>JAUBNQ010000020.1:5828107-5843185 GCA_032353495.1 Ctenopoma kingsleyae | reverse complement strand
TTGCTTTTTACCAATTTCTCTGCATCCTCTGGAAAAAAACGACTCAAATTAAGTTGGATATGTGGCTGTGAATCAGGGGGCATCACTAGGAGTGCCGAGGTGTGGGCGTTTGTAGCTCAGCTGTTGCACGTGTCTGTCAAATTCTCTCTCACTCACTCACACACACACACACACACACACACACACACACACACACACACACACACACACACACACAATCAAACAATCAAACAATTCATTCCTGCACTGACGGATACAAAGTTTGTTCATTAAAGTAGTAAAATTAAATAAATTAAGTATATTGTAAAATATACTCAATATATAGTATAATATTAGTATATGTGATGGAGTTTCTAGTAAATTCCTACAACCCATAGTATGAATCTCACATTATATTTTAATACTTATGATGATTCAGTCTGAACCATTTGCCTGGAGGTCTTAACAACACTGAAGACCACCATCACAAGAACAACTCAACTGCATCAGTGGAAAATGTCTCTTCTTGACATCTAGGATACCTCCTCTCCCCCTTGATTAAAATTCCTTGGAAGAAAATATCCTTTGTTGCTTCTGGTCAGCGCTTCAACTGTCATTTGCAGCTGTCTGCTGTCCAGAATAATCCAGTGACCTCTGACCTATGATCCTATGCCCCGATTAACAAGTCTCCATCATCAGATGCTTTTTTAAGCTGAATTCCTGTGTGATCCATCTCAAATCTGGGACACTGATATTTCCTTTTTTGTCCAGATGACACTCAAACACTCAAACTAATTGACTGCACTGCAGTGTCATTTTAAAAAGCTATTTTCCCAGCATTAAAATGGCTTTAGTACTAAATAATAAGCTATTAACTTCAGTTAGTTGCAAAGCAATATAAATAAGCAGAACTAATCAGTTTTTCCATCACTTGGGGACAAAACTCCTCAACAGACACAAATATTCGACATACTTAAGGCCTTTCAAAGTAAGTTCCCACACAACTGCCTGTTTATACATTCACCACATTAACAACATTAGCATTATTTAAGCATCAAGGTGGAGGACAGTAGATTATCCCAGAAATTCACTTAAATCAGCTGTGTGCTGTTTTGAGAGCAATCAGAGTTGGGGGCCACATAATCAAACAAGTGGTTCTGACACTGAAGTGAAGAGCTGAGGCAGTTCTCCTCAACTCTACAAAACACTGTCATTATACACGTAACCTCTTTAATTATACACGTAATCTAAACATGTGGCTCTGAGATGCTGAGTGTATACAGCCGTGCTGTACATAATTGCAATGGGGCTTGGAGTTAAATGCTAACTTGCTAACATTTTCACAATGACAATACGAACATGCTGGAGTTAAGCAGGCCTAATGTGCTTTTTATGCACAATCATAGTTTTAATGTTAGCATGTCAATATTTGTAACGTAATAATACACACAATGGGCAGCAGTGTGGTGTATTTGACTAACAATATAGATTATCGAGTTCACATTTTAACAGTAACGTATAGAATCCATTTTCTGTGTAAAAGAGAGTGAATGCTTTTGTGTGTTAGATATTAAAAATACCACTCTGTTGGTGAGGTAAATGATGCATTCACTGTTAGCCATATTAGCACCACCACATACCTGGAGGTGAGATGAATAATGCGTTATGAAAACATTTTGCAGCCTTAGAGAGGTCGAGTTTTTACACCGTACATTCAGCCTTTTTGAGCTGCATTCATTGCTGGTTTCAGTCAGCATGCGTGGGAAAGAGGAAACCCAATCTGCTTTCTGTCTTGTGTTTGCTTGAATAGAGATTTCTCTGTCATGGATAATAAACATTGTTTGCTATAGAGTTTGGTTAGTTTCAGCTGACCTCTATTGTAGTTTGTAATTAGACATAAAGACAGCCTTGATGCCGTTTTTCTTGTCCAGTTGCACTTTGCTTGACTTCTGTGGTCCCCAGGATGGAAACTGAATCCTCAGTCTACCCACACCTTAAATCCCTTATTGATTGTCCACTGACTGATTCATTGTCGGCTGGGTGTGTTTTTGCAGGCCCGTCACTCATACATCCTGACGAGGTCACTTTTGTGATTGAACCTTCCTTCTTTCTTTTTTCTCTTCCCTCTGCGCTCTGGCCTCCACTCGTTTGGGTTTGTGGTGAAACTGAGCCTTGCCTTATAAAATTTTCCATCAACAGCAGCAAATAACAACAGGGTCAGACGAGGAGAGTGTGGCCTTCAGCACGCACTTTGCAGGCCAGGGCAACAGGCACTGGTTTGGCCTGTCCCATGGTATGCTCTTTTCTTCTCTATGTGGACGTAGAGAGCACCATTAAACCGAACTCATCCTCTCGTGGATATCTGAGGCATCATCTGGCCTTGATTGTCCTAACTGAGATGTGTGTAATTGCTTTCTCACATGCGATCTTTACTCAGAGAGCTGGAGACAGGCTGGTAGACGGTGATGTTGGGATGTTTAATCACCAGGTTGGCTGCATGCCATAGAGTAGGAGATCAATGAAACCAGTGAATGACCTTTTTACTTTCAGCTATTTAGCATGCATGTTCTGAATAGTTGTGTTTTATAATGGTATTGTGTTAAGAGGAAATGGGTGGTAGAGCTACATTCTGCCAAGAAATGTCTACCGTGGTGTTTTCTGAGAACACCAAGTTACTGCTTTTCTAACACACCCTGCTTCCCCTACGAGTTACGCTGTTGATGGTTGAATTCCTTCTGTGCCTGCTGGACAGTACATGACTCAACAAAGTACCCCCCCACAGGAGAAAACATGCTGTTTAGGCCCAGCACCATGTTCAGCACATTCCACAGAAATAGAGTGGATTAAATAAACATTTCTGTCTGTCTGTAAATGAGTTTACTCAGTAATTATGCATAATGATAGATCATTAACATTGATTAATAAGGGGTTTGGATTGTTGTGCTTGTTGGGAACGGTTTGTGATTCTTAGTAAATGCTCAGTCAATTCTCAGAGCACAAACTCGTGAGTCTTGCACCGTGCTCTGTGTTTTCGTCATATCGTGCCCAAACAAATTTCCATTTCCATTCCTTTTCTCCTACAGAGCAGATGGTCTGTATTTTCAATTCAGCAAAGACAGCCCGATGGATCCTTGTGCCATAACCCAAATGTAAAACTACTGAAGCATTTAATATAAAAATCACTGATGAACGTAACATATTGCTGCCCTATTTCCTTTTTTGGGGGGGAATTTGGGCAGATTGAGGCCACCCTGTGGAAAACATATCCCCATGTTGTTTGCTGGCCTCTGCTCACTATAGTTACAAACATACACAAATCACACAGTTACAGTACCTCCAAACCATAGTCATTAGTTTAATGACATTATGTGTTTTATTAAGTCATTTTCTGTATGTGTTTAATTTAACAGTGCACAAAAAATGTCCAAATGATTTTCCTGTACAGAAGGGAATTTGTAAGATGTGGTCCAAATCAGTCTTAGAGCATCTGGCTGCAATGGCCATAGAGAACCAATTTGATTAATACTGTGAGTGACTTAAAAGAAAGTAGTGGGGTTTAACCAACAAAAGAAACCTGAGCTTCCCAAGCAAATCCCCCACAAGACATGGCAGTCACCCAAGTGACTTGTTTTCCCTTTCCTCCACCTGGTTATAATTCGGAAAAATGGATTTCAAAACCACACAGACATATTGTTTTGGTCAACTTTTTTACTCTTTTCAGTTTAATGCTGTAGAATTTGGCCTGAGTCATATAACGAAGACTGGGACTACAGAGGGCTCCTACTTTCTCTGGATCATATGTGTGATGTGTACAAAGCTGCCTGAGGAGCGTCTGAAGCATGGCAGATGACACACCAGAGATAGGGTCTCCCTCCTCGTGTCATTAGTATATGGTCAGTGTCTGTGTCTTATCATTTCACACACCAGCGTCTGGCTGCATGTTAGAGCCAGTCAAGGTTCTGCTGTTTCACTTCAGCAAGTGATAAGACAGTCGAACTACACTGAGAAGTCTATTGTTCAGGGAGTTTGGAAAGAGAGAGACGAGGCTCCACCTGTCACCATTGCTGATGGGTTGCACAGTGTGATCCATCTCGGTATGACAGAGCATATAATTTTTCCTGTCTGACCCGGCCTGACTCACGCTTGTTCATCCCTCGTGTTCCTGTACTTGACTTCATTCATTCACTTTCTCTGTCTCAGTCTCAGCTGCCACACCCACTCTGTCAGGTGTAAATCCTCCGGTATGAAGAGTTGTCTCGACGTCTTGGCTCACAGGTTGCTTTCTGGAACAGGAGTCAGCCTGCTGTTTGACTGACACACAAGAGTGTATGAAATCAGGTTATGGCCAAGCAGCAGGATGTCGGGAATTTTTACACAGCTCTTTGAGATAGCTGGAATATCCTTAGGTCCGAGTTCTGGACAGACACAACAGCTGTTCTTCTGGATTTTTGGGAATTCCTGCCCCTCCTCCTGTCAATGTAGAGGTCAAGAAGTGAACAAACCCTTTTTTAAATATGTTAGTGGGCTGCACATGTGTTGTGTGTCAGTGGTGTATTGGTTTCTTGATTTGATGTGTCACAATGCAATTTAAAAAGAAGATAAGACAAAAGCACTGATAAAAGAAGTAGACTCTCACAAATCACGACATTTGAGGCCTGCATTTATGTGCTTGTGTGTTTTTAGGATGTGTGTGATGTGACCCCTGTTGTTTGATCCTGTGTTTGATGTGGTGACATAGCACTGGGGGAGTCTGCTTTAATCATAACCCTGTGAAGAGAGATGAGACGGATGAAGCTGGTCGTGTTGTAGACCCTCTCCTCCCTCCTGGGTCCCACATCAGGGAAGATCCCAGAGAAGCTGTGTAAAGCTGAGCCGCCTGCCCGGGCACCCACGGCTCTGATTGGAAGGAGGGGAAGGGTGGATCTGCTTCCCGTAATGCGGCGTCTCCTCAGTGCCTCAGGGTGGCTTATGTTTGGTTCATCTGGAAGCTCAGACATGCCCACAGGGGGGGTGTGAGGGTGTGAATGAGTAGTTAGTGATGTGAGTCTATCATATGTGTGTATTTAAGTTGAAGTATTTGTCAGGAGGAGTGATGGTCCTTGCTTTTCAGATACAATTTTACTGAAAACACATTTCAGTTAAACACATTTCCTTAAATATTAGTAATGATTACCTGTGGTCTACAATGTATACATTAAGTGAAATAATCTCTCGGGCTCCCTAGATCCACAGACAAACCATCTGCACAACTTTAATTTAGATGCTGTTTCTGTCAGTGTCACCACATCCCTGGATTTCAGCTGAAACTGAAACTGAAATGTACAGAATATGTGTTTTATACCATGTTTTAATGAGGCTCTGTTTGGCTACGCTGAATAAATCCAGCCGTACATATCATTCTGCGTAGAGCAGGTTTCACTGAAGTGCGTCACTCCTCTTGAAACTCGGTGTATCGATCCAGTGTGTTTCACCTCCTCTGCCAGGTGGTTCTGTGAAGGCCGTGAGCTGCTCAACTCTCCTGACATACAGATTTGGAGGGATGGTGACCTGCACACGCTGGTGATCGCTGAAGCTTTTGAGGACGACACAGGACGCTATACCTGTGTGGCCTCCAACAGTCTTGGTGCTGACAACACCTCTGCTGAGGTTTACATTGAAGGTTAGAAATGTGTATCAGGACATTTTTACATTTTTAGACAATTGAGGCTTAATAATAAGAAGTGCTACTGACCTCTGCATTTCTATTAATCTGGGCTAATCTGCTGACATGCTTTACAGTACAAATCAAGGTCGCTTTGCAAGCACTTTGTATGCCAGTGTTATATAGGAATAATAATCACTTGCTTTTATGTACTGTACTGTACGTTCCATCACAGGAGCTTCATCATCAGACTCTGAAGGAGAAGGAGCACCTTCAAAGACCAAATCAGGAACCATGCCTCAGTACGTGTTTTTCAGAATGACTTTGTGACCCCGTGAACCACGAAACTCTGAACAGGTTAACTGAGCCCTGCAGCAGTTAAGCAGGTCTGCTGCCTGCTTCTAATTATCTAGGCCCTTAAAAAAGAGCCATAACCCTGCCCCAGTATCCAGGCCACAATATGAGTAGTGAGAGATGAAGTAAATCACCTGCACTTTCCAAATGTTAACCTTTTTACCTCCTACCTGCTTTCACTCACCTGCTTTCAAAACAATGAACATGTCTCAGCTTTTTATATTATTAAAATAATGCAGTTCTGGAGTTGTGCTCTGAGAGCTTTGTCTTTTTCTAAACGCTTTGATTGTTATCTGTTGTATAAATCTGGCCATCTGGGCAACTTCCTGATTCACTTTCTGTTTACACGCTGAAGCCAAGATCCCTGATATTATCATAATTGCTGGAGAGACCATTTTCTTTGACTCAAGCATGATATTTTAACTAAAAGCATATACAGTTGAGAAATGTCTCAGCCAATGTCCTCTCCTTGTGTGCTGATTTATGCTTTTTTTTAAATGTAATTTTAGAGTTCAGAAGAAGACTACTTCAATGTCCCTGACAATACGCTCATCATCACCCAAAACCACAGATGTCCTTCCTCATCGCTCCACTCTTGTGCAGTCCCTGTCTCAGCCGCCACAGCGGGTAAACCACCCCGAACACACAGGACAGTAGTGCCACACAGGCTTCTACATATGATGATAAATGTGAAAGCTTCTCTTCAATGATATGAACAAAGACATTTGTGATAGGACACCACCTGTTCAGGAGCTAAGTTTGAGTTGTCTTCTAGATGCAGAGCCCAGTGTCATCACTGTATGGTGGAGAGGTGTCAGGGCCTCCCATATTCACAAAGGTAAATTTACACACAACACAGTCCACTATATATTCACTACATAGTCAGAGGTAAATGGACTCCAAACATTATGCACATATGTGATTGTTTAACGTGTTATTCTGTTGAAATGGTCATTAATATGCGTCTATTTTAGCCTCAGCCTGCTCTCTTCTGGTTACATGTTTCTGAAAGATTCAGGAACCTGGTTGTAAGAATTTGCTCCTATTCAGCCTCAAAAACATGAGACTGAACAATGATGCCGACTTGTTGCACATGTACTCAGAATCCTTGGCTGTCCATAATAACAGTGTGCAGCGATGTGGCTTTGAGCAGTGGGGGTCAGATAAAACATACACTTTGGTGAGAGCTGCTCCTCCAGATCCAGAACACCCCTTTCCACCTCAGACACTTCAGCACTCGTCCAACAACTCCCAGCTACACCCCACCCCCCTCCCTCAGGCTGTGGGTCTCGGTGGCGGGACGGAGACGGGCTGAGGCAGAGCTTCAAACAGCGCTGCCAAACCCACAAGGGTCAGGTCTCTCTCATTCAGCCAGTCAGGCCCTAAATCATTTTCCACTTCATTACAAGAAGACATTTGTTTTCCTTACTCTCCCATCCCACTCCCCACCCACCTCCTGTAAAAACTGTAGCAGACTTTAATCATGTCAATGAGAGGATGCTCACGTCCAGTGATGTCAGCGACATGAAGTCACCCATAAAACACCCACACACACTTACACTGTCAGATCCATGATGTCCATTTCAGCCATGGCCCAAAATATACCCATGCCAGAGACATACAGTCAGAGAGAGCAAAACAGGCACATTTATTTACACTGACACGAAGTGCCTCTTGTTGATGGATGTACTAGTCTGTGTTACTTTGGCCTATTAGCTAGAAGAGTGGAGAACTGTTTTGGTGTGCATACAGGCTCCTGACTGTAGTTTTCAGACAGACTGGAAGATTTTTGAACCTATGTTTTAACTTACATTTTAATATTTAAATAAGTGAATCATTTTGTGCATAACTTCACGGAATCAGAAAGTACTTTTTAAAAAAAGAAGTGATCCTGTTTCATAGACTTCAAAAAGACATTAAGCATTAAGCTGTCAGTGATGATGACTTGTATTTGACAATCTGTCAAAAATAACTCTTACTTCATCTTTTTCCAAATATTTAAGAAATTATTTAAACTTGATATACAATATGTTGACAAAGAAAATGTTTCTTTTACTATCAGCATTAGGTGACAGCTGTTTGGATGAAAAACAGATGCTGATTTTAGACTAGTTGAAACAAACGCACAGGCTGAGCAGTCAGATTCATGACGTGTGATGCCCCAAAACCAGATAGCTCCAACAAAATGTCAGTGGATGTCAAGTTGTTGCATTTTTGCATTTTAACAGTTATTTGATCAGTAATGTTTTAGAGAATCATGTTAAGAAAAGGGAAACCAACAAAAAGTGGTTCTGTTTTTGGACTGAAGAGACAACAAACTGATCACCAGGCATAAAATAAATTCTACAACCAGCAACCTATCCTGGAATGAACTGTTCAGAGAAGTTGGTGTCTGCCTGCCTCTCAGCTCCTCAAATGGTGTTTCCTGACAGTATGTCATCGTGAACCCTTCATTTGCCTCCATCTACATCCATCTGAAGTAGATTTACCCTTTTCATTATCATACTCTTCTCATTTCCTTATCATTCGTCACTTACTCACTCCTTTTTCTCATTACCTCTGTCGTACTCTCTAATTATGTCTCTTATAATGTCATTTTATTCTCCCTCAACTGTGCAGCTCCTGCAGGACGCCCAGGCATCTGAGGGCCAGGTGGTGGTTCTGGAGTGCAGGGTCCGTGGAAGCCCTCCTCCGCAGGTCCGATGGTACCGTCAAGGAGAGGAGATCCTGGACTCCCCTGATTTTCGTATTCTCCAGAAAAGTGAGACATCTTTCTCAGTGATTGTAAAGCTCGCTGTAGCTTTTTAATTTTTAGCATTACATTTCTTATTTATACCTGTAATTAAAGTATCTCTGCTTTTCTTCTCTTCATATCTGCGTTTAATTTACCACGAATCAGAGCCTCGATCTGCAGCTGAGCCAGGTATGCCACCTCAATTTCTCACAGTTATCATAGTCTCATATAATACTGCTTTCATATTCCCAAAAGTCCATCCATCCATTTTCAACTGCTTATCCAAAGACGGGTCACGGTGGTAGCAGGTTCAGTAATTTGACCCAGACGTGCCTAGCCACATTCTCTAACTCCTCCTGTGGGATCCTAAGGCATTTCCACGCCAGATGAGATTTATAATTACTGCAGCGTGTTCTGGGTCTGACCAGGAGTCTCCTCCCAGTTGAATAAGCTTGGAACGCCTCCAGTGGAAGGTTGCCAGGTGGCATCCTGATAAGATGCCTGAACCACCTCAGCTGGCTGCTTTCAATATGAAGGAACAGTGGTTCTACTCTGAGCTCCCTTCTGATGTCTGACCTCTTTCCCCTGTAAGCTGAGCCTGGACACCCTTTGAAGGACGCTTGTTTTTGCCGCTTGTAGTCTCATTCTTTCAGTCATTACCCAAAGCTTGTGATCATAGTTGAGGGTCGGAACGTCAATCGACCAATAAATTGAGAGCTTTGCCTTTTGGCTCAGGTCCCTCTACACCACATACAGCCAACACAACAGCCGCATTACTGCAGATGCTGCAGTGATCCGTTGGTCAATCTCTCACTCCGTTTTACCCACATTTGGTAACAAGACCCCAAGATACTTAAACCCCTTCACTTGGGGCAAGGACTTATTCCTAGAATAAAATAGAATAAAATAGAATAGAATAGAACCATGGCCTCAGACTTAGAGGTACAGACTCTCATCCCAGCCACTTCACACTCGACTGCAAACCGTCCCAGTGAGTGCTGAAGGTCACATCCTGTTGCAGCCAACTGAAGTCTCTGAACTGGACATTCTCCTTCTCCTGGCTCCACCTTGAGATCCTGTCCATGGAAACCACAAACAGAACTGGTGACAAGGGACAGCCCTGGCGGAGGCCAACACCCACTAAGAATGTGTTTGACCTATTGCCAAGAATGAGAACCCAACTCTCATTCTGGTTATACAAATGGCCCATACCAATGGCCCTGGCACCCCATACTCCCACTGTGAAGCCCCTCTTTAGGACCTTGGTTCACCTCCTGCACCAACTCTTGCTCCTTCCTTGCCAGCAAGGCGACATTCCACTTCCCTAGAGCCAGACTACAGAGCCAGGGATCAGCATGCCATGGTTTCTGATCTTACCTTCAACCTGATACACTCCTCATCCAAACTCATCCTCATCCAAACCTCTGTTCCCAAAATAAGTTAGTAATTAAAGTCAGTTATAGTCAGCAATATTAGCTTGGTTTTAAGACTCATATTCGGTTTGATGGTTACATGACTAGTTGGAGACTTTCACTTGGTTGTGTCTCACAATGCACTCGTTATAATGTCTCCTACAGTCAGAGGGAGGTCTTGGAAAATCAGAAAAAATTCACCAAGAAACACATAAACACACACATCGATAAACAATGACATGCTAATGTATCTCAGACATTTCCCACCTGTGTGAGTCAGGGGTCACTTCAGGTGTTACTTTCAGGCTGTGAGTCACTCAGACATCCCTGAACATCTGTGCTCCAGTGTTTACACGTGTGTGTTTATCTGAGTCTGTCTGTTCTTCATGAATGGTTACATCCATGCTTGTTTGTCTCTCTGCCTGCTGTCTGCCTGTCTCTCTGCACGTCTGACTATGAATAGTGACTCGCCCGCCTGCTGTACATGAAATATGCAGTTCCAACTAATGTCTCTATTACCATTACATCTCATGACAAACAAACAAGTCACCTACTTCAGGATCACATATGGTTTTGTAATTGAACATGCACTGATGGTGGATATGTTTTTTTTAGAGGAGATCTGCACCTTGGTGATAGCTGAGGCCTTTCCAGAGGATGGAGGTTTGTTCTGCTGCACCGCCTCCAACCCATATGGCTCCATAAACAGCACAGCTCGACTCACTGTCACAGCAGGTGGGCTGAAGTTTGAACTGAACTTCCCTAAGATGCATTTTTGTTTTTATACTGTAAAAATATAAATTCACAATTCAAACAGGAAAACACAAACAGATACGTTTTTGGAGGAGCATATTAACTTTGACTGACAGGTTTCTAAGTTAACTGACTTTACCTTAGTTTAATGCGCTAATGAAAAGCAATATCAGTAGTTCTTTGGAGGTCCTGTGGTTTAGGGTCAGTTGTATAGGTCATGTGTTATTGTTTCAACAAGATGACCATCTTGTGTCCTGTATGTTGTTGTGAAGTCTGTATGGGAGCAAGGTGTGAGGTGTGAGCTGATCTCTGTGCGTATTCTCACAGACAGAACTGTGTATGTACAGTACAGGAAAGGCTGAATAAACAGGAACTGCATCAGCCTGACTGGACCCAGCTGTGATCAGCTGTGATACAGCTGTGTGTGTGTGTGTGTAATCGTCATCTACTGAGGTATGTGGTGACCAGAAGAAAAACTAAACATTAAAGTCCATATTGTCCAATTTTCCCTTGTTTTTTTCCCTCAGCAGCTGAGGACTCATCCAGTAATGGCATGTCTGGTGATAGCTCAGGGTTTGAAGATGCAGCAGCCTTCCCCCCTCCTCCCCCACCCACTGAGATCAGCCTCCTGGAGCTGCCACCCAAGACGCTGCCTCAGTCCAGTACTGAGCCTTTCCATATCAAGGAGGTGGAGATCTGGCCCAGTGTGTCAGCTCTGCCTCCAGTCCAGATGGGCTCAGAGGTGGAAGACAAGGTAAAAGAGTCTATCCAGAATGGCCAATCCCCAAATCCACCGTCACCTCCAAGCCCACCTAAAGAGACCACACCACCAGCCCCACCTCCACCTCTACCTGTGCCGCAGTCTGACCTTACAGCTGATGTTCTAATCACAGCCCAAATTCCAGCTCAAGTGGCCCCAGACTCACCTCCAATCCCAGACAAGCTGTCTCCATCCCCTGGGAAGGATGGCCCTCTGCTGCCGACCAAGCCCAAACCAAAGCTGTGAGTACCTGTTGTGTCCCCATGTGTCCGTGCCCCGTAGGCAGGCTAGTCACCAGGGAGGGTGGTGGGAGACAGTCAGACAGGGAGGACTGTCTGAGGTCTGGTGGAAATGATAGTCTTGTGTCTCAGCTTTATGAAAGGGTTAAAGGGGGAATCCCAGGCCCTTTCAGAACAAAAGCATTCCCCTGCTTTTATGTTGGTGTAGTGTGGCATCGTGTGTGCCAGGGTGAGTCTGCCAGCTGCTGTCTGTAAACAGATCTCTGTTGTTTTTGCTGGATGGCTCCTATTGTTTCTGTCTGACCTCGGTCTTCATGGCCAGCCCAGGACAGAGCTATTGTTTTTTTTCTCGAAACACCTTTCTGTGAGCTCTGTAGGGATCAGGTGGGATATCACTGTTATTAGAGGAGAATGGGACATTGATGCCTTTATATTCACTGGTCCTGTGTTTTGTGCATGGATTTTCACAATTACTGATGTGTTTCCTTTTTTTTTGCAAATATGTTTTTTTCCATTATAAGATAATACAATAGAAAATGATTATAATAATGGCAGACCTTACACAAATAAGAGTTTCTGCAGTTTGAGTGCTACATCAAATTAAAAGCAGTTGCTTAACTGTTGCTGTGGATTATGACAGGGTGCATGTAGATTATAGTTTGGTTACACTACAGTGAATCTTGATTCTTGCATTGCACTGTCAATTTAGATCATCTACACTGGATTTGACTGGATTTGTTAATTCTGTGTTTCCAGAGCTGATAATATAAAGGAGGAGGCAGAAAATTGCAGGTAAATATTTTGCTTTGAGGGTTCACTGATATCTATTTTTTAATAATTAAGCCATGACAAATATGTGTTTGATGTTAGGGATATGATGAAGATCAAAATGCACTGACTTATACACTAAGCATAATAATAATAGCCTAAAGTATGATGGATGCTGGGATTCATATCTTGCTTACATTTCTAGTTATCTAAATAGTAGGGAAACAGTGTATAAACTGTAAAGCTGCTCCCTCTGTGATTTTCCACAATAACAACCTGAATACACTATTAAAAAACAGTCAGCTCCCAACTGTGGAGCAATTCAACAGTGTAAGCCACCTCTCTCCTGCTCTGTCCCCTTTAAAATCCATAATTACACAGTAAAAACAGCAGCCCTCCCGTTAACCAAAGGTCACGTTGTTGCCAGACTGCGCTCTGTTTCCTCAGGTAACGTGTAGGAACAGAAGCTGACCACTCACAACCTAAAGCCCCTGAACTTATCACTGAGTTCATCACATCCTGTTTGTCAGCTGGCTCATCCCTTACATGCTGATGTGAAAGAATCAACAGAGCACTTTGAAAAGTTATCCTAGTTTGATACTTTAATGACTTTTTTTTTTTTTTACATTTTACAGGAGCTCTTTATAATAAGCACCACATTAGACAGAATGGAAACTATGACCCCAATGTCTTGTATTTTTTCAGCGAAGTAGTGTCATGAAATAGTCTAATTCTTATAAATATACAAGGAGTTTAATTAAAAGAGACGAGGGTTTAGACATAAAGACCAAATAAATTTATTTTTGAGGTGTATTTCTGACTCATTTACAAATATCTTTTTTACATCACCCGTTATTTTTTAAAAAGGTGCAGTTGCATCCGAGTAAATCACAACCTTACCACCAGTGTTTTTCTAGAGACGTTCATGTTCACAAATCTAGAATAAATTGTTCTAAATCATTGGAATAACACACTGGACGCCTGTGTAAGATATGCTTTTTGCTTTAATAACACTGAGCTGATGAGGTGGAGGAAGTCGCTGTGTGACTTGGCAGGCAGGAGGGACTGTAGGAGACCAGAGCTGTGAAAACAGACCTGATTTTTTTTTTTTTGTGTCTCTGCAGAAGGGATAGAGAGAGTGGGGTTGGTTGGCATTTTGGGTTTGCCGCCTGGTGTTGATGCCAGACGTCAAGAATCGAAGGAAATTCTCAGGGGAGCGGCTCATATTGGCTGGTTGGATCTGAACCAGGGTTCAGGTTTAGAGAGAAAACAGAATCTTTCACCACATGGTACTGAACTGATAGATTGATAGACAGTCCAATTGTATGCTCATCTGGAATTTTGCATCACTTTTAAAGTGACTCTGCACACAGAAACAAATTACTTGCTTTAGTCGGGGAGATTGATGGATGTGTTTTTTAAGTGACACCATGTGCAACCAGAGTTTTGCATTCAAGAACTAAGCAAATGTGTTATAACTAAACAACTAAAAATTGTACTGGCGTAGTCACTGATCTGGAAGATAACTGGTCTTCCTGCAGAAAGGTCTAAATAAAGATCTGAAAGGATTTGGAACTACTACAGTATATAACCATTAAACATACTATGAGATGATACTTTGAGACAAACCATAATTCATCTGAATGAAACTTTGCATCTTAACATGAGGTCATCGCCAAACTGGACAGAGTTATGGTCTCGTCTCATTCGACAGAACAACTCCCCTGTGTTCAGGGCTCTGCAGGGTTTAACTGTACACACGTGACTGTCTGTAAAGTTATGTCATGATGGACTAACAACACCTGGAGCTTGTAAATCTGTGTGTGCCTGTGTGTCTCTGTGTGTGTCGTAGCACAAGCGCGCATGTCTGTTGATGAGTGCGTGCTGACGGATGAGATGTCAGTGGTGTTGGTGTCTACTGTCAGTTTTTCTATGCCGATAAAAGTTTGTGCTTGCTGGGTGTGACATATCACAAGAAAATTTGTTCTGGCGATACGACAAATTCCTACTACATGTGATCGCATCGTTTCACCTTTTTGATGTCCATAAAATATACCTCCAGGTTGTTGATAAAGTGAAACATTAAGGCTTCATAATGAAGAACCATTTCAGGGATTTTCACGGCTACAAGACAAAGGAGGAGACTCTCAAAAGTGCCAGTGCAACACGTTGAAGGTGTTACCACCATGATATCGACTGTGATAATAGGGGCAAAACATCATATTATAGGTTGGGATAATGTCTGGGTGGGCGTCACGCACCAAGCACAAGTAGCAGAGGCAACAATTATGTTTGAACCATTCCACAGCTTAATCTCTCTTTCATAAGACTAGAAATCAACTTTGACAGATGAAATTGTTCTCTTGCACGGATTTCATTCCACAAAGTGCTTTTTATATATGAGCTGAACTCTCACTAGTAATGTGTGTGTGTGTGTG
>JAUBNQ010000020.1:5798427-5819038 GCA_032353495.1 Ctenopoma kingsleyae | reverse complement strand
ACACACACACACACACTATGTTGTGCACATAGCAGCACTTTGACTGAACACCAGTTGCCTTGAGACCAGAGGAAAAACAGTTTATTCAGTTCGCTCCTGTTGAGAACTGGACTGATGGCCGTGTGCTGATGTCACGCGCTGAACGGTGTGCTGCTTTAATAATGAACGTCTTCTCCCTGGTTGTGTTTCTACTTCACCCGGCTGTCCCGACTCTTTGATTAACTCTGCATCCATTATGTCCACATCTGGCATCCAACTTTTCTGCCTGTTTGTATTCTGGGACAGAGACCAGATCATAGTGTCATGAATACGCTGAAAACAGCCACATGCTTTTGTACGATTTGTTTGTTACTTTGTGAACTTTCCCCCATAAACAATGAAAATTCCTTTTGAAAACGTACGACGCCTTTCGTTTCTGATAACTGATGACCGTGCTTCTTTTTCGCAGGAACGCGTCCCAGCTGAAGCAGCTGCAGGATCAGATTTTGCTGGAGCAGCAGGAAGCAGCCAACTGGCAGCAGCAGGAGCAGCAGGTCCAGGAAGTCCCGCCTCCACCTCAGCAACCGCTTCGGGAAGTGCCTCCACCTGCTCCACCATCTCCACCACTCCCCCCTCCTCCCTCCTTCCAGGAGTTGGAGACCAGCGTAGCCATGCAGGCCAGCACCTTCAACTATGCCCGGCCCAAGCAGTTCATTGCTGCTCAGAGCCCAGGTGGGGCAGGCTACATCACCCAGTCCTCTGGCTCCTCTGGGTCCAACTTGTCTTCACCCTTGTCTCCTCCCACCTCACACAAGGCCTTCAGCAGGGTCACCGTGCCCCCCTTCTCCAAAGCTGGCAGCGTGGAGTCTCCAAGCTCTCCCTCCTTCCCCCCTCCACCGCCGCCCTTCTTAAGCTCCAGCAACTTGTCCTCTCCATCAGGACCCGCCCAGGACTTCCCTCCTCCCCCGCCCCCTCCTCCTCCACCCGTCTTAATGTCTCCAGCCCACTCAGATATGTCCTCGCCATTTTCATCTGTCCCTCCATCACCAGCCTCCAGTTTCCTGTCCTCTGTGTTGCCCTCCACACCTTCCACACCCAGCAGCCCTACGGTCAACGCCCTGGGCCTTCCTAAAGGCAACGGGACTGTGTATGTATCCCTCACATACACGCTTAAACACAGAGCTTTATTTACTTTATCTGTCAAGTTATACAACATTTTCTATGTGTCTCAGGCGAGTAGCTAAACCTGCAACTGGAGGCAGGTGGCTGCATGTCTGCTGCAAGATGGAAGATGACACTTTTATACACATTTATAGTTTTATACACCATGTTTACAGGAAAATGCTAATTAAAGAACCCCTTTAAACACACACACAAACCCACACACGTAGACACAAAAGTGATCTTAAGAAGAGCTGTAACCCCCATATAGCAAGACAACATACACAAGAATCACAGAGTTAAAGGTCATAGTTTGCATATACTATATGTTCAACTGGGTTGACTGATCACGTCAGAGTCCAGTGTCCAGCTGATATGAACTGCAGGGTTACTGGATTTAGATTCTGGGCTCTGCATATTGAGTTACCTGATAAAATCTGTTGTTGTGTAGATAAGCCTCCCCTGATGGCAGCCCTGGAGAGTGAAATTAGCTTATTTTTTTTCCTTCACCAAGGACATTCCATTTTCAACTCTTTGCCAGTAATTTTTCATCAGCCCCTCACTCACTCCTGCACTCCCCCTCTCACCCTGGCATTCCTGCTGCACTTGCGAGAGATAAGAAGACACACTGTGGAATGCTATAGCTGCACATGTCCAGATAAGGGTGGATATGAGAGAGCTAGACAGGGAGCCATAGAGCTACAGAGGAGATAATGTGTGTGTGTGTGTGTGTGTCACAGAGCAAAGTGCCATGGCTTAAATGTTGACAAATGTCTGTGTTTTGTCCTTTCAGCAAAGCGTTCCCCAGGAAGTCTTCAGTCACCAAGACTCCTCGCATCGCCTCTGACTCGGACATCCAGGGATCCAAAGATGCCGTCATCCAGGATTTGGAGAGAAAACTGCGCTTTAAAGAGGAACGCATAAGCAATGGTCAACAGGTTTGTGCGTGTGTTCTGTTCTTATTCGATTACCGTAACAAGTGTTTGTTTGCAGGCAATTAGAGAC
The DNA here is from genome assembly GCA_032353495.1 of Ctenopoma kingsleyae. Classification (NCBI taxonomy): domain Eukaryota; kingdom Metazoa; phylum Chordata; class Actinopteri; order Anabantiformes; family Anabantidae; genus Ctenopoma; species Ctenopoma kingsleyae. Next base: position 5,816,893 of record JAUBNQ010000020.1, on the reverse strand, counting down.
TGAGCGTGTTCAGTAACACGTCATTAACACAGATTAACAAGCCATACAACTATTTATAAAACAGTTTTACTATCTCACTAACCCGCGTTGACCCCGATTAATCCCTGCTTCCAGAGGTTAACCTATGAGGAGAAGATGGCTCGCAGACTGCTGGGTGCTGACAACGCTGCCACAGTCTTAAACACACAGGACACAGAGGAGGAGCCAGTCACACAGGTACGGTGGCTCTTTACGTGGATCCGAGGGGACAATAACACACACATGCACACTCACCTGGGTTCATGCAGGCATGGGAATGTACAGTACAATCAGTAAGTGCACGTCAGCACTTTGTTTTACACTGTCAACCCCCAGTGTTGCACAAATACAGCACAAACACTTTTCCGTTTCTGTTTTGTTCACTTATGCTGTGCTGGTGTCATTATTATCTCATGATCACAGGGTTTCCTTTGAATTCGAGCGTAAACCCCCCCCACAGACACCCAAAAACCCACCCACCCAGCGTCCCTGTAAACACTGCTGAAGAGAAGGGTATAAACACTGCAAAGTCCTCCAGAGCCCTCCATAAAAAGCTCTGTTTATGCAAACTTGTAGAAACCAGTGTTGCTACAAACAGGCCGGAGAGTAACACTGTTAGGAGGCTCATGTAGCCATATGTCAGAGCCACCAACAAATGTTCTGTGCAAATTCGTGAGAAAGCGGCAACTCCACTCAGCTGTTTACCAACGAAAGAACTGGTTTATGTGTATGACCACTTACATTAATCTTACACCAGGGCTTTTTCCACATGTAGAAGGAAAAAGCGTATGAGTGACGCTCTTATTAGTCAGGCGAAGTCACAGTGCAGACATAATGAAAATCACCAATCTTTTCCACGCTTTGTCCACACTGCCTGCAGTCGACCACCGTGGCGTCCCACTTTATTGTTGGCATGCGAAGCAATCTGATTGGTTATGGCTCTAAAGCACTGCATGGCTCTGAGCACATCTCTAAGCCTGGGAATGTGGCTGAGAGTGATTCAGTTCCAATACTATGAGACTGGGGATTACCATGTATTGGTGTTTTGATACTGTGCCTAAGTGCTTGAGAATTTTCTGTTTTTAGTAAGCAACATGAAACAAACACACCCACTGAAGCAAACTAAAACACACTTTAAAACTGTGTGTTGCTCTGCAGTACCACCACACACAGACAAAACCTCTTCTTTCTCCCAACAGGAAGACAAGTCACCTGATAAAGAATATTTCCCTCAAAAGGTTTTTGAAACCTTTGTTTCTTTCTTTCACCTTCTGGGTTTTGAATTCACTCAGTGTTAAATGGTACACTCGGTGTTTGTGGCTGTGCTCACCAAGTCACCAGACACCGATAGAGTGTGGTGCAACTTTTACTGTTTGTTGTTCAATCTGTGTCGTTTGAATTGATTCAGATAATGAAGCATGTTCAGGCTTGATTACTTTCCAAACATCTATGAGCACGCTTGGTTGATCTGGTTTTACAAACTGTACTTTATTGTTGTCACGCAATGCATGCTGCAATCTTACTCTGTATTTGAGATTAAGGTAGCAATTAAGTTATATCTTTACTCTTTTTTTGAGAAGTGAACACAGTATTACTTAGTCAGATTGTAGACGGAACATGCTGCAGCAGCTGCTTCAGGACAATTACAGGATAATACCTCAGTAGATCAGGATGGGCCGCTTCTGTGGTTGCTGTCGTTCTGAGCGGCAGAGTGAGCTCAAGAGGATGAATGCAACCTCTGCAGCTGTGCCTGAAGCCTGTCATTATCAGCGTGATGTGTCATCGAACTGCGCTGCTCCGCAGATGTTCTCTCTGTCAGGGCAGAGCAACAGTGATGAAAGATTGATTGAGATGGTGGGAAGGAGGAATGGCTCATTTGGGCAGACATAATTAAGAAATAAGGAGAAAGTTTATTAGTTTGGGAGACAATGAAGACAGGTTAATGGGAGTGTAAAACAATAGAAAAGGCCAAACAGACTTTTATTGCCAGCTTTTTGCATGATGTTTAATATGTTTGCCTTTGCCACATGAGCACACAAACCTCAGCCATTACTTCTCAGGCTCAGGCTTTCTCTAACGTTTTCCTGGTTTTCTTGTTTACTCTGGCACGTAGGAATACAAGGTGTCCAGCTTCGAGCAGCGCCTCATCAGTGAGATTGAATTCCGTCTGGAGCGTTCTCCGGTGGAGGAGTCAGATGACGACGTGCAGCACGACGATGACTCTGCTGGGCAGGGGGTGGCACCGTCCTTCGACCAAAAGCTCAAACACTACAAAGTCTTTGAGGGTATGCCAGTCACCTTCTCCTGCAAGGTCAACGGAGACCCCAAACCCAAGGTGGGACCTTCCACGTGTTACTGAAAGACTGTCGTCGCCTGCTGATTATTGTCGTTAGATAAACATTATGTAATGTTGAGGCATTTCTGATGGCTTTGGTTTCATTGCTTGGGAGTTGCTGATGTGTGATGTTGATGATGGAGGGTGCAGATACTGCACATATCCTCTCTGCTGTGATAAGGGGAGGCCCTTTGCGAGAGCACACACTGGCCTGGACTGGCTGCCTGTTTCTGTCTGCATTAATGATGTGGTGATGACAGGCCTCATGATAAACTGATGAAATTAAAGAAAAACAGAGATAATGGTCCCGAGGGGATAGAAGTCCTGATTAAAACAGTTTAAAGACAAGATCATATTTTTGTTTTGAAAAAAGAAAATCTATACAAAGTTCAAAACCTTAACGTATCTGATGGTTTTTGTCTTTTCTTTCTTATCTTGTGCTGCAGGTTTACTGGTTTAAAGATGGCAAGCAGATCTCCAAGAGAAGCGAGCATTACAGGATCAGCCGTGACCCTGATGGAACCTGCTCCCTGCACACTGCTGCAGCCTCTCTGGATGATGATGGCAATTACACCATCATGGCAGGCAACCCTATGGTGAGCAGGCGGATACCGAGCTCTGGAAAAGCTCCCAAAACACAACATAAAATATTAAAGAAAGGCCTGCACCTGCATTAGAAAAACACAATGCACATGTGACTGTTCGGCTGCCTGTAGAACATGTCAGCGCTCATTAGCGAGATAATAATGTGCGTTAGGATAATAATCTCCAGCCTGAAGAGGAAGAGGGTATTTAATGAGAAAGGAAATGACTAAAGACCTCAAGAGGGTCAAAAGTTCATGTTCTACTGGCTTTCTAACACTCACATTTTATTTGCCCCTCCTAGTTTGACTGATGCTTGTGTTGCGGTGGAGTGTCAACACCTCATACGCTCCTTCTTTCTGTGTGTCTCTTTCCTCCTCACAGGGCAGGGTGAGCTGCACCGGCAGGATGATGGTTCAGGCGGTGAACCAGCGGGGCCGCAGCCAACGCTCCACGCCTGGACACATGCGCAGGTGAGGCTTAAGAGGGGGAAGGAGGGTGCAAACAACATCTCCTGGTGTTTTATTCACAAGGTCCCAACTGCTGGCTGGCACATGTGCTGCAGGCTGCTCACCATCTGCACAGGTCCCGCGCTCACTGTGCACACTCTTTTCAAAGTGCGTTGGTCTGATGTAAAATGTTCCAAGAAGAGGCTATTTACACAAATGTTTGCTTTGAGCTGAATCACACTTTGCTCTGTGCTGCTCTCTCATGAAAGAAAAGCTTTGTGTTAATGTCAGGGAACACCTGTTTGCTCTGCTCTGTTCTTCACTGCTCTACCACCTTTATATACATGAACACTACGCATTCACCCAAACCCAGATTACTGAAGAGTTAGCAGACATCACAGACACCCTTCACAGAACATAAAAACACCTGCGATCTGCTATCTAGATGAACACTCCCTGATTACATAAGAGTTGTTTTGAGTGGGATTGAGTGACAATCAGTGTCTCCAGCTCTTTATTTCCTTTCCTGGTTGACGTGCAGGCAGGGTGGTGATGTCACTGTTGTCAGGACAGGAGCACATATGGGTCCTGACCTGCTGTACACGTCTCCTACATCTAGACAGAACAAGAACGCCAGAGGAGGAAATTAGAGACAGAAGGAAAATAATGTTTTTGACAAGTTTGCTTGTTAACTGACAGTTGTAGAAATGCTTTAACTAAGGCCGGTAGTTGATTTTTTTCATCCTAAATTCTGTACATTTCCCTCTGTCTATCAGGCCCAGGTCCAGGTCTAGAGACAGCGGCGATGAGAACGATAACATCCAGGAGCGTCACTTCCGCCCTCACTTCCTGCAGGCGCCCGGTGACCTCATCGTTCAGGAGGGGCGACTGTGCCGGATGGACTGCAAGGTGAACGCACTCCTCTTTACTGAGCGTGATAAGACAGAAGATAAAAGCAGGTCAACGTGTTGTCCTGTGGTCGCTGCGTCTAAACAACAGCCACAGAAAGTAAAACACTTTACTTTCTTGTGGAGTGTTTTTTGGTTCAGCTTTGAGGCAGTGCTGCTTTCTAGAAAACATTTTTAAAACTTAATAGGAGAAAAGACAAAGTATACACGGTTTTTTGATCTGACATGGCATGTTAAGCTATAAACTTTAATGCGATGGTCTTTTTATATGAGACTGCGGCTTCGAGGCCTTTTTTGTGGACAAGTTATGGCAGAATCCGTCTGATTACTTACAGAAAATTAAAGTCTAAATAGTGAGATAGTGACACAATCGTCCTTTAATTTAGCCTCGTGTTCACGTCCTGTAGGTGAACACATGAACACATTTCTTTGATAAAGAGACGAAACAGAGATGTTTTAAAATAACTGAGACATGACTGGAAGAGAAACGTGCCCACACCAAAGTGAATATGTTAATCATAGTAATAAAGAAAGCCCTTTCTGATCCACCCTTTAATTCAGCGTCTGTATTGCTCTCAGGGAGGCTCCGTCTCAGCGCTGCCAAAGAAACATTTCCCTTTCTGTTCATTCCAGCTTCTTTAGGGAACATAAAAACTAGCAGAGACAAGATGTTTCATCACTTCCTCGTGTTATGAATGGCTCACAGCAGACAGGGAGAACACAGAGGTGTCATTTTTCAGGGATTAAGTGGAATCAGGTTTTCTACAATTATTTTCCCTCTACACCACTCCCACCGCTCCCACCTCTATCTGCTCCGTCTTCACCTCGGCTTTCTGCACTGCTTAGAAACGTCTTTGAAAGCTGGTGCATGTAATAAAATGACACAGACCCACAATTAACATGCTATGAAAAGACTGTCTTTTTATGCATGTCAGAAATAAACTGAGAGTCTCCATTCCTTCTGAGGCCTTGATGTCGAGGATAATTATAGCAAATATTTATTTCCAGATCATTTGTGGTTCTCCAAACTTTCCATGCTCAAAATGCCACAACTAAAAATGTATTGGGTCACTTTCAGAAATACTTATCTCTCTTCATCTTCTCTTCTTTGTGGTATGTGTGGATGTTGTTACTGTGTTCATTTGCCCATTGTAATACCGAGCATATGCGTATAAAGAGTAGCAGTATTTACAGGTGGGCAGGGTGGAGCAGGTGTCAGGTTTCTCTACAAAGACAGTCGGAGCTTAAGGCAGCGCTGTGTATTCCCATAATAAAGCATGCAGGCTCCTCCAGGCAAACACAGCACAGACAGATTCACCAAACAGTGCTGTTTTTAAATTCTGCGTTGTTTTAAAGTGCTTTATAAATAAATTAAAGTTAATATACTCATTTTGTCCAACAAAAACAAGCACTGACTGCACAAACTCTAAGACATCCTGATACATTTAGTGAATTTTGCATTTGCAACCTGCAGGTGAGCGGCTTGCCAACTCCTGACCTCATCTGGCAGCTCAACGGACAGACCATCCGCCCTGACTCTGCCCATAAGATGCTGGTGAGGGAAAACGGTGTGCACTCGCTGGTCATCGAGCCTGTGACGAGCCGTGATGCAGGCATCTACACCTGCATCGCCAGCAACAGAGCCGGGCAGAACTCCTTCAACCTGGAACTCATTGTCGCAGGTAAACAGAAACATATAGTTTAGACCTTTAAACTGTTTTTTATTCATCAGGCTCTGTGTTTTGTACCTCATGTTATTAACACACTCTTTCCACAGCCAAAGAGATGCACAAAGCTCCATCTTTCATCGAGAAGCTACAGAACACAAGTGTTGCAGAGGGTCATCCTGTGAGACTGGAGTGTCGTGTCACAGGAGTTCCCTACCCACAAATCTTCTGGAAAAGGGAGAATGAGTCTTTCACTCACAACACAGACAGAATCAGGTGAAAAGAACTAGCACAAGAAGTAATACTTCTTCATGCTTTCTTCAGCCTATTATATACATATTCTATAGGTTAGAATATTCAAATAGTCCCTTAATTTGTGCCTTTATTTCCCAGCATGCACCAGGACAACTGTGGCTACTTGTGTATGATCATCCAGCCAGCCCTGAAAGAGGACGCCGGATGGTACACTGTGTCGGCAAAGAATGACGCAGGTATCGTATCCAGCACTGCGCGCCTCGACATCCACAGTAAGTCCAGAAACACATGCTGCTCACTAATTTAGGAACTTTTTTTTTCCTCTGGTTTTGCTTCATATTTTTGCCTAAACCCCCTCTCTGCTCTGCCCTCAGCTCAGTGGCAGCAGCCCAACCTCCCCAAGCCGAAGAAGGTGCGTCCCTCCACCAGCCGCTACGCCGCTCTGACAGAGAGAGGCCTGGACGTGAAGGCGGCCTTCTTCCCCGACTCCAGCCCACTGCCGCCTGGAGGCCTGGTGGAAAGCGACGACCTGTAGAGACCACAGGGAGGCGCGAGGATTACGTCACCCTGACAGCTGCCCTTGCTCCCAGCACTGCTGAGACAAATACTTTATGACGGCGAGGAGGGGGCAGAACACAACCTCATCCACCATCGTTGAACTGCAAATACAGAATTAAAGGGTCGGTGGACAGAGTCTGATGGCGCAGACATGGTTTTCTTATGTTTTTATAGTAAGACAAAACGCATTATATTACAGAATTCATCAAGTTGGTATCCCAAGCTTCATTTTATCAACTCTGGACCTGGAAGTGCCTCTGATTTCTGTGAAGATAAAAATCAGTTTAAAAAATGCAATGAAACACAGAATTACTATGCATGTTCAAGACTAATACTGTATTCCTAAGTAGAACTGCACCGACTACATGTAGTGGAGAAAGGAAAAAACAGAGACTGACGGCTCTGATGAAGGAGATCACAGACTTTTATTATGTGAGCTTGTGTAGCACAGTGCTGATATCGACAGTAGCCACATGTACTTACGAGTATTATACATTCTCAGTTTTGTCTGGTTGTAGGTTAGCTTATAGTCACAGCTCTCAGACAAGGCCGGGCCTTACAAACAGGATGGTTAATGATTGATTTGTTTTTTTTAATAAAAGAAATCAGGTTTGGGGAAAATGAACACTCGCACACGAATGACATTTGTGGGTTGGATCTAACAAGAAGAGGCAGCGACAGGTAAAGGAATGTTTTTGCGATGGACGAAGTTTAACGTGGTAAGTGGGATGTGAAAGACAGTGAAGGTGACATGTTGGAGAAAAAAAGCAAAACTTTTGGTTGGAAAATTCTGGTGATTTTTTTTTCTTTCATGGTTTATTTTAGAGGTGTGAATTCAAATGTTCTCACAGAAGAGAGGGTGTTGTGAAAGGTTTCAGTGTATTTGTCAAACACATCACAGATTCTCTCCATTTTATTTTTGTATGAAACTAAATAAGACTATTTACTTTCCCAGCAATCTTCACATAAGTTATACCAGCAACACTGATCAAACAATTCTTCCCGTATCTTAAAAAATTCATAAATGTATTTACTGCCTTAAATCACATTTAGGATTAATGCAATCACATTTGCTTTGCATGTTACTTTTGGACACTTGTACAGTGCCAAACAAACTTTTACCAGGATGTATAACACACACAGCTTTTTCCAGTATTCAGGGGTAGCAAACTTTCTAAGCTGGTGAAAAGTGAAAAGCAAGGTATATTTATATCTATTTTTGTCACCTCTGTAATACTATACAAAGTGGACATCATTTTCTGTCTGTTTGGAGCTTGCATCAGTTGACAGTTACTGTGTTTGCACATTTCTATGCCAATCAATGCCTGTATATGGATTGTTCTCTTGATATTATTTTAGGTTATGAAAGTTAATAAAAGTCAAACTCTTCAGACAGTGTGAGATGTTTTTATAGACTGGCAGGCTCTTCCTAAAACAATAAGAGAATGCCAAGAATCACATCATCAGTCACAGTGGAAGTACCAGTCTTGCTAAAGTCAGAGTACAATGTAATCCAATCCTAAATAGAGAATACAACACTCAGGATACAAGTGCGCATAAAAGAGAGAAAGAGAGTAAATTCAAAGTTGCTTTTCTAAAATCGTGTTTCACTGAAAGTAACGCAGCTGTTCAGATCTCATCGCTGAGCATGACAGTTACCTCCAACCCCATCCATCCACACTCCAACACAATGGAGCAGAGCTGCAACCAGACGCTCAAAACGTTCTCAGGGCTAAAAATACCCCTCCCCACCTCCACCACCTCTAATTTCCTGCAGCTGCAGCCTGACATGTCTGGCCCCTCGACTGGCCCATCCAGAGGTGGGCTGCTGGTGGACGGGGGTGTGTGTGTCTGTGGGAGGTGGTGCAACGAAACACGAACATCATGATCAGTGGCGGGGTGCTTCACAGTCATGGAAAAAGATCAACAGCGTTGATCTACTGATAGAATTTAGGACCTCAGGGCACCAAGGTCTGTACTGGTCCAGACAGTCTGGAGTCAGCAGTGTTAGTCATGACCCAGAGTCACACACATCAGGCCACGCCCACTGTGGGTGGACAGAATGACTCAAAAGAAAGTGAGTACCTACTTTTTCACAACTTGTTCATAGATTTTGTTACTCTTTAGACATTTGTCAAAAATTCTAAAGATTATAAAACACAATTTCACAGCTTATCAGACACGAGTCTGAATTTAATGTGGCCACACAGCAACACCGAACTTCAGTCATGAAGCCTTGTTAAGTTCGTCTTTCATCAGTCAGACATCATGAGTAACAATGTTACAGAAAAAGACAAAGTGACACATTCACATGCCTATCTCACTGTTTTGAGGGGGTCAGGTAAGTCCAGATCAAAGTCCAATTCCCTACATGGCCAGCTGCAGCCCTCCATCCACCACCAGCACCTGTCCTGTTACATAGGAAGACTCCAAAAGGAAGAGGACAGCCGCAGCTACCTCCTCCGGCTCACCAAATCTCCCCAGTGGAATTGAACGCACTCTGTTCTCCTCCTCCAGCCCCAATGTCATGTCAGTACGGATGAATCCTAGAAACGAAAGCGGGCAGGAACATAAGAAAGACTATTAAAAAACAAAAACAAATAAGAGGTCAGGAGCTGTGACAGAAAAAACAGAGGACACAGGAAAAAAAACAGATGTGGTTGTGTTGTACCTGGAGCCAGGAGGTTAACCCTGATATTTCGTGAAGCAACTTCTTTAGCCAATGAGTGCGTGAAGCCCTCCAGACCAGCTTTACTGGCACTGTACACACACTGACCAGCATTCCCTCTCAGACCCACAACAGAGCCTAAAACAAAAAACAGACATCCACTGAGACAACTGTGATATGAAAGAGATGCTTCAAAATAAAAGACATGTGGGAAGTTGTAGAGACAATTATACTTGAAATGCCACAGGAGTGTTTAAGCCTCTTTTATTATATATATGGAAAACAAATATTACTAAACTAAAACTAAATCAAGAGTAGGTTTCTTACCTTAGCCAGTGATTTTAATATCATTTAATTTACTTAGTTAAACTTTAGACTCTCAATCTTTCTCTGTAATCTGCATCTCTGTTTATGAGATGGGTCCCTGATTTGTGTATTACCATTCATATAACTGAAAAGACTGGTTGCAAATGATTTCTAGTAAATGGGTTAAGCGTGACAAACAAAAGAGACCGGTATCGTCCTTTAATGAGAATCTAAAGAAGATAGTAACATTATACATCACCCTCTAGTGGCCAAACTGGAAGCATAACACTAATGTTGGCTGCCAGTGAAGCAGTCAATACCTATATTAACAATAGCTGCTCCCTGGATGTGCAACATGCTGCGCAGCGCCGCCCTGCAGGTCAGCATGGTGCCCAGCAGGTTGCTGTGAAGCAGAGCCACCATCTCCTCTGGCTTGGTCCTCAGTAACAGAGCGTCCCTGAACAAACAGAGACAGAGTCAACTATGAAGTTCAGTGTTGTATGACAACATTTTATCCACTTACATCTATGCTAATACAGACAGTTCTGAGCAGAGCCACTGTCCAAGTGTCTCTTCACCTGTTGATGCCAGCTGCATTCACAAGATACGAGATGTTTCCACAGGATTTTTGGATCCTGTCAAAGGTTTTCTGTACCTCCTGCTCTTTGGAGACATCGCAGCTAAAAGCCACATGGTCATCTAGAGAGCACATACAGAGGGTGTGTGAGTATGTCTATGTGTTGTATGTCTACATTTCTTTTACAAATGTACTAATGTGTGTTTGCATGTGTGAGACTTACAGGAAAGTCAGTATTAGATTTAGATTTTGTAGAAATTGGGCTCAAAATGTTGACATCTTTACAGCTTTTATTTTGAAAAACAGAACATGCATATACAGTAAATACATGACTGTGTAAATCTGTGTGCCACAGTTTACCTCCATGTAGAGACACCACAGTAGTCTGGGCAGCATCTTCATTCCTTGAGACAACGGCCAACCTGCAGCCCCTCTGAGCCAGCAGGTGGGACACAGCCCTCCCGAGGCCCCTGGAACCCCCGCACACCACCGCCAACCTGGACATGACCCTGCAGGGAGACCACATGCTACACGTGTCCAGAGGGGCATAAACATACCACCCCACAGCCAGAGGTGAAAAGTAACTCAGTACATTCACTGACAACCTTCACTGATATTTACTCTTGTGCAGTACTTTAGTGTATCTTTATTCCCCTACAATTCAGAATGAAGTACAGTACTTTTGTACTCCACTATAGTTATTAAATAGCATTAGTTACTTCTATTTTACATCTGTATATTCATTATACAGTTGCTGGTGTACTACTATAGATTAACCATGTTTAAATTATTCTGTCGGACACTAACAAATCAATTTCTCTGTTATACAGCATGTGCTTGAAGTTGAATTTGAAGTTGTACTTCTACTTGTAATAGAGTGCTTTTTTTTAGGGAAGTACTTGCGTTGAATTCGTGTGCTTCAAACCACATCTGCACACAGTACATCTGAGTCAATACTGTTAAAAAGTACTGAAAAATAATATATATCTAAAAAAATTAATTAGTCAAGCAAGATAAACTTTAACACAGTCTCTGTTAAGACAAGTTCATGATTCAATCTGAACATATTTCAGGGTCACTTCTCTTCCTGTAACACTAACACGTTTCCAGCTACATAACTTGACTCTTGCAGTGAAGTTTATTGCGCCGCGCTGTTACTCACCTTATCGTGGACTGTTATTTTCTTCTTTTCTTTTCTTTTAATTCACAGACAGACTTAGACGAGCAGCGCTCACGGGCGCCGCCATCTTTGTTATTGTGCGCGTAGCTGTGACGCTCGGCGTGCGCCGGAAGGTGGAGCAGTGGAGCCAGCGCGCGGGACTCCACCATGCTGTGACGTTATCGCTGTGCAAGCTGCCAGTTCACAGTCATTAAATAGCTCAGTAATTTGAAAAACAGACCAATAAACATTTACACATTATTTTTATGTAATAGTTTACTGCTGGCAGCCTGGTTAAAGAGGTGTGCCCTGTCAAACTCCTGGAACTGGAAAGATTATGAGGATTCAGAAAAAAATAATGGCATTTTATTGTAACCTTAATGTACTATATCGACACAATAGTAGTATCAGCATTACATTAATGTCTTTTCAGACTACTGAGAATACGCTGTTGTTGTTTGGTTTTTTTGCCCTGGAATAATTACACTTCACTCTGAGTTAAGTTTAATGAGATTTCTGTTCATGCTGACAGGACTGTTCTGCTCTGCACACAGAAATAGCACAAAAAGGGTTCATCGCAGCCATTTTTTTTCTTTGCTTCATTTGTCATTGTTGCCCAATGGAAATATATTTCACTAGAAGGAAGAACTGTCACTGCTGTACAGAGGAATGAGTAATGTTGACAGTGGGTGGCCTTGTCCTACACCTGGATCATCCATCAGACCGGGACGTTCTGTGAGATTGATTTGCTGATCTTACCTCACATTCACAGCCCGTGTTTTAGTGGACTGAACTAACTGAACTGTGACACAAACACCACTAATACAACACAATAAGCTTAAAATGTGTCTCTGAGCTTCAGTGCTCATTCATGCTAACTGTGCTTGTGTGTCAGAGTAGGACTGCATTTGTATTCCAATCACCTCCGTAAACACCCAGACACTGTTCCCCTCTTTCACACATTAGTGATCTAATGATGCTTGCCAACAGAGGCATATTTTGCTCTCTCACACTCAAATGCACACACACTCAGACACTTTCAGCAGAGCCTGCATACAGTTCTTGCACACTTATTTACATTTCAGTAGTGAGGCTTGTTTCAGACCTACATGACAAAACCTTAATGTATTACTGGTGATTTCCAGGGACGTTATTTACTGCATTCTTTCATTCTAATATAAAAACCTCAGGGTTCAAGAAAGACTTGACCAACACTCCTTTCGTCAAGTGACTGACACACCTAGAGCTTTAACGTTATCATGCAATTCTTGATCTTGATACTATGCAGTCCTTGCAGCTATTAATGTTTTACCTTTGTATAAAAAGCCCATATTTCCACACACTTCAAATCTCCATCTGCCATAATTACTACACTAATTACTTCAACACATACTGTCAGACACCGATGTGGGAAAAAAAAAATCAGTCAAAACATACACATTTTTTATTATTCCCGCTCAGCATAGTCTTATGCTCATACAATGGAGTAACTTATTCCCATGGTAACCCATCCTCTGCAGGGAACTGTGTGCAGCACAATGACCTCTCTGGGTGCTTGTCAGTTTCTGTCAGTGTTTCCCAGCTGAACACACTGGGAAGGCTCACCTCTCTCTGCAACACTCTGCTCTGCTGTAAGTCACCAGAGAAGCTCCTCTTCAGTAAGAAGCCTTTATTTCTGGAGACACATTTACTGTGACTTCCCTGAAATACACTTAATTAGGAACAACTGTCTTTATACTGTGGTAATTTATCAAGTGTGTAGACCTTTTCAAAACCACTTGATTAATAATGCATTCCAACACTTGTGACAGGGAAGCCGAGGGATGGTGAAGACACATCTTACCATCACTGTGATCTACCTGTATGTGTTTGATAGCACTCATTCTGCACCAGTAGCCAACATAAGGTCAATGGAGGTAACGGAAAAGAAAACCCCACATCATCATGATGAAACAATGACTGGGCCTAAAAAAAAAAACGGTGGAAACCATTAGCTTTTATTGTTATAGAGATTTTTACAAAATGTGCTATTCCCTCAAATACTTCAGAATGATTTTCACATAATAAACTTGTGCCAAATTTCAGTTTCACCATTTTCAGACATACAAGAATAACTACAGACATAAAAAAAAATTTAAAAAAAATCAAGTAAGTCACCTTGGCATGAGGAAAATGTTACGTTGAATCAAGAAAGCTTAAATTGCCACGTGTTCCAATAAATGAAAATATATTAACCGCTGTAAGAAATGCTTCGTGTTTTGAGTCTGAATATGTGCAGCCTAGGCATGAAAAATATGGACAAAAGGTCAGTATGATTAGAAATGTTATGATAGTGCATATATGTGTGAGTATTTTAAGTTTGGTGTGTTTATTAAAGGCTTACCAGTGAAATGAAGACACTCGTAGGAGCAATTTTAGCATAGAGCCTGAGGTTGGTGTGGTGATGTCCAAGACAATAATGCAATCAGGTTAATTCTACATAGTACCAAATTCAGAAAGACAAAATTAAAAAATGTATAAAAAAAAAAAAAAAGCCCTAACAGTGATTTGTACCATCCCTTTCCACACTCTCATCAGACTTCAAACAAATCTCAACATATACCAGCAGTCAGTTCCACAGTGATTTCCCTCAATTAACAAGAGACTAAAAACAACAACAAAGACACCACTTGAAACTCTGGGTCCAATTCAGCCACTAAATTCACACTCAAAGCCAAATTTGGCACGAGCCAGTCATTGCTCCAACTCCAAAGTATTTAAATACCCCCTCAGACTTCAGGTCAGTTAGAGGACAGTCATTAATAATACCTAATAATACTTTTACTTTGAAAATGTTTAATTAATCCAATGTATTTATAAGAAAAAGAGATTGAGCCAGTGTTCATTCTCTCAAGTACCAATTCAGTTCCAGTCAATTCAAGATCTAACATTAAAAACTTTGAATAGATGAAATGTACAAAAACCCAACCACAAAAATAAAATAAAAAAATAAATAAAAACCTAAAAAAAAAACAAGGGCATCAAAGTGATTGATTTCAACAGAAACCTTACTTTTTGAGATTTAACACAATTACACTACACATCTCTTCCTGTGGAGTGATACAATGATATGTTACTTCAGGAAAACGTCCGGTGCTTTAGCTAGCTGTATTTTTATTGCCACAAGTCACATTAGAAGTGAGTTATAGTATATAAAAACCTGCTGAAGGTTGCCTGTGCCCTGTGTGCCTTACTGCGCGTCCAGATTAGTTATATGAAAGACTATCTATGAGCAGCACGTGTCAGCCTTGGTGGAAATTTGTAATGGACATAAATATACACTGAAATGAATCTGTTGTGCAGAGTTAATGAAATGTTATGTCGCTCTTGTGGTGTAGAGCTACGTCTGGGAGTGGCTATTGCCGAGAGGTTAAGAGAGCAGCTACTTTTTTTTCAGTAAATACAAAGAGAGTTCGACTGCAAAGCCTATGTTGGAGTGTGTTTTTCGCATAATAGAAATACATGACCCAAAAGTCCAGCAACATATGTATCACCACTTTGTCTTCTGCAGAAGGCTTTACTAAACACATGCAAATATTAGATCACTGCAAATAACAGTCCTTTGAACTAACTACAGCCTCAGCCACACCAGGAGAAAACATGGAGAAATATTTTCACATGTGCAATGTTCACATGGCTGTGAACTAAAGTTAAGAATACATGAATGTGCAATATGGCAGATCTGTTATATTCCTCGGGTTGAGGTAATGCCTAAGTATCATTTTTTTCCCCTACTATGAAGCACAAGTGATGATGACACTGCTCGTTTGTTCTGGTCTGCTGCATCTGATACGTCGTCTCTGATCTGCTGACTATTTGAAATAATAGTAAAATGTCTATCAGCAGTCTAATGAAAAAAAGTTTAACTGATGTGGTAAAATGTGACATAAGGCATGTGCCAGCTTATCCCCTTAATGTGTTGCACTACAAAAAGGCCAATCTATGAAATAAGTTAAAACGTGTAACATATCTATCAATAGTTCATATTGGTTGTTTTAGGACTAATCATCTTTGTGTCTTTATATACAATACAGTCAGGAACAGTACAAGGCACACAATTAACAGCTGAATTGTTACAAAGATATAAATAACCAACAAAAAGGAAAGGTTCATGAGTAGTGTGCTCTCCTCTAACTCTGTGCACTGTGCTTTCAGTGACAACACATCCTGTTCTTCTCTGCAGCTCTCTCTCTCTCTCATAGTGTTTCTTTTTCCAGACCAGGGCCACAGTGGGCTCTGAGCAGTTAAAGTGTCCTGTCCCGGTGTGCTGATATGTTTGGTTTGTCACAATGTGGTGAGTCTAGCAGTAATCAGCTTGGTCAGCTGTTCTTCGCTGTAGTGGGTTTTTTAGATGCTGTCTACAAAGCTGCCAGGGAACAATCCGGTCTTGCCGTTCCTCTGCAGTGTGCCTTTGAACCAGCCGTCTTCCCTCTTCCTGTGAACAAACACAATGTCTCCCTCCTTAAGTTCCAGCTCAGCTTCGCTCTGGGGAGGATATGATACCACCACCCTGTACCTGGGGAGGACAGCCAGAGGCACAGTCGGTCACTGATACTTGCTGCAACAATGACAGCTGATAAGTCATGACACAGATACAGTGTTACACTTTCTATGAACGGGACAGACAAGCACGACAATCACAAAAGTATGAAACTACAGATTTACATCAGTGTACCTCTCACATATGATGGGCCGTGCGTCATGGTGCTGAGATAAAAGAGAGGAGCACGGCTGGCGAGGAGGAGGAGCAATAGGAGCACATCCATCAAGGGGACTGCTCTTCCAATGGGAGGACTCTGGAACTGAAGAGGATGAGGAGGGTGATGAGGCAGATGCAACAGCAGCAGCAGATTCAGACTCGAGGCAGCTGACAGAGCAGGAGGGAGGGGAGGTGTCATGCCCCATGGCGCCGTGTAGCACCTCTCCAGCAGCAGCCTGTTCTGCCTCAAGTGTAGGAGAGGAGGGGGGAGAAGGACGAGACTTCTTCTTGTTGGAGGACAATAGCTTCAGAAGACTTTTCTTTTCTCTCTGCAGCATAAAGACAGCACAGATTTTCCATGTTAGAGAGCTGCAGAAACTCCTGAGGCAATGACTCAAAAGTATTTTTCACTAACCACAGACAGGTATATTCCACTGCCTGGAACTTATGGGTTCTCTACCACTGACACAGGAGGAGGAGAAATTCTTATTTTTGCCCAGACAGGTTATAAACTGAAGATCAGTGTGTGTGTAAATGACCACTGTCTGTTAAGACAAATAACTGAAATACAAAAAAGCTGTGCATGACAACCCCTCTGTATTGATTACTATTGGTGAAATCTATTGGTGTAATTATCATTTTAATAAGACACTCCCGAGCTCCACAAGGCATTTCACTCATCTGGTAGAAACTGGATGAATTCCCAGTCATGATAAAACATGTTAATGACGTTCATGGAAGCTCAGAAATACTTGGACATGCCCTACCTTGACATCCTTGTCCAGTCTGCAGGCAAGAGCTGGACTGTTGGACATAGCATTGAGAGCAGAGCTGTTCCCGGGGCCAACAGGCACAGTGAGGACAGGTACAGTTCTCAGAGCATCACCATCCAACGATGCAGCACTGACATTAGGTGGAGTCAGAGAGGCAGCGGCACAGCCCATTGCCACTCCAGCCCGGGTACAGCCTTGGGCAGGACCAGAAGAAGGCTGTGGGCACACTGCATGGTGTGGGAGATAGGTCACAGGTGTTGCAGACTGGATGGGTGTCACTGCTGCTGTGGGCCGGTCCTGACTGTGACATGCAGCTGCAAATGACATATAAAACAATATTATAAAAGGCCCTTTAAAGTCATCAGTAACCATTTTCCTCCCAGTGAATTTACCTGTCCTAACTGCATTACGAGCTTGATTTACAGTCATCTGAGAGCTGACATGCAATGAGACTTTTGGCTGTTGGCCTGTGGCTGTCTGAGCTGCTGTCACCACAGCTGCAGGCTGGGAGCTGGCAGGTAAAGCACTGGAGCACACTGTGATGGGTTTGTTGAAATCAGGTCCTGGAACAATGGCCCCAAGGGGAGCAGAGGAAGGGCTGACGATGGTAACTCCTCTTCCAGCTTGAGTGCACAGACTCATGGGCACTTTGGGCTGGGTGCTCCCTGAAGCTGTCCTGAGGGGAGGAAATGTGAAGAGGTTTGAAACATATCTGAGGCGACATAGGAAATTATACCTTTACATGAAGAGACGCATTTAACGTCTCATAAAATGTTTTCATGTTTGGAAAGTCTGTGTTAGAATATGTTAAATAGAGCCACAGTGTTTGCAATGCATAGAATTTATGGCCACTGACCACTACATATATTCTTGTTTAATTTATTTAAAATTGTAAAGCTGATTAGTGTAACATTTGTCTGTCACACACCGTCATGTCTCACTACTTATGAGGACACTCATTAACATAATGCCTTCCATAGCCCCAAACTCTAAACTTTATCCTAATCTTCCCATTTGAACTTGTGAAGATTTAACAAATGTCTCCACAAGACCAAAATGTCCTCACAAGACTAGTATTTAAAATATATATAAAATTTGTTCACACAAGGAAATTAAGATAGACACACACACTCGTTTTTGAATACCACACTGTCCACGTTGTCTCAGCAGTTGCAAAGAATCAACTCTTCAAATAGGTTATTTGCCAAATGTAAGGATCAACTCTAGTAAGTATAGCTAAGCTAATGTTAGAATACAGCTGGGTTGTCAGGTTTAGCATGCTAAGAGTATTTATTTAACACCCAAAACCTAAGTTTTACATGTTTTGTTACCCACTTCAGACAGACTCGAAAGTCAAATTCAAAAACCTTCATCAGCTGAAATAATACAATATAGAAATTACAAATACTGTGTAGATTTTAAAGACCCCTATACCCCCTAATTGAGGGGAATCACTGTGGACCCTAGAAAAAC
>JAUBNQ010000020.1:5783088-5798327 GCA_032353495.1 Ctenopoma kingsleyae | reverse complement strand
AATTACAAATACTGTGTAGATTTTAAAGACCCCTATACCCCCTAATTGAGGGGAATCACTGTGGACCCTAGAAAAACACTAATTGTTGGAATTATTAACCTATGACTTTGGATCACAAGCAATTTATGTGCAACCAAGCATGTGTATGTGTGACTAAGTGTGCAGCATGTTGACAACAATAAATGACTCACTATGAATTAATGACTGACCTGCTGACTGGACTCATGTAGTTCCCAGGGAAGACTCCAATCTTGCCAGTGTGCATAGAGGTGCCCTTGAACCACCCATCCTGACAGCGCTCCAGCACCAGAAACATCTCTCCTTTCCTTAGCTCCAGCTCATCCTCCTTACGGGGAGTATAGGGGAACATTGCCACATACCTAGATCCAGAAAGAGGGTAAACAAATATGTGATATTTAGAAACCACAAACCTAACATGGCCTATTTTTTCCCATATGGAAATATAAAAAAACAAAGCCTAAGATTTTGTACAGCATGCCATTTGTTCTGGATTTATTCTGCTGTCTAGCTGTACATCTGTCATCATCTCCTCTGAGACCCTCCAGCAGAAACTGTGCTCTCTGACCCAGAGAAAATCAGCACTGGAGGACAAAACATGTTGCAGGTCATCTCTCTCTACAGCAGTGCGAGAACAGGCCTGGAATGGCAGCCAAGATTAAGATGAGTCTCAGCTGGGATGTTTTCAGTCTGATTTCAGTGAGTGTTGTCAGGAGCAGGGAACATAAATGCCTCAGAGTCTGACACGCATGCACAGGCAGACACAGATGACGGCTGGAGAGTATTCATGAGGTGGATCTAATTCTTATCAGGTGTGTGGTGTCGTGGTGGAGTAATGAGGGTAAAGGTGAGGGGATCAAAAGGCAGGGGTGACAGAAAATAGGATGTCCAATGGGACCCAGGAGACTGTCCTACACAGCTTCTGACCCCATCACCTGTGCACAAGCTCACACTCCACAGCCTCACACTGACAGCTGAAGGGGGGTGGAGGGGTGGGGAGTGTCACAGGCAAGCAAGGACTTTCCCCTCTGAACTAAGCATGTGTGCTATGATCCTAGGCCACTGGTGTGTAAACCACTTTTCACTGCACACTGAAGAAGAGCGCATATTTTTATGTGGGACTGTTTTTACAACTCACACTGTGGGCCTTTGTCTCCCACTTTGGTCGCTTATACTGGAGGAGGGTCTCTGTCCAGCAGCCAATGGATATGCTGCTCCACCACCAGAGGACTGTGGGGGAGGAGGTGGAGGTGGTGGGAGAGCATCCTGTAAAAGAATAACATGATATCAGTAATTCGTTAGGATCAACATTTAATAACAATTTCACAACAATTGATCTCTTTTCCTCTTAGTGCAAAGCAGACAGACAAAAACAAACCAACACAAGCCTAAAAAAAACTAAAACTATAACAAACAAAATGTTGTGTGTTGTGTAAGAAGAGAAACCAGTTTGTTTATGGGCAATAAAGAGGGAAAGAGAATGAGAGATCTGTCATCTGGGTTATTCCCTCGGGTCTGGTTTGGCAGATACCATAGTCTTGTTTCTGATTTCCCTCCCTGTGACTGAGGATCGCCAACTCTGTTCGTTTGTTTGTTGCTAGGAGACCACATAGCTAGATGTTCTACCCATTGCAGTATTTAATTGGGACCATATGAAAAACATGTCTGGAGGCACACTTCAGAGCAAGCCTCAAACCAACCATGAGTGGATTCATCTTGACTCACTTGTTTTCCCTTGTTGAAAATCTGTAATGTCAAAGGAGACTCAGGCTTTTGACTAGAGGCTAATGAGCAGTGTGCACGTTATGTGCGCTTTGTATGTGTGTTTCTTGATTAACGGAGTAAGATTAAGTCTCCAACCTGCCATGTCAGCAAAGAGCCCATGAAAACAAAATAACACTGCAGAGTTTTTTTGGAAATTGTGAAAAACTGAAGGTCCAAATGTGCTCTCAATGAGTCAGAATGAAGGTGAAGACAACTCCTTCTCCTAGGAGCAAGATGATTCTTCCCATGCTCAATATTGCCAGCACTGAGCAGCAGAGTAATAGCTTCCATGACACAATGGGGGGGAGGAGAGTGGCACTCAGACAGCCCTGTGGTATGTGTATAGACTCTGTGTATATGTGCGCGTGTTGATGTGCGTTTCGGTTCACTGCTGTCGCTTGAGCTGAGATAATTAGGCTGCCTGCAGGCTAGAGAAATCATCTGTACAAAAACATCATGTAGGTTTCCCAAGTGAAGCGGAGAGCTCAACCTTTTGTGTACACATTCCTGCTCATTCAGAAACTCCACATGCCAGAGCATACACATTGACAGACAGGAAGTGTGCGTGCTGTTTTGTGTGGGCTGCAGGGATTTCTTGACATTTTTGGTTGTACTATTTTTATAGTAGAAACATGTTAAGACAAAGAATTTTGGTTCAAAGGTTCCTCAGAGTCACTCTCTTTTTTGGAGCTCGACAAACTGTTGACAAATAAAGCTACTATATCTTTTTATAGTTTCACTTCTGAACAACCTGAAGTAACTATGTTGCTCGTTGTTGATAATGTGGAAATGATCTCAACTGTAGCAGTAAATGTGTCGCATATATTTAGGTTATTTATTTTTCAGTTTAGTACCCTAAATAAAGCAACATACAAACGTTAAACCACTTTTCATGAGTTCTTTTGCTTCTAGTGGTAGTAAGATTTATGAGACTTCAAGATGGTTCCACCTACCACAGCGATGGACGTGTAGCTCGTCTCTGAGGGAAACGTGAAGACCGTTGCTGTGGTAACCGGACTACTCGGGGGTGGGGTCACAATTAGTCCAGTTGTGCAAATGTGTACCTAAAAAAGAAATGTGGGATTATCATATACCGATTAGCGATCATCAAATACCGATTAACACTTCTAATTCAGTGTAGAAGCTAAGCTCAACTCCTAATTAAAGAATAAACATTTAAATAATAGACAGAAATAGACAATTGGTCAGCTCTTATTTAACTGAATTGAAAATGGAATTATTTTCAGTAATGAAACTTGTTAAGCAAAGGACACAGAAAGGAATCATACGGTACGTTTGATAACCATAATTTCAAACCATGACGTGAAAGGAATACTACTACTAGAAATACTACTCCTCTTGACTTCCGCACTCTGAAAACAACTCCTGTATACTGCTGACTCAGACATAACCATAATGGTGGCCAGATGATCTGACTGGTCAATGAAAACCTCCCACGAGGATGTTTCATAGGACATGTAAAGAGAGGTGGACACCCCCATCGGTCGTGCAGGTGAGTCACGCTGGTGTCCTATTAACAAGGCCACACTGTTGGATACACAATGTCTCCCTGTAGCCTGTGATCTCTCTGCATGCTCCAGACAGAGCCACCTCTTAAGGTGAGCCTTTCAGAAAGGAGACCAACTTCAGATTCAATCTTCACTGTTTGTTTTTTTTTTTTTAAACTATTGCGCACCGGGTGTGCCCAAAAAAAAAAAAGAACCCAATATGTAGCCATGTCCAAAGGTGACAAATACATAAAACTGTACAGTACAGGACACCTATTTGAAATTTATATATTTTGTTTAGAATTTATGAGAGATTGTTGGTTTTCTTTCCTTGACAGCTCCTCACATTATCTAGTACACTGGTAGATTTCTAAGAGACTACTCAGCTTGCCAGGCAATGCTTACCTTTGTTGTTGTTGTTTTTTGTTTGTTGTTTTTTGTCTGGATATTGGAATAAGAGAAGATGAGTAGATGTGAAGGGGAAGAGAGGAGTGTAGAGAGGTTTTACATACAGTGCCTGGAGAGTTTTTCTATTGTGTTTTTATTAAGCAGTGACCTGTAAATAGGATCTATTGTTATTCCTGTTGTCACCAGGGAGGATCAGTTAACAGCAGTTGGAAGAAAGGTTTCTTTAATGCCACAAGTATCCTGATAATGAGCAGTGGAAAAAGATCTGGGGTGATTAAAACACCTTCCTCATGAATAGAAGTCTCTCATGATACATAAATCATAACAACTTGAAAAGATTTTGAAAAGAGAGGAGATCATCAAGATCCAATACACTACAGACGGGCAGTCGTCTCCCTTTCACAAAGAACTCACATATGGTGTAGATGTAAGATTAATGATTGAGCTAAATAGGCAGTTTGGGAACACTTTTTTTCAGAAAGTCTGCAGACAACACAGACAGAGCATCTAAGAGAAAAACAACAACATACAAAAAGTCTTCCAGTGAATAATGAAGGCCAGGAAAGGGGGAAACAGGCAATTAGAGTTACCAGTTGATATAACCTCCATGTTTTTGGAATCTGGCGTACTCGATAGAAAGATGTGCAGGCACCAGGAGAACATAAAAAAACACGACAGTCGGCCGGTGGATTCAAACCCGTGAACATCTAACTTCGAGGCAACAATGCTAACGTACCACACCATAGTACATTGCTTTACCACACTAGTAGTAGCTTTTAGATTAAGTCAAGGAGATGCTTAGACAAAGATAACCACCAGGACAGCAGGATACTAATCTTAGAAATGTTCATGTCTGTTGTTCTGAAAGTCTAACACCAAGTCAAAGGCGTTATTCAGCCACTGGAAATCATACAACAGCTGTGAGCTGCTGTCTTGTTGAGATTGGTGTGGAAACCTTGAAGGCAAAGCTGAAGTCGTCTCTGCGGACAAGTGGAGTCAAACATCCATGATTTCAAATGCTTGAATAGAGCAAAACTGTTTGGTAATATGGGTATTATGGGAAGTCAGCCTAATTGCTGACAGAGGAAAAGTGGAGCCTTTGAAAAGCAACAAACATCTTGTGAAAACAAAAAGAGCTAAAGCTGAACCTGTTTTCCAGTTGCATGTGTGTGAAGTGCACCTTTTTTGCAGTTACACATTAAACACAGCTGAAGAGGGCATTTGAGGGTATTGACGAGTGAGCAGGTTAAGAGAGCTACTGTATCTCATTCAGGACAACATCTGAATGGAGTTTATCTCATTCTGCACTATTCTACAAATGAGCTCACTGTTCTTAGTCAGCATTTTGATTACAGCTTCTAAGAACTGACCAGCAGGGACTCTACTTCTCTCTCTGCCTTTAGCATATCTTACCTGTGAAGGTGCGCTGCAGGAAAGCCCCCCACTGATCTCCCCGATTCGGGCAGCTGCTGTGGGATTGCTCGAGCTGATGAGGACTGGCCCGCTAATTTCCATAGAGTGGCGCTGGGGGGGAGGAGCTAGCATGGGTTTGTGGGACATGGTCAGAGAAGTAAAGGAATGTCGCTTCTTGCTGTTCTTCTTCTCCCCTGCCCGCTGGGCACCATTGCTCTGGGGCCCTGAGGCTGCCCCCTCACCAGAGTCTCCGCTGGAGTCTGACGGCTTGTCCAACTCTATAAGCTGACGAGCTGCCGAGTTAAACTATGAGAGAGGAAGAGAGGCAGGGGGGCAATGAAGAGAGTAGTAAGGTGGAAATAACAGCAAAAGATGAACTAGTGGTGGTGACTGGAGCATTAATATGATCATGAAAACTGTCACTCTCTATATTAAAGTTGATTGTCATAGAAGACCTCTATCTTTATCCAGTCAGCAGAGATGGTGAGCAGCAGGATGATCTATCAGGTCAATACACTGGAGAATTAGTCTGAGAGAATTGATGGCTCTAAGCTAGCTATGAAACCGTAGGCTTTGTGGCCATTTCAGGCACAGTAATGTGTGACTGTGAGGCAAAAATCAAAGGAGGAACACTAAAAAGGTTTCAGTTAATCACAAGGTGCCATCACTTACTGTCACACACTGCCGCATGCACCTCCCTCTACTTAGGACATAAAAGCTAAGCATTTTACTCCAGTCCAAGACAGAGCCGGTTGAGGTTCATCACTGACATGTTAGCACATTAAGGCAGACATGTAGGATTAACAACAGAATAGCATTAAATTTAAGACCATCTTTAAAAGAAACTGCAGATTATTGAAGATGCGGCAATCGTAGAGGCAACAAAAAGTTCATGAAAAGGTCAATGAAAACAGTATAGCTTAGACATTCACAGTTCAAAATAGTGCTAAATAAAAACATTTTAAGAAACTCTTGTATCTCTCTAATGATAGTGCCTTTGCTCACAAATCCTAAATATAACTGCAGAGAGTCTGAAGACCACAAAATGTTCTATTTTATATGTAAAAACAAAACATTCTGCATTCTCTTTCTGTAAAAATTACATTTTGTTTTTGTTTTTTGTTTTTTTAATTTTTTCCCGCTAGTTTTCATAACAATAAAAAAGTGGAAAAAAGAAGGAAAAAAATGAAATCATCTTTAAGAAGCAAAGATTTACTTAATTCTGTCTGGATTAGTCCTAAAGCTCTTAAGAGAGACCTGTGGAGCTCAGAGAGGCTGTGACTGTCTAAATCTTCAAAGACATGTTCAGTGGTTCTATGAAGCATATGAGCATTTCAAAACGAAGAGAAGAATCCTACACAATCATGTACAAGGTATATAAGCAAAGGGAACTAATATTCAAAGGATCTTGGCAATTGATCCACCAATGGCTGGTGACATTTTGACTTAAAAGACTCTTTAGTTTTCTTACCTCAACATATGAGATGGGAAAAATTCCAATTTTGTCTCCCAGCATTCCCTCTGCCCAGTTTTCATCCACTCTGCGGATCACAGTCAGGATATCATCCTGAAAATTCAAGACAGAGAGTGGCAGTGCTTGAAGAAGAAGCAAATGAAGAACGTGAAAATAAGAGTATTTCTCATCCTTGAGGAACAAGCATTGAACAGGAATAATAAAGCTGTTTTACTAAAATGAGCATACTACGAGCAAAAACACTTGGTCCTGTGGCAAATCATTTAGGTTGGAAAACTACTTAGTAAGCTTGTTTCTGTTTTGCTCATGTGGCAAATGACAACAAGTGATGACAGGACACAGAAACATCAAAGTATGACCCAAACAGCTCGACAGATAAAACACTCAATTACTGTAGTTAAGCTTTATTTGGTATTCATTCTCTTCTGCCTAATTACAGTTGTTCATCAAGAAGCCTGGCTCAAAATCTAAACCACTGCTCTGGGCGTTTCAGTTAACAACCCTCACAACACACCCATAACTTGATAAAATGAATGCTTAGAAGACAGAGAGCCACCGTAATGACAGGTATTTTTGTTCGACTACAGTGACCACATAGCACAGCTGTGGATGTTGCATTGTCTCACCTTGGAGAAGGGCAGACAGTCCTTGTCTGCCTCCTTGTCTTTGAGCTCAAAGTCATAGAGAGCTTTGCACTGAGGTGGTGGTTGTGGCAATGGCTTGATGACCTGGACAAAGTTGGTGGGGAAAAAGCCATGGACTCCACCCATCTCCCCATGGTACCAATTCTCATCCACTTGCCGGCGCAGGATGATAATGTCACCTTTGCTGAACTTGAGGTCTCCTGGTTCCTTGCCATCATAGTTGTAGAGTGCCTTTGCACAAGGGAGCTGAGGTACACCCTGAAAATAGAGTGAGAGTAAGATGAGAAAAGGGTTGAAAAAAGACAGAGTTACAGTATATACCAATTCTGTCCCGCATACAAACATTTTCACTTTGAAATTCTGTCACACGTATTCTGTTTGGAAATGGTCTGTTTGGATTTGGAGAGATGGTGTCCAGGTAGAGTGTGCAGGTGGCACGACATGACACAAAAAGTACAGTGTGGAAATCACAACATTTTGTTTTACCACATTGAAGCAGCCAGTTGCATGACTAGAAACGACGTGTTAAGTATATTATCCCGAGGAGATAAGCATACGAGAAAGCATGGTAAATATTTCCCATACTTTCAGGTGTTGTGCTGAGTGGATCGACTGAAAGGGAACGCCCACTTGCTTGTTAATCAGACTTTGTATTAGACAGCTGGGAAGCTCCTCAGAATAATGTCTAGAGAAGTTCAGGGTTCCATTGCGTGTCTGAAAACAGCTATCGTAACAAGTATGTCAACTGTTCATACCAAAACAGTCCTGTCTGTGTCCCAGTAGTGAAAAGATCTATGTTGTGTCTTCACTGCGTAAATGTGATAAGCCTGGCGGGTTGTAACTAGCTGACTAACGCATTCAGAGGGGCCTTGGCTCTGTCCCTTTATCTTGCAGCAGAAAGTTTTGTATCTCAGGCTGCTAGGCTAGGGTCCTGAAAGGCCCATTCAGGGAATGACAATCTACGGGAAAGAGGGATAGCAAGTAGGGGGAGTAGCAGGATAGAGAAGCATCAATGTTCTCCATTCAGGATGGGTGTCCATGAGGAAGGCTTCAGTCCAAACCAACCCCCCACCATTTATCTCACTGCTGTTCGACATCCTTCGCAGTGATCAGAATCACAAACACTACCAACTGACTGGATGGAAACTCTGGAACTATAACAGTGAAGTCAACAAGGAATATAGACAGTGTTAGAAGAAATGTCTAGAACTGACATGAAGAAAAAATGAGCCAGAGACAGAGGGGTTAAAGCGGAGTTTGGAGTAGGCTCTGCAGTCTTGTTAAAGGTTAATGAACCGTTTAAAGGCTCAGTAGAGAGTAAAAGTACAGAATGAGCAGTGATGGTGAGCCAGGGTGACATTACCCTTGTGCAGAAAATCACACAGCCTATCGGTCTCTGGCTCTGCTGGTCCAGCATGTGGGAGAGAGAAGGAGGAGGGGTACTGCAGCCCCCTGCACACTGCACTGGAACTGGGCCTCCTTTCAGGGGAAAACAGGGCTTTTGAGCCCACCCACGCCTGGAAGGGAGTTTCGTGATGAAAATTCAAATGAAATTGAAAGCTCTACCATTTTTGTTTCTAAAGACAGAACAGGTTCAAGCTACACAAATCCAATGAGCTCATTAGATGGTAAATATGAATTTCTTCTCCCTGTGAAACCATAGTTCATCAGCAGTTGGTCTTACACCATTGTCAAGACTTAATAAAACCTTTGGTAGGAGCACAGTGTCCATAGTCAGCATTGTTATGCAACTGCTTTAACACATACTAAAAATGACTGCTCTCATAAAAAGAAAGGTGAGTCTTTCACGAGAGAACAATGTCCTTTTGGCCAAATGGAGAAGCTCAGTGAGGCGTCAGGATGTCCCTCCTGGTTTATACTGTATGAGATTATCAGTCAATGATTTTCATGGTGGTCTTTACAAGACAGCAAACACACCCCTTACCCAGTGTTATGTTTTTGGTTGCACGCTATTATTGCCGCCTTCTCAGCTGTTTTCAATCTCCCTATTCTGGCCTCAGAAAAAAAGGAGTTGTCAGCAGAGTTACATGTTTCACTCAGCTTAACAGTGGCCTCTGGATGTAAGACCTGGTGTGGGTGTGCGAGCCAAAGTAAAACTGGGGGTGGGTGATGGCTGTGGGAGTTAATATCCGGTGTGCATCCATGGAGACAGTGCTGTTGTGTCTGTAGTGAACCTGCAGAAAGGAGCACCATCAGTTCTGATCAAAAATCCCCTCTGGAGATGAGGTGGGACTGTCCATCTAACACGAATGTGCAGAAGACAGCTCAAGAGTTTCTACTACAAACATGCAATAAAAAATAGACGCCTCTCAGGCAACACAAACAAGCATCACATAAACACACACCGAGTAGTTTGCCACTATACTTGTGAGGACACTCATTAACATAATGCATTCCCTAGCCTCTTACCCTAACCCTATCTGTCACAATTAAATACCTAACCCTAAATTTATCTTTACCCTAACCCTAAAATACTAAAACTGAGTCTTAACCCCAAAAACACTATTTGAACTTGTGAGGACACAAGTTCCAAATGTCCTCACACAAATGGCATTTGTTAAAAGGAAGTAAAGGCATGCACACACACACACACGCACGCGCACGCACACACGCACACACCTCTTGCCTTTATCACTTTCAGATTGTTTTCAGGTTCAGAGTGAGTCTGCATTAAGGTACTCTGCATGAACTGATTTCAAGCTCCAACACCAAAAAGACATAAACATGAATTTCTTTCTGGCCAAAGAAAACAAACAAATCATTAAATTATTTATCTAAATAAAATGAATGAAACTTCAGTCCACTATCATGCAACACTGCTGAGCTGTTTTGCTGAAAATAAATATGAATACTAAAAAGCCCTACCAGAAACTTTACACCACTAGTGTATTAATGCTGTTAACTTATCTGCGTGTGTATTAGTGAGGGACCGATAAATAGACAGACGTAGAAAGGAAAACTGTGATTAGGCCCAATGTGCTGAACGTCAGCTGGTGTGTGCAATTACTCCTGTACTGCAGATAATGCAATTAGAAATGTGTGCTACAGGGACTGAGCTGTTACAGTGTTCTCTTCCACAGCAATGGATTATAAGTGAATTATCCAAGTGTTCTGCTCTACAGCACAGCCAAATGTCAACAACCAGTGTCCAGGCAGGCATAAAAACACAATGAATGCATGGATGTAGCACTACGAGGTAAGACTAGGTCAGATGGGGATAATTACACTAACTGTTTGCATTTACACAATACCGTTTGGAAGGTTTAAGGAAAACAGGCCTCCTTTAGGGCTGTCAATTGTACAGTTTCAACTGTTGTTGCTCAACTGTTGTGTTACACACATGGTTTAGACAAACAACCAGCATATAAGCTAAAACTGTTTTATAGAAGTTCAGCTAAAACATAAGGTAACTTTTGTGTCCGTCAGCAGGTTTGTGTGTAACCACAGCAAGAGGTAAGTGCCAGACAAGACTCTATTCCCATATGGACACCTCCAGCAGGGGGCCTATCCATCCATCATCTTAACGACTTTTCCTGTTAGGAGGGTACTGGAGCCAGCTGTCACTGGGTGACAGGCAGGGTAAACTCTGGACAGGTCACCAGTCTATCACATTCACAGCTATGGGCAGTTTGGAGTCAACAATTAATCTAACTACAAGTCTTTATACTGTGGAAGAAAGCCGGAGTACCTGAAGGAAACCCACACAGACACACAAAGACACCTAGCTGGCCATTGGATTAGAAACCAGGTCCTTCTATCTGTGAGGCGACAGTATTAACCACACCATGCCACCCACAGTGTCAGCAGGGGGTACTACTGCCAAAACAGTGAGTGCGCAAAGCTAGTCTGTTTGTCTAGCAGGCAAAGAGATGTCGGACATTTCACCAAAAGTAGCATGAAAAGCACCTGCCACACTAACCTTGTGGTCATAGGACATTTGCTGTTCACTACACAGTTTGTGCTTACTAAAGATCTTGCCACGAACACAGCAGAACAAACACTGACACATGATGAGAATGAGGAATTCTCAAGGCATGTGCCATCTTGATACTATTAGAGCTGCATTAGTTTAAATCGATTCCCATTAGTCTTTATGACTGCTGAAGAGCATGCCTCTTTCACTGCTGCCCCATACTGTCTTTCTTAGTGTAAAAATGAAGTTCTATCACATATGTAGTTTTGGATATTTCTGTCTCTACAGCAGTGGTGTAAGAAGTGTTAAAATCCTCTGACAACAAGAAATATCCAATTTCTTGTATTGAATATGATGACACCAGGGAGTAATAATATGTGGGAAACTCCACTGTGAGACAGGTGGGATTTGTCCAATAGACAAGCAGCAGGTTGAGTGGGAAACTGCGACAAGACTGTGGACACATGTCCACAGTTTCAGTTTTCAGAACCATTACATCCTTAGTGAACAGGCATATTTCTAATATACAGCATTTTTGCATTTATAACATATTATGGCTGCATTGAAAGAAATGAGTGGTGATGTTTTGTATTCAGGTGTGGGTGTGAATGAGAGCTTTTAAAATATCCCATCAGAACAAAATGGGGTGTATGCAGTATGTCTGACAAAATTTGGATCATCAAGAATTTGGTTGAAACAGGGGAAAACTAATTATAAAAACCTGAATAATGCTGTCAGACGAGACCCTTCAGATGAGCAGTTCTTGTGACAACAACCTCCTGACACAGCTTATTCATCTGGGGCTGTTGTCTCCCTCTCAGTCTGAGACAAAAGAAAAACTTACATTCCCTGGTTTCTATGGAAACTCTTCACAGGAGCACTTTTTTGGCTATTAATGGGTCTCTTGACAGTGCAGTGAATCTTAGGAAAGAAAGTCATTCAGCCAGAGCCCATATCTGGGTGCAGCGGTAAAGTAAATGCGCTATCACATCATAAAAAAAATAGTTTGACGTTTCAGGAAATACACTTTTTTCTAAGTTCAATGCTACTCATGTCTGCACACACTGTCCCCAATTGCAGCCATGATATCGAAAAATGCTAAAGTGTCAAATTTAATAAACGTTAGTGTTTTTCCACTGCATGGCCTCAACTCAACTTCCTTTTAGTAACAGGTATTTTGTTTTCCACACTCAGTACAGCTGGTCATCAAAGTGACGTCTCATGAAACCCCTGTAAACTCCTGTGAAACTGCAGAGACACACAGGAACAATGGAGGGATATCGAATGAATGCCATTCTTGTTTCTTGGTATGTGGCTTTTTGTCCCAGCAAGAGACAAATTTTGTTCCAGAAGAGATTGAAGGCAGCAAAATGAAAGAATGCTGGAAAAGAAAAGATCAGGAGAGTTTGGGGAATACTTTGCAGGTGAAACAACAACCGTGGTTGCCGTAGCGATGTTTCTCTCCGGCCAATCAGTAATCTGCAGTGTGTTCACTGCCTCACCTTTTAGCATCAGCGACTCTTGCTTGGAACCTCAGCAGAGGTGGCACCAAAAAGTTTTTTTTTTACCATGGACTATCCACAACTTTTGCCCATTGGAAAACTAACAAAGGCGAGTAGAGCTGAGCCAGTACAATGCAGTGGAAAAATGCTATTATATTCACGCTTTCAATACTTTTCTTTCTATTCCAATAAAGATCCAGTTGTATTAAGCCACTACAAGATATTTTGTAGGTCAATGTATTAAACCAGAATTCAATAAATGGACTAAATTGCAAAAATTAGAATCTATTAAGTCTAAGCCACCCTAACATGGTGAGAAGCATTTATCTACTTGACTGCATTTTGCAAGGACAGAAAGAGGTAATAAAGCATTTACGCTTTCCAAGAGCTTTACTCTGTGACAACTCACTGTGCTGTTTGTTTCCCTCACTACATACCAAATGTGGTCCCACACATTAGTCTACAGGCACAAACACACTCAGAACAGTCTGGAGGCCAGATGGAAGCTTAGATCACATGTGAGAAGAACAGAAACTTTTCAAAAGCCCTTGAAACTCTCCTCCTGTTCCTCCTCATGTTCTTAGGTCAGAGAAGACATGTATCAGTTAGGCCGTACTATGAGAGACCATGGTTTATAACTGACACCACCTTTGGCTCATTGTGACACATAAAAAACACATCTCAGGAGCAACCACTCACTGACCTTAGCAATGTACAGTTTTATGACCAATTCCTGACCTTGAGTTGTAGCCGGGGGTTTGTGGATTTCTGTAGGGTCTATAAAAACATTTAACACAAGGCATTTCAGAGATGAGTGCACTTAGCGAGGTATGGATTAGCCATCACTGAGAAGGCATTTTAGCAGCACGGAAGCATGGATTCATGGGAAGCCGTGCATACACACTGTGGAGCTCTCACATGTGGTTTTCATGCAGCTTTTATGTATGTGTGGGCTATACTGTGAAAATGTAGCTACATAAAACCATTTGCACATATCTTTGTGTAGCCTAATGTGTATGGGCTGGTTTTCTTTACCTGGCGAGCTTCAGATGTGGGGTAAAAGCTGGTTCTGGGTGGCCCTGAAATCACCGAGTCTGCTTGTCTGACTAAAAAAGAAACTAACTCCTTAACTCTGTGTCAGTTCATACACCAGGCTTAATAATTCCTCTCACAAGAAACCCACTCACATTTCAGAGCAGACAGAGAGAGCAAGGAAGCTAGATGCATGCTGGAGACCAGGGCATAGAAACAGGGTGAGATCAAAAGAAACGAGGCAGGGAGAGGAAGTCGGGCTTGCCATCCTGAACCTATAATAAGAGTCTGTGACACAGACACACAAACACTGAGTCAGTAGCCTTGGCTAATCTCATAAAACAAAAACAACTGGGTCAGGCAATGGTATACATTCCAAATTATGTTTAAGTAAAACAAATGCAAAATGTATGAGTTATTCATTTGGTATTCATTTTTTTATCTTGAGCACTGAAGAACTAAATAAGTGGGACTGGAGGTGAGTTTTTCTTGCCTCTCTCAGCTCTAAAATGTTTTTATGCACTACCAGTGACAATATAGGTGAGTAAGAGCAGAGCGGAGTAACCCTGATTTGTCAGGTATTTAATAACCTGGAGAGGTGTTGCACACAGGAAGTCAGCTTGTTTCTAAGTTACAAGGGGATTAGTTCACAAATGTCACAGTATCTGTGTATTGAGTACCAGTCAATATGAGCTGAATACTAAGCATTTCCTCACATTACTCTCCACTGTGCTGCTGAAAGCGTGCAGTGTCTGTGGCCTTTTGTTCCTCTTAGTCATTCAGGGTGAGCCACCTGCTCTGCTCTGCTCTACTTAGGCTGACTTCAATTTACACAGGGTGTTGCAAGTTGTGGGGAAATTAGACAAGGAACTGGACAAATACCTATTCTGCTGGTTGTTGAATCTTATAGATTTAATCTGCTATGTTGGCTCCTAGTTACTGTATCTTGTCTGGGCATATCTTACATGCCTGCTTATCTTGGACTGTCCAGTGTAGCATGTCAGACTAGTGGGCAATGCAAAAACATATGCTTGCATTGGCTGGTATTTGTACGCCTCTACAGTGCATAAACAAAGCTTGGATTTTGACACAGTACTGGCAGTAGACCAAGGCACAAACTCTGCATCTGTTCTCTAACTCAAAAAGCAGCACAGCACTGACCAAATTTCACTTTCTTAAGTGTGTGTGTTGTCAATCGAAATGTAACATGTAGCTGATAACTCTCCTTATCTCCACTCATTTCTGAGAGAGGCGGCATGCACTGGAGCAAGAGAATCAAGGAGTAAAGCTGAGAAACTACAAAAATCCGAGCTGGGGGCCCTGACTCGTTTCTTGTTTTTTTGTCATGGCATGTTGTGTGGTTAGCCCTTCACAGATCTGTGCTATAGTATTACAGCTGTTATTTAATTTAACTAGCTTGCATCAGGCCTGTTCAGGTGGAAGCCTCAGGCTTCTACATTAAAGGTTAGGGCTGTGCGATAACACGATATTTGATCGTGGACGATCAAAATTACTGCACGATCCACTTTTTCAGAAAAATCG
>JAUBNQ010000020.1:5766000-5782988 GCA_032353495.1 Ctenopoma kingsleyae | reverse complement strand
GCAGAATAGCACTTGCATTAAATCTTCACTTGATTAAAATATTCTTAAACATACATGGTAAGAGTATATTTTTATATAGGGACATTAGTTTGGTTGTATTGTACCTTTGTAATTTGCAAAATAGTCTTAAAAAACCAACTTGAAAAAGAATCAGGATTTCCCCAGAAAAAATCGTGATATGATATTTTTTCCATATCGCCCACCCCTATTAAAGGTTTTCACTTTACAATGAGAATTTGCATGAAGTCTGTGCGTTTCATGTTGTTGAGTGGTTGTGACCACATTGGCCATTAGAGGGGCATGGTTCATAAGACTGGAGACATCTGACAAGCAGAAAATTCTGCTGGCCCAGACTCGCATTACAAAATCCCAGGTTGCTGTGGTTACTTAGCCCACAGTTATACCATTAAGCAGTGGGGAGAAAGCAGAGACAGATTGTGGTACCTCTAAAACTAGTCAGGATGTCTACACATGTAGGAGCTAATGGGCATCTACAGTGCTGTAAAAAATAATTTGCCCACTTCCCGATTTTTTTGGGGGATATTTGTCAGACTTGAATGATTCAGATCATCAAACAAACTTTAATATTACACAAAGATAACCAAAGCAAATACGAAATACATTTATTAAGGGAAAAAAACTTGATCTTGAAATTCTTTAGATCTTGAAATTATTTAAGATTGCGGCATAATATGTTGTTTTTTGAGATCTTTGTCAGACAGCTTGTATTTATATTCTATTTATATTTGATTCAACAGGTCTGCCAATAATCAGGTCTGGGTGTGGTAAGTGAAATTTAACTTATCTTTCCATAAAATTTGTTTATTCACATTTCATTCATGATTTTGCAGTATTACTTTTACTTGTGTAATATTAAAGTTTGTTTGATGATCTGAATCATTTAAGTGTGACAAATAAGCAAAAGGAAAAAAAAAGGAAGAGGGCAAATACATTGTTATTACTATTAGAATTAATCACACCTAGCATCTATCACATCTGTCTACCTGTCTATGGGGAACAGAAATGTCTGGTTGTCTCAAACCTTTACTAACATTTCCACCCAGTGGTGTCAGGACTGCTTGCGTACTGACTACACACCTGGGTTTTGTGGGTGTGCACAGTATAATGGGCCCTCATGGATCTAACATCAGTCTGTGACTCATTAAAACAAACATTGCCCTGGTTTTGTCAGGGCAAACTCAACTAGGTGTGTGTTCGTGTAAAAAAAAAAAAAAAAACTAGGCTCAAAGTACATTTACCTCTAGTCAGTACAGCTCTGACAATGCAGTTCTCTGGTCAGTGCTTCTGGTTGATGTGTGTGCTGAAAGTATATTATGACCTAAAGCCCCCTGCCCAAAAAACTCAAGTCTTTGTCAGCACTGCCTCCTATTCAAGTGCACTTCAATAATTAATCATATGCTGTCAGCAAGTCAGAGCCCACACATGAGGAGAAACTGAGAACACAGGCTTTCAGTAGCTGCCGAATAAACAGATTCTTTTTCTAACTAATAACAAAGAAACATCGGAAAAGAAATATTTCATTAGAGCTCAGAGGATTAATCGACAATCAACAAAAGATAAAGTAACTATTTCGATAATCATATATTTGTAATGACAATCTTTTTTTTTAAACCAAAATATGCCACAGTTACAGCATCTGAACTGTGAAGATGTTCTACTAAGTGAATGAAAATTTAAAACCTTTGGATTTTGATGGCATTATCTTGGGTTTTATAAAACTGACACATTTTTAATTAACAGATTAAATCAAGATAATCAGCTTGATAAAAAAAATGTTTTTGATAAATACACAATCCTCTAATTTAGTTTCCAATATCACTTCCATTCCCACTATAAACTTGTGCTTTAAACTGCTGAACAAAAAAGTAACAGATTGTGAATATTGTTCTGCAAGTAAGAGTTGTATTGCATAAGACATTACACATTCATGCTGTCTGATAGATCAGATCTATAACTGTGAATTAAACAACACAACACTTCATAGTCTGTACTGAGAACAAGATACCCAGCTCCTTCTCATAGCTGGGACAAAGACATCACTCAGTGGACAAATGCAAATTAACTGCAACAAAGGCAGGAAACATTTCAACACATACACACAGATTTCAGGAAGAATGCAAAGATCTGAAGAAACGTTTATAATCATTGATATAATCATTCTTTTCCTGATCTCAGAAGGAGGTCTGGGACCACACATATCTCTCATCCAGCGGCAAGGTGAATCAGACGCATCTGCTGCTGCTCAAAGGTATATCAAGAGCCAGTAATAGTTCTGGGGTCAGAAGTCAAACAACTGAAAACAAAACTCCCAGCACATCATGGTTCTGCCTTAGGGAGGGGAACTAAACACTTAACATGCCAGCAGTCAAACGGCCCATGGATGACCAATCCTGGGTCACCAATCACAACACAGGGCGAGAGGTCAAACTGCTCTGTTGAAGCCAGCCAGGTATCGGGGGGACCTTGGGAATAAGGGAGGGACACAACAGGACTCATGTTGTCAGACAGCTGACAAAACAGCCAAAAGAATAAATTCAACCAAAACTACCTTTAAAAACTATTTGGTGTCAATTCTTAACACTCAGGCCAGAAGACCATTTAAAATAAACCTTTTTATATGACTGGTACGAACTGAATTGACAAGCACCCAAAGTTCCCTGTATAACCTGTATAACAAACAGATGATGAATAACATGTTCCAAAGGAACCTTGGCCAATGGACCACATAAAACAAGGCTTTTATTAGCCTGCACAGGTGTGATAACATAAAGTGCATCATGGCTGCTTCCCTCATTATTATCTTTACAAACTTGGCAGGACATAGGATGGACAGACGCAACAAGAAGCCATTGGCAAATACTGCATTTTTGGTTGGAGGATCACCCAGAATTTAGTAATAAGTGGAAAGAAAAATATTCCTTAAGAAAGCTTACACAGGGAGGTTAATTATCATTTCACATAGAGATCTATAATATCCAGAAATATAAGGGCCAGAAGGTTAGCACTTCATGAATATGAAAAATGTCTTACAACAAGATACAACTGTGACTGATTCTGCCCTGGGGCTTTCAGGTGCAGAGACACATCAGACTTTATTTATAGGCACAGACGTCTAATGTGCTTTCAAATCACCACATTTGCCGGTAAATAGATGAATCGTATCACATGTCTAACAGCAAAAAACAGACACAAAACACACATAAATACATGTTGCTACTTTCAGAAGGTTTAGTAGAGAAGGTGAACATGACCTGGCAAGTGAAACAAGACTCGACAAGCCTGATGTTTAGAGGAGAAACACTGACCTGCTACAACTCATGCCAGTACACACAGACACACACAATCTTACTTGTGTAAGTGTCTGGAGAAAAGAGGTTAAAATTAGAATGAAAAAACAAGTCAACTCCTTTCCACAGTGTGCCTCTTGATAGGCCAAAAAGACAAAGACCTTCATCAGGGGAGTAGTGTTACCCTACAATGACGAGGCCATGGCTGTACCTTAATCACATGATTAGGTCTTTTGAACTTCTCCTTGGGAATTATGTAAACCTAGCGATGGAGAACAGTAATTTTCCACAGAGTAACAGACCACTTGCTCATTCTCTGTATGTTTCCCAAAACATGGGAAGACAGAAAGGAATGCGAGAATTGCAAATAGGTGTGAAAGTGATGATTAATGTGTTTGCCTATGTGAGTTAGGTAAGGATATGAAACACTTCAGGATTGGTATAAGAAATGGACAGATGAAAAGTATTAAAACCTTCTGGGTTCAACGTCATTAAAAGCCATATACAAGTTTGCTGCAGAAAAGTTATTACTATGTTTCTTGATACTTTTGTTAATGCAGTCAAATCTGTTCATTAAAACATAATTTACAATCTGGCACGCAACAAAAAAACTGCATTAAGACATACCAGATGTATAAAAAGTGTGTAAAAACAGACAGTGACAACGAGGGTCATAGACACAGATTGTTGCACAAAATAAGGTTTTTCTGTACCCAGAATGAGAGACAGACAAGAACAGGGACCAGCGCCGACTCACTGTCTAATAAACTCTAATCTCATTAAGCCTTTAACAGGCTCCAGCCTGGATTTAGACAGTGAGAAGAGAGGAGGGACAAGGCAGAAATATGGGGAAAAATACAGCTTGTGTCAGTGTCTCATAAGAGAAAATTACAGGTGCCTCCAAAATCCCTGACACACACAGGTCTTGGCTACTTGTGAACTTCCGTGGGAAATACAGAGGAGGCAAGAGAAAGTGTGAGTGTGTTGAGAGAGCAAGAATGAATAAACCAAAGCCCTCTCAAAAAATTCCCAGTGGAAAGCAGTAAGTATGTGTTTGTCAGTGTGTGGGCAGTGTGAGGGTGTAATGATGGGGTTCTGTCGTGCAGGCAGAGGTCAGCCAGCCAGTCGAGAGGAAAGGCTTCAACAACAATATGATGTCATCAAAGAGGGCCAGTGTGACTCATCGACCTCAGACGAGGGAGGTGCACAGGAATTTTAATATACCTCTTCACAAGCAACCCATATACAACATTCTTTCTCAGAAGAAATAAAATCATAAATTCATAGTGACAAGACAAAACACACAGGAACTGTATCATGCAAACGACTGGGAACAAGATGTGTCTGTAACAGAAAAGGATGTGTTTTGCTTCTTGTTTGTCTTGAATCAATTCAGTGGACTGGAGATAATAGGAAATAATGGAAGGAGGAAGAGCTATCAAAGAGAGGGACCTATAAATGGAAGAAAAACTTTACTTGTATACATTTCTCATTACCAAAAAAGAAAAAATGACCTAATTACATCCCCAAGAGCTTACAGAAATGAGACAGAGTAATGTCTCATTTCCTATCAACTAAACATACAAAGACAGAGACGCATACATGTACTGACACGCTCACATACAATAGGTTATTATTGTTAATTAAGGCCTTGTCGTATTAGAGCTGTACATGTAACCTTAACTCTGAACTGTGGCCTATGCACAATACTATTAAAAGTTAACACTACAGCCTTTATTAATTTATTATAAAAGCAGCTCTATTTTAAGTCTGTAGGAGTACAGCCCCAACTCTCCAGAGGACTATAATGATAACTGAAGCCATCCACAGAGATCTTTCTTTAAATCTTCTCCCCTCTCCCTCATTGGCTCCAAACACTGACTGCCATGAATCCCGAACCCTGACCTTTGACTTCAGGGCAACTCCAGTGGCATTACTTGCTCTCACGCACAAATACCACTGTGCTATCTGTTCTCAATCTGTATGAACAAAATACTGTGTTATGCATCAACAAGGGTAAGAGGAAGACAAAACATCTATGTAATGGAGCACCATAGAGGTGAGTCATCAACCTGACTGTGAAGGGCCAGACAACCACAGCGCTACATTCAAGATGAGCCCTTTCATATCCCTCATCAAAGAAATGCCAGGGCAGAGTGTCAAACAACTGCTGCCACCCTGGAGTTGTTAAGAGGAGGGGCAGAAAACAGATTGTGTGAGGTTACTCACTAAACATTTGTCCCATTTGGTCTTTACACCTCCACTTAACACTCATCAGCTTCTGTTACCGTTAGCTTTCCATATACATGCAATCTCTCTTGGCCCCTCTACACGTGTCGGTCAGTCAGTAAGATCAGAGGGGAACCAAAACAAAACCCTGTTGTGCATCTGTCAGGCAGTCCCCACTGATCTCCCCTCCCAGCGACTCTCTGGCCACATGAGAACTGGAGGTGGAGCTCTGCTTAAAGAAGGCCAGAGCACCAATGAAACTGCTTCAAGCTTTGAGATACCCCAAAAATCGGAGGGCAGACAACAAACAATAAAGAAGTGGGACTGAGGGTGTCAGCCGGGGGCAGTGAAGCGCTTAGTCTCCATGGAGCGCTGACCAGAGATCAGGCCAGGCAATCTGCAAGAGCTTTGATCTCTTCCTTTTATGTTCTGAAAGGGTTACACCTGCACAGCCACGTCTTTTCCTGTTCTCAGCAGTTCTTTCTTGTCATCAGCGTAAAGACAGAATAGTCCTACAAAATATTAAGAAATGCAGGGAGAACAGTAAAAAGGTTTTGAATGCACCTCACAGTTATACACACTGTCACGCAGCACTTTGATGTGGTGTGTGCATAGGGGAGCACTTACATCTATGCTTGCACTGAGGAACTGTAACCAACTACCAATCTTAAAAAGATTAGCGAGGTGAATATGAAATAGCTCCTAGTGTCCACCACTTTATCGCCAGCAAACAGGACTTTCAGAAGCTTTCTAAATTCCATGATGCACAAACAGCTTTGAAATGAACATGAATCCTCTGAAGTGATACTATGGCAAATGAGGCGGGTCCCCCTGTAGTGATTTACAGCAAGGTCTCTGATCTTCGTACCTGCATGGCTAGGCAGATACATTATCAGCATTTGACATTCCAGTATTTCTACACGGGTCCTTGAAATCTTTTCATCTATTCTATCATCCCTGCGTGGAGGCCAAAGCTGCTCAAAGAGGGGCCCACGGTCCACATTTTTTGCTCCCTTACATTTTTTGGAGCCAAGTATCATAAGATTTGGGTGGATTTACAGCAAGAGATGTTGACAATGAGATATTGACAATTCAAATCAAAGTGTAAAGACAAAATTATCTACTTGACTTTTTCTGTAATTATTTGTTCTGCAGTGTTTCCTCATAATACCAAAAGTGTATAGACAGTTTAGCATATTAAGATTGCTGTGTGATTTATAACAAATACAAAGCAACAACAATATATGAAGTCAGGAGAACGTCTGCATAACAGCATAGAAATAATAAACAGCACCTGCTTTCATCTTGTGTTTCCACAATTAAGGACACTGTTGCATGAATATGAACCCATGTTTACTTGAGCCTAT
This sequence comes from Ctenopoma kingsleyae, assembly GCA_032353495.1. Taxonomy (NCBI): domain Eukaryota; kingdom Metazoa; phylum Chordata; class Actinopteri; order Anabantiformes; family Anabantidae; genus Ctenopoma; species Ctenopoma kingsleyae. The sequence continues at coordinate 5,776,084 of JAUBNQ010000020.1, read as the reverse complement.
TCTCTATGTTTAAAATCTCATCTTTAATCTGTTTAAATAACACCACTGAAAAACAGGCTACTGGCAATTTAAAAATGTCAACTGTTTCTCTAACGATACTTTACAGCTCCTCTCAACAAGTACCCCAGAGTCCCGCCGTGCATTTCTCATGTACTGTACATTCACAAACAACACTACAGCAGGGATTTTAAGTGTAAGAAAGATGTTGGTTTATGGCATTGTCAGGGGCTAAGAATGAATTGAGAACTCTTCTTACGGGAAAAGCCTGGCTGCAGTCAGAGCTGAGAGTAGAATTATTTGTTGGCTCAGCTATTAACTGTTCTAAATCACTCCCATTAGTAACGTTGGGCTGCTTGTCAACTGGCTGGCTTTCGGATCACCATGATAACAGTTAATCCACAGCAAAGATTAGAGAGGCAGTAACGCAACATGCTGTTTTTAATCCACACAGATTTTCTCTGCTTTGTTTCAGTTTGACCCTAACAACGGGAAACATAGATTTGTGCTCACTGATCCATTTTTAGTTACAGTGAGTGTACTAACCCGGACAAGGGTGCTTTTAGCCTGAGCTCGCTGGGGTTGCGCTCCTGGGGTTCCCTGGTCCCTGGTTCCACTGCCGTGTGCTCTGGCCACAGCTCCAGATGTACCATTTGCACAGACTACAGCTCCAGGACCAGCCCTTCGAGGCCTCTGCTTGATGCCATCCAACAGGCGCACAAGGAGGATGTTGCTGGGGAGTTCATCCACGGCACACTCCACGAGAGTACGGCACTCTGGGCAGCGCAACTCTCCACGTGATCCTAGGATGCCTTGAAGACATCTGCGGCAGAAGGTGTGCTGACAAGGAAGAACCTTTGCAGAGGCATCAAGCCGTTCCAGACAAACGGGGCACTCAAGCAAATCCAACAATACTGACTCGTCCATTCTCTGTGTGTTCTGCCTTTACTTCAGCAGAAAAACATGATGCTGATAAAGGTTTTTGTTTGGAAGCAGGACGCGTTCTGTCACGTCACTCCCATACCTCAGCTATGGCCATGGCATTTGCATCACCTTGAAAAGAAAGAAGAAAAACAAAGTCAAAGCCAGCAAATTAATCAAGTATAGATACACAGATATGACATGATATGCATACAACAAATATGAATAGATTTTATATTTAAATTGTCTGAAAAACTGACACCAGCACGTCACATTTAATACTGTAGCTCAATGATGAGCTGACGGGCAAAACAAAAACTGCTGCCCTATCGTCTGCCATTAAATTCACAGACAGGGAACTGAAGGCCAAGTTAATGTGATTTTCTTCACAACAACTACACCTGGTGAATGTGATCTCGGATACTCGGGACCTGAACTTTTACACGATCAACACGCCATAAAAAGCGACGAAAAATAGACCTACAGCAGGAGTGAAATACTGTGATTTAGCCACATTTCACCACGTAAGGTGAGTAACTAAATCACTATAACACGATCGCCCTGGTGTAGCCATTAATACATTTCAGTGATAAAATCCAAATCTAGCAATAGCACAACGTTACTCGGAAAATGTAAATATTACGTAACGCAGCAAAACGTGTACTGATACTTAAGTGACTTTTTATGACAGCAGTGGTACTCTACACGGTAGTTTTCGCGACCACACAAAAAAATTAAATCTACAAATGTGCAAATTAGAGTAACATGAAGTTTGCTAGCAAAACCCCCTCGCTAGCAAGGAGGCTTTATTAATGTTGTAACTTTTCAGTAACTAACAATTAGAAGTTTTAAGGTATTCGTAGTTGGAAAAAAACTCTTTGTTTAACTTCTCTGAGAGAAAGTAAATTATCTTTAACATGTAAAAGTCGCCAACTAAAGGCAATTTAACTTACCTTTTCCAAAACAGGACTCCTCCTCTTGTTGCCCCGTATCTCCCAATTTTTGCCTTCTTGCTAATGTTAATAGTTAGCAAGCTACCTGGGATCTTTGAGCCTCTTATGTGGAGTACTCACCAAACAAATACTATTGTTTTTCGTTAGAGGTGTACAGCGTATGGTACAAACACACCTCTGTTAGATACCAAAGTAAAACATGACATGAAACAGACACAGCCGAGACAACAGAACTCCAACCGCACCGAGCGCCATGCTAGTCCGCTGCTCCTGCTCTGCTGGACTGTGGAGCTGGGAACACGCAGAGGGGGAGGGAAGTGCGTGGGCTTCAAGTGCTGTCGGGAAACGGGTAAATCCTAGTGGGGGGGAAGTCACATGAACGACACAGCAAATCACAGGTCATTGTGTGAGATGTAATGTCATGTAAGATGTGATGTCTGGAAATCCAATGTTGTGCATAATGTCATTAATTAACATTAGGCTAAACAAATGCACATGTGACACAAATGTCTTCTTTGTTTTGACGCTGCGGGACTGCACTGTCAGTAACCACACTTTCGCTGTACTGGAAACTAATAACTAAATGAAACAATTACTTTATGCTGTTGTTAATATTTCATATTGTATTTCCCTCCGAAAGCCCTTGAAATCCAACTCGTACAGATTTGAATTTCCGAGGCGCACCCGAAGGCGGCGCCTAGCGTTGTCGAAAGGGCGTGAGCTGAATCCTCTGATGGTTTGTAATGATGTGTCAGAAAGCAGCATCATTCTCACAGTGGAAAATAACTTCTTTTTCAATTAATTCCCTGCCACTGTCTGTGAACACTACGAACACTACCATAACTACAACGTTTTACTGAAGACTGGACTTCTTTAATCGTTAATTTTTTTTAATTTCAGATTTCTAATTATTCAGCTTGGCTCTAAAATATTATATATTTCTGTTACCCATCCAGTACAATTTTTTGTCACAATACACACCTATAACCCTCATATACAATAAACAGATGTAAAAACATGCTGCTGCGTTGTCTGAACATAAGTGGTCTACTTTCTAAGATTACTCTTGTTTTTGACATTCTGATAGTGTACAGGGACATCTGGTGGTCACATTTTCTAGGATTTTCTAGTGAAAGCGAGCACTTTTTCATACCTCTCACCTTCTCTTCAGCACCAGTAGAGCTGCTTTACACTCCTAGCTCAAGGAACTGCAGCACCAAGTCGCACAGACAAAAAAAATCATATTATTGTGGCAGCCATACATATATTGTCTTGTATGAAACTACAGTTGGCTTTCTGTCAATGAATGTGAACTTTTGTAATTTAATTATTCTAATTTAAGTTGGATCAAACCCCAGTGAGCTACTGTTCAAGTTTAAAAAGATAAGATACAATAAAAAGTGGGAGAGTACATTTTCCAAAGACAATGCTTTTATTACAAACAATACGTTTGACTGCTGATAACCTTCACAGCAATAGGGACAAAACCACTTGAGGGAGACACAACTAGACAATAAACATGTGATTTATTTGTATCTCAGTCTGAGAACAGTGCATATTGAGCAAGAGGGAGAGATGAAGGGGAGGAAGAAAAGAGCAATAAAGAAGCAGATTTATATGGAGGTAGCTCACTTCTGTCACATGTGATCCCATGGGAGCTGACAGGAGCCCTCAGGTCATATTTCCTCACTGTGAATAAACCGCAATCCCCCCCCACACCCCACCTCAACTGAGACAATAGCCCCTGCCCTCCTTTTCTGCCTGACCCCTATGTATTACCACACACTCACATTCCACCCACATTCAGCGTCATTTGCAAGCAGACCTCAGCAGACCTTATTTAATGTTATTCAGAAATGCATAAGGGATGATCAGTAGACTTTGAAATATAATAATCTTCCATAATGATTGCACCTGAGGGCAAAAAGAAGATCACTGAGCACACACGCTCAGTGATACACATACATCATATGATTTAGGTGACAGCTGTGTTACTGCCTATAAATGGGGACACGGAAAGCAGGAGAGGACACGACAAGACATATGTCCTGATTTCCACGAAGGGATGAACCTTGACAGAAATATTGCTCTCTCTTGTACGATACATTACTGTAAATAGAAGAAGCAAAGAAAGATTTACAGCAGCTGCATACCAATGTGAAAGACATCTATATATAAAAAGCAAAGTGCAGATTAAAGAACCAACATCAGAAAGGTTGTTCACAAGTGTGTAATTCATTTTTTTAAACAATGATGTCTTAATAGAAACCTGACCAAAACGTTCCAGACTTGATACGCTATTAGCATGAGGACAGTCACATCCAGTGACTCCCGTTTGTTTTACTTCACTAAGACTCTCAAACTTACTACCTCTGCCTGAGGCAACCTGCTTTCAAATTAGATTAGGGACCATAACTGAATGTCTGTCAGTGCTGCCTGACAACGGCTGAGTGCATATATTACTCTGCAGGGTGATTTTTCGCTTTGAGAGCAGGGATCAAGCCAAACTCGAGCCTAATGGAAAATAGAAAACCTATAATTGAATTTATTAATAATGTCAAATGATCTTTAACTATAGGTCCAAGAACCAAATACTGTAGCTATTTTTTGGTCAGTCGAAAACAAATCACAGTGAATAGATTGATAAGACTAATGAATCAGATATTAACAAAATGAACTCTTGTGGTAAATCATGACAAACTGTGCTATTACTATGCTCTCATTTTTAAATACTTTAATGAGAGTCATACGAATTTTGCTAGACCCTCTGATAGTCTCATGTCACGTTTTTGTACAGGCATATCAGACTTTCATGCGTTCTATACATGAAATCACTATAGAGTAACCAATACAAGGCACATAGCAGGACATCTGTGAAATTGTGACATGGAACAACAACCAAATGCAGAGCCACCATGCAGCATAAATACTGAATGAATGCTTGTTGTTTATAGCATTTACAGGACTGTTCAAAAGTTTGGGGTCACGTAGAAGTTTCCTTGCCATTAAAATATGCATTTTTCACAACAAACAATCCCAAGGAACTTTACATAGTAAGGTTACAGAATTATATGGAAACAACTGTATAGAATTATATAGAAAACCCAACAAATCCCATTTGAGCCACAGTGGAGAAGAAAAACCCCCTTTAACAGAAGAAACCTCCAGCAGAACCAGGCTCGGGGTGAGTGGTCATCTGCCTTGACCTGTTGGGGTGAGTGAAAAGAGTGGAGACAAAAGAAGACAGAACTTTGGGGACATTGGTAAGGTTAGAAACAGCCCCAGGAAACGTACAGCTTTGAGGTTGGGGATACCTGCAGAAAGGTGCAGAGAGAGGGGGAGAAAGAGGGAAAAAGAGACTACTACTACAATAGCCATTTACAACAATGTCTACACTGTGGCTGTGATGAATATGAAGTTATAAACAGTAATGCATAATAGTCTCTCAAGCTTTGACTAACAGTCTGAACATAGGTGGAGTTGATAGGATGGAAGGTCAGAACTGATTAGAAGCCATAGACGTGTTTATTAGTTTATGATCAGATTTAAGTTAATTTTAGTAATTTAGTGTTAGTCAATTTCAAACTGCACTGAAAAAAAAATCATTAAAAACATATTTGACATGATTTACTATGTAAAACTGACTTGGCATTTGCATATACAATTTGACAAACAATGTACAAGCTCAACTGTAAATGCAAGCTAAGCATTAACATTCAAACTGAATTACAGAATGATTTTAGCGCAGCACGCATTTGCATTCATTTCAATAATGGCTCAATAAAGAATCAGTCAGTGTCTTTTGTTAAAGCACATAGGCAAGAACTAAATTGTTCACTGGTAGACGGGAACATTACAAAACAGAGACCTGACATAAATGATGTCAAATAAAGAATGGCATTTCTGGACACAGTGAAAACCTCTTAGTATAATCTGAAACATTAAGGCCATAAAAAAAACCCCCAAAGCTCTGTTATCAGATCAGTTTGTTATTCTTGTTAAAGATGCTACAGTCAAAAACACACCCACTTCTCCTGTCACATTAAATCAGACGTGTTAGAACACTGGAGGCTCGTATTATATTATTCCACAGGGATTGCATCTGCAAATAAATCTTACTAGCTGACAGAGGGTAGAGTGGTAGAGAGTCTGTTGAAGGGCTGTGGATGAAAATAGTCTTGTGTACACACCAGCAGCACGATAGTGTGATGACTCAAGAAGCTGACTGATTTTACACTTTACATTTAAAATTTAACAGATTTATAATGCAAAACTTTATAATCTACACATCAGCAATGTAAAATGAAATGCAAAATGTAAGTCCAAAGGTTATTAAAAAGTGTTTATTATGTTAGATAAAGATTTACAATATTCAATTTATTATCATAAGAATTATTGTTAGCATCTGTGCCATTGCTTACATCATCAGTACAATTCTCTGCACTGAACATAAACCCGACCTGGCATCACACCTACCTTTTCTAACGCCACAGTCTTGCTACAGTATGATGGCAACATACAACAGTCTCACAATAATCATTTAACTAATTTGGGTTAAATGAAACAGTAAGAAATGTGAAAATCTATTAAATTTAACATTTAACTTGTTGTTTAGTGAAAACGGTTGTAAGAAAAGGAGGTTTAACTGGTTCTGAGTAAATCATTGTACATCTGTTTTGAGGGTGACCTGGTTTGTGTTTCAAAGCGAGCGTTGAATATGTGACCATTAGAAAGACAGAGCACCTGAGAAGACCACTGCAGAGTCACACTGAACCAACAACAAACTGAAACATAACAGAGTTTACACCATCAATAAAGGTGAAAATACACGTGTCGTTCATTTACAGACTTTAAAAACATGATAAAACCATGAAGTTTACTCTCGTTAATGTGAACATGTGTTTGATAATGCACTTTCAATTAAACAACAAAAAAAAGTCAAGTGCCAATAGTCAAAAGAATGAAAAATAGCCATGAGCGTACTAATTATTTAACATGCAAGTGTGCCTGAAACACTGTTAGATGCACGGTTGCAACACGACATGCATAGCTCCTTCTGACGATGATGTGCATCATAGGAAGACATCAGATAGCTAGCAGATTGTCTTATTTGCCAGCAGCTCCATTGCAGAAAAATTATTCATCATTATCTATGAGAGAGACAGAGAGAGAGAGAATTGTGTTGGGACTGTTGGATTCATTTGAGAGGCAGACGTTATTAGACCATGTCTGTTTCAAATGGTGGATGACTGTAAAATGCTAATAATGGCAAAACACACCACTGTTGTTCAAGTGAACAGTCAGTTACAGCAAACCTTCAAATGAATTTAATCATTTATATATTACATCTTAGTAAAATAATTTTAGCCATGGCAGCAGCATATCAACCACTTCAGTTGTACAGACGTTCATGGTTTCCAGACCATATATACTTGAGGCTTTAGTGTCACCTGACTTTTTATAGCGCCACCAGCAGGTGGATGTGTAGTAATTTTCCATAAGGCATCACTGTAAGTTCAAAATCTTGATTTGCCTAAGCTGAACTTTTCTATTTACTAAAGAGCAAATGTTAGTATGCTAACACGCTAAACTAAGATAGGTAAACATTGTAAACATTACACTTAAATATCTGCATGTTAGAAAAGCTTAAAATACTTCAAGCTTAACTAAAGGTTTGGCAAACCAACCATAGCACTTACATCTGTATGTAGATGTTTAATAATGCATTGCATTTCACATAAACATAAATGCAGCCAGACACTTAATGGGAACAACAGGCATCAAAAACATCCTAAAACTGTGTCATCTGAAACATCAGGCTTGGATAGATTGGGATATATAATTGTGAATGTAGCCAATAGACCATACAAAATGACTACAGTATATGGGTTGTTCTCTGATATGCATATGCTCTATGCACATGAAGCATAAGATACATCTTTCAAAAATCTTAAGACAGATCCTTGAGGGAGATAGTTGACATTTCCATCTTCTATTGTAGACAGTAAAAATAGAAAACAAAAGAATTCTGAAATTGAGATGTTCCGTGAGAAAATGTATCTGAAGTCTGCTCCCATCCTAAGGGAAACTTGTCAAACTCAAAAGAACCCCCCCTCCCCCACCCCCACCACCTCTTTCTGGAGCTGCTGTGGCCCATGCCTGACAACTGACTTGGCACAGACTAAGCAGACAGACAGTGTTGAGGGTGTGTTTCACATCCACTTAGCCTCTTTACGACTTGGTGAAGCTGCAGCGACGTGAGAAAAGAGGATAGGATTTGGGAGATTAGATTAAACACTCACAGTACTCTGACACAGCTCTGTGCCGTGCTGTGGGAAAAGCACTGAGGACAATTGAGAAAAGCTGTTGACAAGGAAAAGTGAACACAGCCGCTGACCTGAACGATTAAAGGAGATGATCGATGTTCACACAAGTGACCTAAAAACTCCAGAGGAAAGAGAGTTCTGTAAAATGGACTAGAATAAAAAGGAATAAAAGGAGGCAAAAAAGACAAAAAAAACAAACAAACAAACAAAACGAACTGGTTGTTATGATTTGGATTAAATTAAACTGAGCAGGCTGCTGTTCAGACATGATGGAAACAATAAGAAAAAGATAAAAATACATATGATCAATTCCTGTTACTAACCTTCTTGATATGCGCCATCTGCCATCACTAGATGAAGGATGTTGGGATACAGGTGCTGGTGTTCAGTTCCCAAAATGCTTAAGACCAAACTGGAGCCCAGGTCAATATTCTCATCTTCATCTTCATGTATTGCCTTGAGCACCACAACCAAAAGACATCTGTTGTAACCGTGACGTTGCATGAATGACGTTAAGATTTTAGGCAGATAAAATAAATATGTCAAACCTTAATCTTATTGTAAGCCTCAATGAACTTCTCAAAGCCCATCTGCTGCTCCAGGTTGAAGCGAAGCTCTTCCAGACGACTGAAGATGCTGTCATGATTCTCCACCTCTCCGCCCTGGTCCTCTCCACTGCCATCTTTAAGGGCAACAAGATTTATGACTTTTCATTATTCTGTTTCGCTTTGGGTCTTGATCACTCTAGCAGTGATCCATTTGTTTTAGATGGCTGCTTATTAAAAGACATGAATCATCTCACACTAAAATGCACTGAAAATAATTTCTAAAATAAAAGTCTTATATTATCGTCACAGTGCTTCTCCTACCTGAATGCCACTCTTCATTGAGCTGGCTGTTATTACTGCCATTCTCCTCTCCCACATCATTAGTAAGAAAGTCCCCAGCTTCCTCATCACCAGGACTTCCATTAGAGCATTCCTCATCCTCATCGTCCTCCTCCTCCTCGCCTTCGTCCTCCTGCTCATCCTCTTCATCTTCATCGTCATCCACAGCCATCTGATTGTCTTGATCGATCTCAGCTGCTATTCTGTTAAAGAACTCGTGATCTTCACCGTCTGGAGGGTTTCCATTAAAATCTCCAGCTCCAGCCTCTTCTTGCAGCAATCTCTCCATGGAGGCCCTGATGTCCCGCAAGTCTTCATCCTCATATGCACTAGGGGACAGAGTATATTGTTATATCGTATCACAAACACATGTCACTGCACATCTGCAACAGAGAGCTGCTTAACTTCATATTGCAGTCTCTCACAGCATTATTCAGAATGACACTAATCGGTTTGTCTTACTCTTCATTCTCCGACTGCTCGTCATCTTTAGCTGCCTCTTCCAGGTCTTCAATTTCCAGATTGTTGTCAGGGGCAACATTAGCGTCACTTGTCACTCCAGAGTCTTGCTGACAGCTGAAGAGACGACTGAGGTCTGGTAGAGAGCATGTCCGCAGCATCTGAACTCGCAAAACAAACAGGTGAGAACTAATCATGTAAAATTTTACATCTGCAGTGGAATGGGATCTGGTATTCTGGTATCTGGAAATGTCATGTTCTACATTTCTTATTAGTAAAAGTCCTAAAAGAACAACCTAAACCTAAAAAAAAAAAAACTCCTCTCATTTATATTCTATGTGGCTCTTTGTGTATAAAAGCTCTCTCTCCCATAGTTCTGCTTCTTCCTCTTTGTCCCTCTCTCTCTGTACCTCCCTGCAGGAATCCCCAACTCGGAGCTGTATGATATCCAGTGTGCAGCTGCCGGTCCTACCAACCTGCCTAGTGTTTTGTCGGCTGCTTCTTGTTGTTGTCTTTGATTTGCCTGTTGTTCTTTTCTCTC
>JAUBNQ010000020.1:5746186-5765900 GCA_032353495.1 Ctenopoma kingsleyae | reverse complement strand
CATTATTCTGTATTTACCTATATTCTGTAAGGTCTTAAACCTTACAATGTAAAGTGCCTCGAGATGACTTTTGTTGTGAATTGGCGCTATATAAATAAAACTGAATTGAATTGAATTAAAAAATGTTGAGCTACTTTCTGCACATCTCAATGTCCCTGATGAAGGTTATGAAAGATGTAGGCTGATGGATGCTCTTTTCTGTCTTATCAGACCCACTACAGGGTTAGACTATGTGATTTATGGCACTGGCTCCATTCCAGACTCCCTCATTAATAAAGAAGACTGAAATCCTGCCTAAAAATACCACACAGCCCACGACATCACACCAGGAAGTATAAGTGTGAATTTCCTTAATTCCTGCAACAGCAGCTCACCTGGCTTACGTTATATCTAAAACAATTCATGGTTCCCTGACCATCATGTGATATCTGGCTTGGACAATTAGCATTAGACCTATGCTCATTAACAATGTCATTATCAGACCATAATCAAGAGTAAGAATCTGACAAACACCTTGGGGTTATTGGCGTCAAACATGCCCGTAGAGAGACCTATGAGCAGAGCATCATGGTGTTTGGAGCGCAGAGGTGAGACGGAGCGTGATCGAGAGGCCAGAGAGGAGGATGATTCATCCACAGAAGACTGAGCGGAGAGGACTGCAAGGGCAACAGCGCGTCGGTGGGCCGGGGAACACAACTTTGTAAACAGAGGCTCCTCACACTGTGCTAGACCTGGAAATAGGGAAAGAATGGCAGATTTAATTAAGATAATAATCCACTGAAAATTTAAGTGGATAATTCACTAAACATTAATCTCACCTGAAGGCTCTGTTGTTTTCTGTGTACTCTTCTCAGTGCAGCTTGGTCTTACACTGCCCTCTGGTGGCCTGTAAGTAAAATACACTTTAGCTCCACAAACTTCAAATATCTTTAAGAGTCTAATCAATCTAATGTTCACTTTAAAATAAAACATTACCTGTATCACATTGACCTTGCTCACATTAAGCTACAGTATGCAACTTTTTATATATCTTTTTTTTTTATAGAAATATGCTCCATAACTCATCTGCGTGTGAAGAGGTGCTGTGACATACAGAGCAGCCTGGCAGCCGTGCACAGATACCTGCTTGTAAGGGATTCTCATGCTAGCTCTAGCTTATTTGCATATCGTAGCTTTAATTACAGTAGATACAGAGAGTTTAAACTTCTACTGGGATGAGTAAAAATATGGCTTTTCATTTGTTATAAAAGTGCTCATTTCATATTAACATAAATAATAATAAATATAAATCATCACATTAACTGTTGGGCTTCCTGCTCCCATGCTTGCTGCACACCAGCTGGGTGGGGTGAAGCCTGTTTAGGTGTGTCTTCCAAAACCACTGACTCTATGTCTGCTGGATCTGAAAGAATCAAGCCGAGATATAACCGAACTGTTCTGAAAACATACTGTAAAACAAGAAGGTTAAATACTGTATCTGATCAACATCTGATACAAAGCCATACTAACCCTGAGTGTCAGTAGAGCTGGGTGGCAGTGGTGCCGTTTCTACCTCACCGGCCACAGACATTTCCTGATCAGTTGGAGCTGTACTCTCCTTCTGAATGTCAGGGGTGTCAACAACAGCAGACAGCTTGGAGATCAACACTTCTTTAGGTGTTGTCACAGTGTCAGGTGCAGCCCCCTGGTTAGGCTTCTCTGTGGACAGTATGGCAACCCAAGTTGGTTTTGTGCTCTACCAACTGCTTGTATTTATGCTATGTCATTATTACTGACTAACAAGACTTGGCTTCATGTGAATAGCAAGAGCACAGAGAGTGACTAACCAGAATTAGACAACTCCTCACAGATGGTGACATTCTCCATCTGCTGGGTGAGAGGCTGAAGCTCTGCCTCCTGAAGGACTCTCAGCACCTGAGAGTGCGGACCAACTCCCCAAGCTTTCCTAGGAGCTTCTTCCTGTAGCACACCCATCTGTATGACTTCACCCGCTGTTTGCTCTGAGACACCACACATACATCCACAGAAAGAAAAGGAGCTTTTTTACATTCCCACTGGAGATTATTGTAATTTTTCAGGGAAGAAAGTGAAAAAGAAACTCACCAATGGTTGTGAAGCACGTCTCCTCTAAAGGTTGCTGAACTACAGAGAGGACAAGCGGAACTCCTGCCTCCCACTTCTTCCTGTCTCCAACAGACTCATCTTCTGGAAACACTGGGGTGGCTGGTGGAATAATGTTTAAATAAAAAACTGAGTTAACAGTATATATGAATTAATGTGTATGAATTTCATCATAGAAAGTTCACAGTGGTCACAGAAACTCCAGAGCAACACCTGAGTACTAACATGTAGTATTACTTACAATATATATGGGTAAACTCAATATTTTGGAAAGTGGTTCTATCAGATCATAAATTTTTTTTAAAATTGAAAAAAGACAAGTTAAATTTACTAGGACGTAAACTTAAACATTAGCCTATAACACAGAAATCTTTCTTCTTTTATTGCACAGAGCGTGAAAGCTTTTGATGTCCTGTAAAGGTTCAACTCACCAGTTGTCGTGGCACAGGTTCCCCCTAGTGTCTGCTGATCCACAGCAAGCACAGGCAGTTCTGCTGCCTCCCACTTCTTTCGGTCTCCATTTGAAGAGGGGCGCCTCTCTGTGTCAGGCTGGTTCTGTTGGGAAGCAGGACTTGGTTCTGCAGTGGCTGGAAGCAACTCCTCCAACTCCTCTGATGGACTCTGGCCTTTTAGGTTCAGGTTAAGTCTGCGCAGTATTTCCTTCTTCTCATTCTGTTAAATGTAAAACATTGAGTATATATAAGATCACAAGATCATATAAGATATCCTTCTAAATATTTAATCAAGGGAGATTGAGGGAAATTTGAGCTCATAAATGATAACTAACAAACTCACCTGTATGGCTGTTGCCGTCTCTGGCAAGTTCTCTTTCAGTGGAGTAATCTGTCAAACACAAAATGCTAAATTGATGTAGAGAAGCAATACATGCACTAACAAATAAATGCTATAGGACACAAAAGGCTATAAATGTATACTGACTGCTCCAACATTCTTCAGGGCAGCAGTCATGGATATACATGGGGTGGAGGGTTTGGATGCAGGCAGGGCTGGAGCTTTGGCAGTTGGATCTGACTCAGAGGGATTGGGCTGTGGAAGAGGATTGTCAGAGGTAGTCGATACTGCTACTTCAGTCGCCGCTATGTTCTCTGCTGCCATGCCGACCTTAACCCCCCGAGCTGCAAGCTTCCACAATACACAATTCTGACAATGAGACTACTACTTAAACTAATGCACTAGTAAGGCCAAGTAATGGTAATGACACTTGAATATCCGGGTGAAACAAAGAATGAAAGAGCTTACATGGTCCTCCCAAGCTTTCTTTTCTCTCTCATATGCTTCTCTCCTCTTCTTCTCCAGTTGCTCTTTCAGTACAGCAGCACGGGCATTTGCTTGGGCCTGGTAGACATACACATACAAATGAAGATTCCTTCAGTTTAATGTGCCGTCCATGTAGTTGCTATTTTATCCCTAATACTGTGGGCTATTTTTTATCCGTGTCTGCCATGTAGTTCACACTCTTAAACTCTAATATAACAGCCCTGTGTTATTTTCTCTACACCAGTTGCCAGGTAATTGTAATGATTACAGGACTGTACTGCACTGAGTTCATCTGACCTTTTAATCCCCATAAAACAAAGAAGGAAACATTTCACAGACTGAAGTAGTCAGGAGTAGTGTAGCTTGGACTGACTGACAGCTTCTTTCATTTTATGCAGTGGTTTTTAAAGTGTTATAATCAAAGTCTCATGTTGCAAAATGTAAATAACTAATGTTCCTTGGAGACTCACTTTTAAAGCCTCTATCTTCTTTCTCCTGAGCTCTGCCTCCTCACTGGACTCCTGGCTGTCAGAACCATCACTGTCATACTGAAACACACAACAACAACAACAACAACAGCCACAACACAAAATGTCATAGGAAACACTTTAACTGAAGGTACTCTCAGAATCTAAAAGTGGTGGACTGTACCTTCTCTCCTCTGAGTCTGGCTTTTATTTGTTGACGCTCATTGAAGTTGAGCAAGCGAATCTGCCTCAGTTTTTTCAAGTACTCCTGAGAATAAATACAGAAAGGTTACATAGTATGAGGTGCAGACACACACAGAGTGGCAGCAATGGTATCTGCAGTCACATTAGCATACATAGGTAACACTTATTGAAGGCAAAGCATGCCTCAAAACACAATATGATGTTAACACCAGTACATGGAAACATCATCCAGCCAGGATAAAACAACATGTTTTGCAGTTACCAGGGGAATAAATATCTATACCATATACAATTCCATTCAAAGCAAAACAAAGCTGTAATACACAATGCAAAACAGAGGTGGTGAAGTTATTAAAAATGGGACAAAATACACAATAAAGAAGAACAAAGGTATTCATTGTTGTGAATAACAGACATAACTGGGATAAATAATAGCAGAACCACTCACATTAGACAGTGTAACACCAAAAATTATGCAAGGAGGGAGCATTAGTCTGAGCTGCTGGGTGGAATTATGGGTGTGTCAAAGAGACTTTTGTGCAGACATATGAGACGTGCCAAGCCAGACGTGCCATGAGTGAGGTGGAGTGTGAAGCTGGGCATTCAGGTCTGGGCTCCTACCTCCTCCTCTTTGTTGACTCTGGGTCTCCTGCACTGAACCGGACCAGCCCGGCTTCCAAAGATTGCAGCCAGGTTTTGCCGTGTACCCTGTTTTCCGTTTAATTTAACCACACTTTAGAAGGATGCAGAACTCACATCTAACTGCCACAACAGTTGTGTGTTAGGGCCAGGAGACATTTAAAGCTGCATTAATCAATATTTTTTTATTAATACTGAATCAAATGACCACATGTGAAGTGAATTGGGTTACTCATAGTGATGACCCCACATTCTTAGCTACTTAGTATAATACTGTGTAGTCAATTAAGTGCTCTGTTCTGCAAAATTGCTGGTTCAGTCTCACAATTTTCATCAACAGATTGTTTTGAGAAATCAACTTGATAGACACTGTGTGCTACCAGCTGAGCCCAAAACAGCAGACATACAAAGTAAGTGATGCAGAAGCTTTACCATCTAACAAACTACAAACCAAGATGTGTTTCTCAAGTACTGGTTGAGATCATACCAGTCCACAGTAAATATCAGACATTCATACAGCTTCAAAAGAATGAGAATCTTACTTTATTTAAGCAACTGTTTGCTAACATGTTAGCTATAACAATTTTTATTTACCAATGTTTCAATCAGCTCTTTTTGAACTTGCCAAGATAAAAGCAGTTGTCTTATATCCTCTGTATCCCCTCACAGGTGTTTCCCAGCTGAAGATGAAAACTATTATAGAAGAACTATGATACTGCTGTACCTGCATAAGCTCATCAGATTCACTGCAGTAATTTAAATAACAAGGATGTCTTTTGTCCTATTATGCAGAACAAAGCTATCAGAGAAGAAACTGTCTGTAGTGGTATCATCATCCAGAGTAAGTGGACTCACTCATGAGACTACACTTTTATATTCAGGGTAGTTTCACTGAAGCTACCTATCTATTATAGGATTGATCACACATTCACACAGAAAGGCTGACCAGTTGGACCTGCTCATCACTGAGATTATGGGTCTTACTCAATGGCACCACAGTGGTGTTAATAAAAGAGGCAAGCAATGCTTTTTTCCACTTGTCCAAACCAGATTCTTTCATGCAGGACTGGGTGACTGAACTGCCGTTCAATCACAAACTCACTTAGCCATTAGGCCAACACTTAAGTACATTTAAGCACAAAAATAAACAAATAGCAACAGTTTACTTGGCTTATGTGATGAATTCATATATCAGCAAACAAATGTTTTGTCTATCAAGGTTCTTTCACTCCGTATACAGTATGTTTGAGTGTCTTTGCCAGCCATACCTCTACATTTCCTCATTACCATTATACACTAGATAGCTAGCTTTGAATAGGCTTGTTTGAGCCCAAGCTTATAGATATATACTGTATGACTTTATATAGAGTTGGCTGTGAAAGTTGTTGGTTGTCAACCTTATTAGCGGAGCTAAATGTGGGCTGAAAGTGGCTGATGTGGATTTGCATGTACCAACAACCTTTTGACAATGGACAGAGCCATTTCACTCAATATTACAATTGTTGCTTAACACACAGTGGCAAGAAAAAGTAAGTGATTGCTATTTCATGGTTTTCTGTATAGATCATGAAGTCATGAAGTGTAATCTGATCTTCACTAAACTACATATAAAAATAAAAATATTTTGTTGATAAAACATAAATAGTCACAATCTTTCATGACTTTTTTGAACACAACCAAACACATAAAGTGATGAAGAAAACAGTAATGGCAACACTAGCATCATGATTTGGGGCTGCATTGCTGTGTCTGGACCTAGACAACTTGCCACTGCAGAGTGGAAACATGGAAACATTTGACCTCTGTCATTGCCAACCAAGGTTACATTACAAAGTATTGAGGTGAACTTTTGTTATTGACCAAATACTTATTTTCTGCACCATTATACAAATAAATTCTTTAAAAAAAAACATACAATGTGATTTCCTGGATTTTTTTTACATTCTGTCTCTCACAGTTGAAGTGTACCTATGATGAAAATTACAGACCTCTTTCATCTTTTTAAGTGGGACAACTTGCACAATCGGTGGCTGCCAAATACTTTTTTGCCCCACTGTACATGAAAGGCTTGTCTGAGGTTATTGCTGACAAAGGTGGTTAAACCAGTTATTAAAAAATTG
Source organism: Ctenopoma kingsleyae (assembly GCA_032353495.1). NCBI lineage: Eukaryota > Metazoa > Chordata > Actinopteri > Anabantiformes > Anabantidae > Ctenopoma > Ctenopoma kingsleyae. The sequence continues at coordinate 5,759,071 of JAUBNQ010000020.1, read as the reverse complement.
TTTCAATTATTTTTCCACCATCACTTTGCATGTTCAATGGGTGTGCTGAATAAAGACATAAAGATCATGACATCTGTGTTTTTTCATCTTAGAAATTGTTTGTATTTGTGGCTTTGGTGAAGATCAAATCACATTTCATGGCCAATTTACTCAGAAAACTAGGAAATTGAAAAATAGTAACTTTTTTTTTATGCCATTGTTCATCAGTGTCATATTTCAAGACTATCCACACAACGTCACATGTAGCATGTGAAGGCTCATAACCACCAGGGTTCAGTATTAATGTAACATGACTGATTCCTGAATAAGTTACCCTTTAAATTCCGATATAAGTCACACTACATACCAGCTGGCCCTCAGCACGGACTTTGTTGATCATGGCTTCTCTTTTCCGCTGTAAAAACTCCTCCACTTGATTGGCCCGTTCACCAACCATCTGACCACGCTGTCTGAAAACAGAATTACACCTGAATACTCTACTTTTCATGCTGTGACAAGAGATGTGCAACTTAATTCACTGATTGGAAAGAAGCTGCCTGACTGACCTACTAATACGTGCTTGTATAGAAACGAGTTGCAGCCTCTGAAGTTCTCTCTTGATCGCATCAGGATTTAGTCGGGCAGTGCCATTGGGCAGCACTGGACCAGCAGCAGCAGGTACACTTATTACACACAGAGGCAAGGCCATTGAAACAATTATTTACTATAACACACCTAGCCTAGCAAAGAAAAACAAGAAGACAGTAAAATGTACCGAACAGGACTGCCTGGGCCTGCAGAGGACCCCTCTCTGCTGCTGTCTTTAGGGTGCGGTTTAGCCATTTGGTTTAGAGCTGCATGATAGTGTTCGTAAGGGCTTTTGCTTGGGACAGGGGGAGCAACACCCGCAGCCCTCTTTCCTCCACCTACAAAACACTAAGGTTACAGGACAAAATGCTGTTGTGAGAAGAAGGGGGGCTGTATGTACGGTATGGTCTATATAACTGTAGAAAATGGCTTGGTTAACTCTTTGCATCATAAAAATGAAATCGGCATGCTGTACCTTCCTCTCTGGGCTGCTACCTCCACTAGAACTCAAGACATGCTTCCACCCTTGCTCTCTGGCTTGGTTTATACGATTGATCTGTAAGATCACAGGATCATAGATTCTTTGTGAGTTTTAAATCGTGTCACACTACATTGAACCTTTCCACAGCATTTCCAACGATAAGACGAGCCACGTTACCACATTGTGAGTTTATCACTCACCTTTTCCTTTTCATATCTCTTCATTTGCTCTGCTTTCAACAGGAACATCTAAAGACAATAGGATGTAAGTAAAGAACTCAAAGTATAAAAACTGAACCTGGACTTTATGTGCTCACCTGTTCTCTCTGTTTCCTTTCTTTCTCAATCAGCTCCATCCTCTTCTTTCTGATGCCATCCTGCAGCATAATACAATAGTATCTTAAGCAAAAAGAGACATAACAAAGAAACCCACTTTGAGGCAAGAGGACTGCTCTGTCACTGGGCAGGTAGGCGAGAAAGGAGGGAAAGATTGGTTAAAAGAGGAATCAGGTAGAACACTCCAAAAAGAGCCAGGAGTGGAAAAAGTGGGGCATAATGAGAAGGAGAAGAACTAAAAATACTGATAGGAAGGGACCTTCATGTGTGAATTAATGGGAAAGGAAAAGGGAGGGGAATCAAACAATAAATATAATTTATATGTGGCTCTCAGGTGTACCTCATGTTTTTTCCTCTCTTCCTCCTCCTCTCTTCTCTGGGGGGCTGCTGGGAGAGGGGCCTGAGCAACATATAACACTAGGGTTCAGAGGTTGCCAACACACTATGATGTAAAAGCACACACACACACACAGATGGGAGCAGCCTCTGACATGCCAGTCTAGGACCCCAACATCAAATAGAGCTTTTTTTTTTTAAAAAACAGCCACAGCAAAATAAAAAATATAAGTGAAGCACAAAAACGTACAGCAGCTTATCACAAACAACAGTCTACTGACCTGTTTTACAGCTGGTTTCCTCACTGCTGACTTTTTGGCTGCATCTGAAACCTTTCTCACAGTTAAAGGCACTCCATATTTGGTGGCTGGTTTGGTAATCTTCTGGGCTGGGCTGAGTGGTATGAAGCCAGGGGCAGGTCGTTTGGCTAGTTGAAGAAGAAAAAACAAAACAAAAACAGAAATAGTGTATTGTGAACATACAGACTAACAATGAGCAGCATCAATACTTTAATAAATAAACACAATATACAAATTACTGCAGACATGACACTGGACCAGGTTCAGAGCATTTAGTATTATGCTATAAATAAAGATACAATCACATCACAATTGTAGTGATTGAATTGTACTGAAAGGCACCTTCACATTTCAGTTTCAGAAGCAGAATTTACATACCTGGTGGCCCCTGCACTGCACCAATCTTAGGCTGCTTGTGAAGAAAGGTATGGCGGAATTCCTGAGCAATGAGCTGGAACCAAGTGAAAGTATGTTTTTGAATAAGGTGTGGATTAAAAAAATTCTGTATCATTGCTAACTAACTGTGTGCTCTACCTGTGGTGTGAGGAACCTCTCTATCCTGCGGGACAGAAATGATTTGTCCAGAATGCTGCTGACTGAGGGTCTTTCTCGAGGGTTCCGTTTAAACAAATGTGCCAAAAGAGAGCGAAGTTCTTGGGAGTAGTGAACAGACACAGGAGGGTATGATCCACGAATGATCTTCAGGACTAGGTTCTTCATGTTGCCAGCCTCAAACTAAGGAGATACACATGTGGCACACACTTATAAAATTACACATGACCATAAGAAATACAGATGTAATAATGCCATACTCAGGACCAATTTCCCATTCTTTGAAACTTTCATCTAACATTATATACAGTACACAGCGAGAAGAAATCCATATCAGTATGTATGGGAGCATTGCAATGCTGCACAAGATACATTAAATCTGCATCAATTAGTAAACAGCCCCCACACTGAATACTTACTGCATGCTTAAGAGTGCACATTTCATACAGGACACACCCTAGGGCCCATATATCACTGCAGAAGGAGGGAAAGCAGGGAAAGTGAGAGGACAGAACATTCAAACAGAAAGACAGGGATAAGTTCTAGGGTAGGTTTAAATTAAATCAATAATCTATTAAGTCACATGCAAGCCTTTTCACTTCCTTATCATAAACTGTAGACATCACCAGATTGCCTACTTCACTGGTTCTAAATAAAACAGATTAGGTACATAAAATCAATACTAGCTTCCTGCTGAAGATACCCACAAGCATGTTCACTCGATAAAAAGGAGACATGATACCAACATCAAGATGACACCAACTAATCCAGTGTTACTCACAGTCGGAGTGGAGGAAAGTGATTGCTGCCTAAATTATAATTACATTAAATTACACAAAAAAGACAAACCCAACACAGTAACCTGGAGAATCAAGTTTTTACCTTTTGTTATTGTATGGTTTATTTTCGCAGATCTCTGGTGATAGATAATATGGTGTTCCTATACATGTTCTTGCCAGTTCTACAGTGCTGAAATGAAAACAGAACATTATCTGTATTATGCTTTGCTATTCCTTTACATCTTTACATTATAGATACCTGCATAGTTATGATGATGAATCTGATACCTGTTCAGCACCCTTGCAATTCCAAAGTCTCCAAGCTGTATAGTCCCATCTTTTGTCAAAAAGATGTTCTATATGGATATTACAAAAGAACAAGTATATAAGGCAATACATGAAAAACAAAAAATGTATCATAGATCTTGTGGTACACACATACCTGTGATTTGATGTCCCTGTGGAGGATTTTTCGATCATGTACATGCTTCAATGCCAAGCAAATCTGTACAAACCAATCCAGGATCTAGGCAAGGGACAACCAATATTATACAACATCAATTTCCACTATCTACATCATGAAATTCTAATGGTTTTACAACCTGTGAAAATATAGAATCATTAAAACAGTCTAAAACATATCAGAGAAGTGTACAAAAGTATAGAATATCATCAGTTATATCAATATCAATGTTGACAGCCTGTTGACAGCTAAATATTAGACATTCATGATAGTCTCAAATAGTTATTGGCCTACTTGCTCTTCTGAGAACAGCACTCCTTTCTGAGAATTAATCTTCTTGAAGAGATCTCCACCCTCACAGTAGTCCATCACAATATACAGAGAGCCTGCCTCTAAAAAGAATTGTATACGGGGTTTAGAAATATACTGGTATGCACATTATATTATACCCATCTGGTTATAACTGCTATCTGGTAAACAGATTGAGCGAATACCTTCAAAAGACTCCTTGTACTGGACAATGTTGGGATGACTCATTTTGGCAAGAACAGCAACTTCCTTTCGAGATTCCTGCCTCTCTTTACTTGGCATCTGTCAATGTAAAGGGACAGAGAACGTGAAAGAACAAGATAGTGAAAATAAGATGACATTAACAGTGACATGTGAAGCTTGTGCAGTATGATTCAAGATTCAAGAAGTCTTTATTGTCATTATGCATTGCACATAACGAAAATTTGTTCGGTGACTCTCGGCTTCGGTAAGGCAAAGAAAATAGCACAAAGACGAATACAACAATCAGTCAAAGTGACAAATCAGTGTATAAAGTGACGACAGCAGTAAATATTGTACAGAAAAAGTTTCATCAGCCTGTTTGGCAGCACTAGATAGTCCAGCGGCAGTCCTGAAGAGTGAGTGCATTATGAACTTACTCCAGATATGCCAATCTCCTTGATGACATACTGGCGTCCATCCTCTTTTGATTTGACAAGGATAGCTTTTCCAAATGAGCCTTCCCCAATTTTCTTCACCTTTTCGTATTTGTCCATGTTACTGGAAGTACGGGCTCCTCATGTGGGGTCTACAAAAACATCAAGTAAAAACGCTATAACCATACTGATTACGAAAAGAACGCTGAGTTTTGAATATTATGATTTAATCCACTACTGTTACCTTCTATTAGCATGATTATTTGCCTTTCTGTAAATACTCATGAATGTTAGTGCTAACAAGGAGTGCTGTTAGGCAGAAAAGCATCTCTTTTGTACGGCTGTGGTGCTGAGAGACAACACACAAGCTAATAGCAACATAGCTAACGTTACAGTTGTTACACAGCAGCTCGACGAACATCGAGGACCGCCTTACATAAAACATTCTGACAGTGAATGCACAATACGCAGAGAAATACAGTGTACGTAATTTAGGAACAGCAATGTGTCAATGCAGTTTGCTGACCCGCACTTGTCTTACCATCAGTCTTTCTAGCTGCTGTCTCACAGAGATTCTGATAACTGCTGCTACACTCGCGCTGTCCATCTAACTACAGTTTTCTTTTCCTGAATTTTCATTGGTCACCTTCAAATTTCTCCACCGGCAATTGGCTTATCCAACCGTCCATCATCTCCCATGGCGAATGATGTCTCTACGACACGCGAACGTAGAGGACGCATTGGCCGCGTCGGCCCGTTGCCATGGATACACACGCATGCGCACACACACGAAGACGAAAGACACCCAGCTGCACTGTAACGCAGGAGGTGGGAAACTTCACTAAACACATCAACGATATGGGCGACAACATCAACTTGACTGGGGAAGCTGTCACAGGATATTGTTTGGCCTTCTTGGATTGTGCAGTGCACACTGGGGAAAACGAGAAACACTGACCTTTACAGTAAACGAACAAATACAGATCAAGATTTGCTCTTTTGACTCTCATCACCCTCTAGAAAACTGGGAGTAATCAGAACTCCTACTAGGATAGAAGGAAAGGAGAAGGAACATAAACATGTGAAAAAATCTCTCAAAACGTGTGGCTATTCAAACTGGGCCTTTGTGTAATCCAGGACAAGATCTAATAAGAACATTTCTACAATGTAGTATATGCAGTTGAATGCAGTGAAGAGTGGACAGATTTGAGACCAAAACAACAGTTTCACAAATGCATGGCTCAACAGTACATCTGCATCTGAAAGAGAGATGACACTCTCTTTGAGGACAGTAATGGTTACCTCTCGGGCCTTTAGTTCTGTGACAGGACCATTCAGTAATCCAGCTGTCGCTCCATGCCTCCAGTAGAGTCCCAGAGACTGAAAGTAAACTGAAGCTATTCTGATGACACATGGTGACCCAACACACCTTACTAATATAACTTATGTAGGTTCATAGAATAGATAAATAGGTAAATGAGTGAAACATTTTGTAGTATTTAGTACAGTATGATTTGTATCATATTTTGCAACACGACACCTATTAAAAAGTGGAAGTACACAGATTGATTTACCTTATGAAACCTTATGTAAATACAGACATGTTCCATGTTGTCAAAACAAGTAAACTGATCTGGGGGCGTACATCCCGCTGACTTCCAGTGACATTTAGATAATATTTTATTCAAACATTGATCCCCGGATCAATGCGCGTGCTGCGGGACCTTGCGTAACAGTTTGGCCGCACTGACGACCTGCCGTGGTCAAACGGTGGTCACGTGACGTGACGTGACGCGGACACGCCCCCTGTTTGATTACATCGCTCGCTGCAGATCATGACGCACTGACCGAGCTACAGGGAACATGGCTCCGTTTCCAGACGAGGTGGATGTTTTTACTGGCCCTCACTGGCGAATGAAGCAGTTGGTGGGCCTGTATTGTGAAAAGGTGTGTATAAACAAACGTCAGTCGATAAGTAGCAGTTTTAAATGTATATAGATATGACGGTACGTTGGTAACGGACGCGTGAAGGCCAGCTAGCATGCTAACTAAGTTAACGTGTGTCTGAGTAAACGTTGTAACAGCCAGGATTGACTCTTGGGAAGCTGATGAAGTGTCGGAAGATTGTTTCACGACTCAGTGTTTGGAAGTACGAACGTAAAAACTGTGTCTCACGCAGGTGTTTAGCTGTTGATCAACAATCACCAAGGTGTATTATGGTTGGTCTTGACAAACCCTCCGTCTGCCCTGCTGCGGGTACCTCATTGGTATATTTAGCTTGTGGTGCAACATTATTTACCGACACGACGCAGTTCTTAATGTTTCCATCAACTGTGCGACATTGTGAATTTCCTAACTGTCTGTTACAGCGTGCATGTTAGATTAACGTTACGTCTCGGATAAGCTCATTTAGCCTGACTAGCTAATGCACAGTGGGTGTGCTAACGTGAGCTACGTGTTTCGGTGCACAGCCGTAATGTTGTCTCAGACAGCATCTGCCACACCGCGGCTGTTGTGCTGGATTACGTATGCTTTAGAAACTGCCAATTATTGTGATCTAATGCTACGAGCAGTGCTAAAGATTGCATTTATCCCATCTCAGTTCACGCATTACATTCTATAATAAGTGATATAAACGTTTTTGTTTTTTTGTCCACAGCTGTCACAAACCAACTTCTCCAACAACAATGATTTCCGCTCATTCCTTCAGTCACTGTGCGCCACCTTTAAGGAGTTCAAGATGCATGAACAGATCGAGAATGAGTACATCATCGGCCTGTTGCAGCAGCGCTGCTGCACTGTGTACAATGTACACTCTGACAACAAGCTCTCAGAGATGTTGTCCCTCTTTGAAAAAGGGCTGCACAATGTTAAGGTAAGCATTGCATTGCTGTTATTCCGTGGCTCTGAATTGTACATTTTTAATCCTGTAAAAATGTCTCAGATAAGAAGCAGACTTAACTTCTAAATAATAGATTTGCAGATCTCAGCTCAGCCAGGACCCTGTCACTAGAAATGTTATTTTAGCTGCACAGAGATTTCTGTGCCAACAGCAACATCTGATTAGCTGTTTTTCATCTATACATGTTGTAGATAGGAAATTACACTGCATTTCTTCTAAATGTAGAATAATTTGTATTGAATCCAGATGAAGAGGTAATAAACTGTAGACTGACTTCAACAAAGTCTTTTGTCATAATTGGATGGAGTTACAGTTTGAGAATTTATTCACTAAGAAAAAACTCAGATACAGAAGTGGGCTGAATTATATAATAGGTCATGGTTGTTTTGTGATCTGCTCAACAGGAGACAACAGTTATTGTTCTCTCTCAAGCCATGGGCAAACCCAAAAAGAGTGATGCAGTTGTGTAAATCTCAACTTCCGCTCTCTCACAGTCTGGAACATTCTGTCGCTCCAAGATCCTGCACCCTGTCCTGAGAGAAACATTTGTCCTGAGATAAACAATGCCGTGTTGAGATTTTGTGACTGAAGACATTATTTGGATTATCTTTAGTTGTTACTAAGCGTGTGCATAATATTAGGTCTGATAAGATAATTCAAAACAACTTATAAGAAGGCTTATATTGTATTATTCTAGAATTGAAAAGGATCAGAATTTATGTCTAATAATCCAACAAGAGAAAAATGTGTAAATAAACATTTCTGAAGTAGATGTAGTAGATGGGATTGTAAATGTTGCTGTCGTTTCCAATGTTTTTTTTATGCAGTGCATGAATTAATAATTGCCATTTGTTTTTAGAGTGAATATGAGCAGCTTAACTATGCGCAGCAGCTGAAGGAGAGGCTAGAGGCATTCACACAGGACTTTCTGCCCCACATGAAGGAAGAAGAAGAGGTATAAGATGTTCAAATTAGTTTTTAATATAAACATATTTCAGGTAATTAGTTTCCAAAATAATGGGTAAGACTAAATTGTGCAATAAGGGTAAAAACAAAACAGTAAATGTATTGAAAATAGTTGTTCTGACTGCAGTGATTTGTACCACCGCTGGCTGTTTTATAAACTAAGGAGATTCATTGCAGGTGTTTCAGCCAATGCTAATGCAGTACTTCACCTATGATGAGCTCAAGGACATCAAGAAACAGGTGATTGCGCAACACTGCAGCCAACAACAACTGGACTGTGCCGCTGAGGTGTTGAAAGGCTTCAGGTTGTGGAGTCAGGCGGAGGAGCTGCAAAAGGCCTTTAAATACTCGGATCACGAGAAGACAGATTATGGTTTGTGAGCCTATTCACAAATGTTGCAATATTTTTGTTTGTTTGTTTAAACCTGTAAGGATATGTGTCATGCAGAAGTTATTCAGTTCTTCTTCAGTGTTACTCATACCTGCACTGAAGAGCTCAGAGCAAAACTCTAGTGTTCATTACTGTGGTGTTTGGTTGCATACAAATATGTTATGTACTGGTTTCAGCTGATTAATGTTCTCCCAGTATGTTTGTGGACAGCAGACTCCAAAGAAGTTTGTATATTGTTAGTGTTGGTAGATGGAAAAGTGTAGAAGGTAGAAATATATCTAACAAATGCACAAACCTTTCAGTTTTTTGGAGGTTAGTCAATATTTGGAGACTTCTAGCAGACATTTTGACTTGTAACAGCGCAGGTGTTACTGATGACATTAAAATTATGTATTTAGGTATCCCAGTACACCGTGACAGCGTGGCGGTGAGCCAGCATGCACAATATTGAGATAGATGAAACTCAGCCAGTTTCTTTTCATTATTTATACTTGTGCTTTTTCTACTGTAAAATGTCAGAATGTCTTCTTTGGGAAAAGGCCTGTGTGTACGCAGTGCAGTGTTTAACTATTTGAGTCATTTGCTTTATTAAATGTCTAAGAAGATTCCTATTATTTGTAAAAGGTGCAATTTGTGATTTCAGCATTTGACTCACTAGAAAAGCCGTTTTGTTCTATGTTTTTCAGAACTGGAAAAAAAACGGGATTCTTCAACCCACATTTCCCAGCTTCCTACAGAAATTATGCTGAGGCTGTTCCATTATTTGGGACCTGAAGACCTGTGTCGCTGCAGTCAAGTCTGCAACTCTTGGTCAGAGTTAACCAAGACCGGCTCTCTGTGGAGGCACCTTTACCCTGTGCGCTGGGCCAGAGGTACTGTAGGCTGCTGAAGGGAACGATGTAGTGTTTACTCAGTTGTCCTGAATCCTACTTATTTGACAATCATGAAAGTAAGGTTGGTGTCTCTGATGCTCTGTTCTAAGGTGATTATTACTGTGGTCCCCCTGGAGATCTAGACCAGGAGCCAGATGAGGAGTGGGTGAAGAGTCGGCAGAATGAGGGTCGAGCATATCAGGAATGGGACGAGGATGCTGATGTTGATGAGTCTGGTGAGGTTTTATCTTATTTCAAAAGAAACACGAAGGAATGTACCATTTCGTAGTTTTACACCTGTTCACCCTGCCTGTGGCAAGCTATTAAACCAATTAATTGGTAGACATGGTTTCTGGTTATATTGTTGATATCTGGTAATATATTCACATTAGTTTTCAGCCACCTTTATTTCTTTAATTGTTGCACTGATGTCACGAAGTCACTGCCTCTTGTTCTCTGCCTGTAAACATTCTGGGCCGAGTAGTCTGATCTAAATTGAATAAACCATGTGCTTGTTTGTATTTAGATGTGTCGAGTCACTCAGAGGGGTCGCTGGCAATTAGCACTGCTCAGAGAGAGAAAAGGCTCCTGAACGGGATGATCCAGAACCTTCTGCCATTTGTGGGTCCGTCTGTTAAGTCCATTGTTCTGGCGTACAGTTCTACAGTTTCAAGTAAAATGGTGAGCCCTGGAAATTTGTTGACATGGTAATCATACTTGCACTTAGACTGCACTTGTGAAAATGTATTGTGATGACATTTTTGTCGTCTTTCAGGTGCGTCAGATCCTTAGTCTCTGCCCCAATATTACTCACTTGGATCTAACCCAGACTGATGTGACAGATTTTGCATTTGACAGGTAAATTTTAAAATTAATTACTGAAACACCATAAAATGCATTCTGATTGTTCAAAAATATCACGTACAGGTTCAACAGTGTCTTAAGTTTAGTTTTACATTTGCCTGGTGTATTCTTTTTCTTTGTACAGAAAAGTCATTTCTCATCAGTTCTCATGTTATTTCCTACTTCTAGCTGGTTGTCCCTTGGAGCTTGTCTCTCTCTGGAGCACCTGGATTTGTCAGGCTGTGAGAAGATCACTGATCACACCCTGAAGAAACTAACTGTGGGTCTTGGAGACCTCACATCTTCCACCTGCTTTGACAAAGAGCGACGCACCAAGCTGCTTAAATGTTCCCCAGTACCCATCACGCTCATGGATGAGAGAAGCCTACACCCTGTGCGGCGGAAGCAGCAGGCCATTATTTTTAAACAAGGGACAGGTCGTTGGGGCGCTGCCTGCACGCCTACGCAAGTGTGGGTTTTGGACACGTCAGACCTTGCTGATATTGAAGATGCAGCGGAGTGGAGCCGTCGTGGTGGGATGACTCTTCCTAATACAGAAAGCTTTGTAGAGACACAGCTTGTGGGAGATTCGTGCTGTTGCAGGAGGAGCAGGAGGCAGGGGCGCAGGACTGGCTCAAATGCCTCCTATTTGCATCAGCAGTATGCCATGTCTGGGGAAATGTTCTGTGGTCACTCCACCTGCTGCACTAGTGACATGGCCCTCAGGACTTTTACTGGGCCCGAGTGCGAATCAGGCACCACCAGAAACACCACTGCTGAGTTTCGGACTAAATGCTCCTCGTTTAGGGGCCTGCAGTGTCTGGAGCCTGAAAATAGGACTGAGCAGTCAACGACAAAACGCTCACTGAGGTTTCTCAGTCTCTCTGGATGTTATCAAGTCACTGATTTGGGCCTGAGGTAAAGATCATGCATTGGTGTTTTCCAAACTAAGTTAAAAATATGTAATATTTTTTTCATTTTTATACTTGAAATAATTGATAGTAAACTGGTCTTTTTTTACATCAGGGAATGAGTCATGTGCTCACCCATAAAATACCACAACATTCTTTAAGACTTAGTGGTAATGGTATGCACAGTAGATGGTGTAATAACTTGATGGAGTGCTTTTATTTGCACAAATACACTGCCACCTATCCTACCAGACTCCTCCTGCAGCACTACACAGTTGGATGAGATCCAGCTTGAGTGCTTATTTACTTAGGGAAATAAAAATAAGAAGCAGAAAAGCAGATTTGCTTGTCAGGTTATGTTCACCTGATATTACCATTATTCAGATTAGTATGGAGAGAAAGGCATTCTGCATTACATTTGCTACAGTCAACATTAGGCCAAAACTGGCTTATCAGTGTTCATCTCCATGCACGTTGTACTGAGGCTGTGTTTGTTTCAGGGCTCTGTCTCAGCTTGGTGGGCTTCCTGTCCTGGAGCATCTCAATCTGTCTGGCTGCCTCTTCATCACTGAGGTGGGACTGCAGGAGCTGGTGTCAGCTTGTCCTTCCCTCAATGATGAACACTTCTATTACTGCGACAACATTAACGGTAACACAAGAGAAAGTGTTTATTCTTTTCCCTCCTCTGAAACGCATAATAATACATGCTAATGATCTCGTAAGGTGAAAAAAGCATGGGTGTTTGTTTAACTGTGTATGCATGTCATAGTGAATATAAATTATTTGTGAGTAGACCGATAATGTGTGGCAACTGTAACATCACTAACCCCACTCACATAGCATGTGTCCTAATGTAAGTAACAATGCTGCTGAGGTGGAAGGTAAGTAGACTTTAGAGTTGCCAGTATGATGACTTCACTTTGGGTTTTTTTAGGGATATTCTATATTGGCTTAAACATTATTGCAAGGTGTGCCAAACAAACAAAAATATCTTAAAAACTATACCTCAGATTTGTCATATTTTGACATTTTGAGAGAGAGAAGTAGCTGAAGAGTTTGATGTATAATATGTGTATGTTATGTAAAAGTTGTGTCATTAAAAGAGGAAAAACAGATACCAATAATTTCCGATATTACATTTTAATGCCGATATCGGCCGATAATATCGGACATCCCTTTTTTTTTAAATAAATGATTACAAATACTAGAGTGTGGTGGATATGAGTGGTGTGTATCGCTTGTTCTTTGGCATGCAGTTCAGT
>JAUBNQ010000020.1:5680559-5731673 GCA_032353495.1 Ctenopoma kingsleyae | reverse complement strand
CTTCTCAGCTGGTCCCTCATCTCCACTGTGTGGCTGAATTGTGGATATCTCTGCCACTTCATTATCATCATGGGACTCCTGGGCTGAAGACTGTTCAAGCAGCTAACATATGCCAAGAAATCATTAATGCTCCTACTGATTTTACTGTTAAAGAATGAGAACTGAGAAGGTGCCAAAGGAAGGTGTACCTTTTTCTTCCGCTTCTGTCTCTGAGCCTTTAACGTGCGTTTCAGTGTCTCTCCTGGATCTTCCTCACTGCTTTGAGGTTCCTGTCGTAGCACAGACATACAGTTAAAACAGCAACAGCAAGACTGTATACACAATCTGGACATGCATCCACACAGCCATTAGTACATAGTTATACTAGTATAATCTATCATATAGTAAAGCTGAAAGCGTGTTCATTGGCAGAAGGAAGAGAGTGGAGAGATCCGTGTGGATCTGTGTGCAGGACACACAGGAGAGAAACTACATCCTACAAAACACACACCAACCTTCATTTTAGTTTGTAGTCTCTCCTCATTCAACTTGGCAGGTGGAACCAGAGCCTATCAAGTATAATTGATGTTACATTTACTAAATCATTAGCAGATCTTATCTGTGTTTGTGTGTTTCTGACTTGTATGTAATGTGTGAATTGAGCAGCTCGTCCAGGTCATACTGAGTCTTCTCAAGGAGGATTCTTGTTTATTTTGTGCTGGGTTGGCCCTATATACCTACAGCCAGTCCACAGAAACAAACCAAGGTACAAAGGTTTGCTGTAATAACATTCAAATGAGTCTTAACTTTAATAACTTTACCTGCACGTCGTCTTCATTTTTGTTTTTAACCAGAGTTTCGTGCAGGGCACGTCCTTTCTTTCGCAGTTTTTCTCCAATGTCACTATAACAGAAAGAGGAACACTCACTTAAAAACAGAGCTAACGTTAGGTTAGCTTACATAGCTAAAAGCTACGTACTAAGAGGTAACTTGTAGCTACGTTAAAGTGGGTTATGACAAACCAATAAGAGAAAAACTAACGTTACCTTGAGGAAGCCAGGATGGCGAAGTCCGACTGTGACCACCGTAGTTCTGGTTTAAACCGCTAATTTATTACAGTGTATGTTTCCCTGCGTTGGTATTGCTCTGTTTCTGAGCAAATTACTTTCCCTAAACATTTAGCACATCAGCGCCATCATCGCTGCCTAGTAACGACATAAACTACTTCTCGACCTACCTTGAATACAGGCGCCTGTGCTGCCAAACACCGTTTTCTCAGCTTTGAATTTCCATTCGTCGGAGGGGCTGTCAATCAAATTACTTAGAGCCGTACAAACCCACCCACTACCGAGTCCGATAAGCTAGAAATGCGAAGTTCGCTCTGTAATTATGCGCTCTGCCAGTTGTTTTTGGCATTATTAAAAAAAAAAAAAAAACACAATATAATAAATATTATGGCTGACCCATTTTGACGTGTCATCCTATATTTTGCAATGTCTTTGTCTGAATCATGTTTCAGTTTTGCATTTTTGTGAAGGAAGATCAAGCCAAGCTCTACCTGTCAACAATGTTTATTTAAGTTATTATTTATCTGACTCCCACGTAAAAACATATGCATCAGAAACTCATTCAAGCTTTATCAAATGCTGTACTTTCAGTATAAATCAGTAGATATGTTTGCATAGTAATAATATAACTAACAGTAGAAACACTTGTATAAAAATATAGCTTAACCACATCATATGTGTAGTAAAACTATTAAAAGAAAGTGACCAGCAGTTTTTGGTTTTCTTTTGGATTTTCCGGGTTCTATGCATAATCTTCTGCCAGTGTGTCAAAGTAGTTTGTGTCAGCATAGAGCAGGAAGCCAGAGAACAAGCTGTCTGCCCAGCCTGGGTCAGCAAATAAGCCATTCTGGTCGTGGTAGAAGATCTCCAGCCACACCTCGTCCTCTGGGTTCAGGTACATCACAGTAGATCCAGATGCCACGTCATGGTTCCCTGTGTTGGCGTCAAAGGTTTTGATGCGATACTGACCATTCTGCACCAGACCAATAGCCAGATGTTTGTTGGCTAGTGTAATGTCATAGGAGAAATAATAAATGCCTGGGTATGCACAGATGAACTTGCCCGTCTGTGGGTTGTAGTGTCCGCCCTCATTAAACAGGACTTTGTTGAATTTGATGGGGGTGTACTCTGCAGGGTAGCTGCTGGTGATCCCCACAGAGAAGGCAGATTTAGGCAGCAGGCTGCCACATTTACATATTCCGGCACTTCCATGTGGGCCTTGGTCACCCTTGTCCCCTTTCTCTCCATCACGTCCTGGAGGACCATGTGGGCCCACATCTCCATTTTCTCCAGTGGGGCCTCGTTTCCCTGCAGGGCCGCGGTCACCTCGTTCTCCAATTTTACCTGTTGGACCAACCCTGCCCTTTAACCCTGAAACAGAAAAAAAAGTTTGGATCACAGTTCATGCTCACTTTGTAGTGCCTTTTTTCTGCCAAATGATTCAGTTTCTATTCTGGAATTGTCTTGCACTTGAATAGATCAGTGGAATCAATGGAAACAGAACTCTCCACCCAATGTTATGAAGGTTATTAAGTCACCACTGGAAAAAAAAGCCACACTGACATTTGAACAGCACAGTTTTTGTCTTATATGCAGTTGACTACATCCACATGGTAAATATCCTGGAGCTTGAAAACTGTGAATCACATTCCTTATGCTTGTGCAAAGGGCTATTCTGAAGGAGTAAATTCATGTTCAGGGGAAAGTGTGTGTTTGTATTCCTGTTCCCGCACATAATGGAACACATAGGTGCATGACATCTATTTATCGCTGACAGATTTATTGTGGTTCAAATTGCACAGATGATGTCAGTACAGTATTTCTGTGAATGAAGTGAACAGCCGTAGTCCCCTCAAATATTTTTCCAACTTTGCCAGCCTTAACAACATGAAATATTCAGCCTTCCAATAATCTAAACAAGAAAAGAAATCTTGAACAAGAGAAGAACCTCATTATGGTGTTGATACACTTTATTGAACCCCTTGGGGAAATTGTTGTTGGACAGCTGCCAGACAGTACATTGTCGGAGTGAGTGCTGCTACAGGGATCGGTGTCTTGTCCAAGGACACCTCGACATGTAGTCTGGCAGGACTGGGAATCGAAACCGCTCACCTTAGGGTTTGTAGATGACTGCTCTAACCACTGAGTTACTTGCTTCCCCAAATATACCTTAAATTTCATTACAGGACAAAGCAAAGCAAGAACAAATACTGGATTTTTTTAAAGCTCTGGTGCAGAGCGTGAATGGCTAAGTCTTACAAAAGCAAAAACTGCAACTATCAACATTATAAACTATTGAAAAATAGTTTCTGTTGTCGTATTATAGATACGGTAAATATGCTGAGATTTTCTTTATTTTTACATTTGATCATGGTGGTTCATTCTTTATCTTAAGAAAATAATCAAATATTTTAAATTCTAGATTCACTTACTAGCTCTTTTAAAGATGTCTTTGTGGTCTTCATATCCTTATGGACAGGAAGGTGACAGGAAGTGAGAGAAAAGATTGGGAACAACATGCAACAAATATCTCCAGCTTAGATCTCAGTCAGGGGGGATGTTGTTAGTCTCTTAGGTTGTGAAACACTTGTGTTAGTACAAGAGGAAGGCTGAGGGTAAGGGTTGGAAGTTGTCTAAAAAAACCTAATACTTATAATATTTTTATATTTTTTCATTATGGAAATCTAAGGTGTAGTTTGCAAGCATAGTCGTCTCTTTCTCTGTAGAGGTGATGATGATGATCTTAGTGGCAGCGGCCTGAGCCATGTCTACATCAGTTTGTTATCACTCTTTATTGCTCTTGCAGTTAAACAGCTCTCACACAGTTTGTCTCACACTTCATTTTATAACCATGCCAGTAATATTTTTTTCGATGGAACTCATGATTTTACCTTTAAACCTTTTCTGTGCTATCTTTCCTCAGACTGGTAGTATTTGTATATTGCCACACATAAACAGCTGCTGTATCTGTTTCATATTATACCTGGGTATCCCTTTTCTCCCTTTTCACCCTTCCTGCCATCTCTGCCATCTCTTCCCGGGATACCCACATTCCCATCTCCTCCGGGGGCCCCACTGGGACCAGGTTTGCCAGGCAGGCCTGGTGACCCAGGGACGCTGCAGATCAGACGTGGCGCTCCTTTTAGCTTGGTCTCAAACAGCTGTCCAAAGACACAGTGGCACAGGCAGACTATTCCCATCAACACCCATATCTTCAAATCTGCAAATGTAAAACAACAGATTTTTAAGAACATTAACGAATTTCTAGGAACATCTCCGGTGGGTTCAGCATCATTTCTCACAAAAGGGAAAAGTGCTGCCTGACCAGAAACGGGAATCTGTTATCAGTTTTAACAGTGGTGTTGTCATAGGCCTAGAAAGTAAAAAGCATATTAGTTAATCAAATTTGTGATCAAGCACAGCATGAGGCCAGATGCGATTCTTTTAATGAGAAGTAATTGCCATTTGACTGTCTCACACGTTGATGTTCTCATTGACCGCAGAATTGCATGTGAGAGACCTCAAACAAAACCTTTGTCTCTGTTCCAAGTCTTCGTTTTTGCCAAAACATTCCCAAGTTATGACATAACATTCAGCAGAATTTCTGTCAGGGGAACCTAATCATGCAGCAATGGCACTTGAGCAGACACATAACATTATACATTTATGTTACACAGAGAGAAAGACAGAGACATGATCTCATCACGTACTACTCCGCTTCACTAACAGAAAATAACCATGAGATCAAAAGTAATAACACTGATGATGATCCAGCAACAGTAAATCCAATCTGGCAACTGCTCGGATGTTGGATAACAAACACTCCATTATTATCTGTATCTCATTGACACAGATGCTTGTTCTTTCCATATTTGCCCATGTGGGTGTGAGAACACGAGTTTCGCATCTGCTCGTTGGCTGTCTGTCTCTGGTTGGTGGGGGTGTCGGAACATGTGTGTCAGGTTTATGGAGGAGAATCATCTTTTTTTTTACTACAACATGTTCTACTTGCCATTACCCATCCAGTTTGTCTGTCAGTGCGAGATGCCAGCACATAACACAAAGTCTGCATGTACTATGAGATTAGCAGGAAGGGACATAAACACTGTTGCACACAGAGTACACAAATAAGCCGAGGTGTTAGTGTAGCTTGTTTTTGATTTTGAGGGCAATGAACTGGTCACGGAGCCAGTGTGAGGTCCTGTGAGACAGAAACCCCGCCCGCCTCTGTAGCAATGATGTCAGCATTAGTAAAAGATCTATCACTAAAGAAATGAACCCTTTTTACGCACACAGCTGCGTGTGCATGAAGATATAAAGGAAATGCACGGGGAAAAAAATTACTCACACACATACACACACACATGCACAAATTATCACATTACAAGATGTACTACTTTATGTGCAAATGCATTTTAATGAATTAATGCATTAATTGCATTAATTCCAAAATATAGCCATTTTAACTTTGACTACAGTTTTTAACAAACTCTTACTTGACTTTAGATTATTTTGTCAGTTGAACTTTCAGAGCAAAGCACATTCTGTGGATAATATTAAAATATTGCATTTGGCTATACTTCACTGAACATCTCTATCTCCCCACTTTGAGCAATGGGCCCCAAATGTGTTTCTAATTTATTTACATGCACTTACAAGTCCTCCGATTATTACTGAGGTGGTTCACAAAAAAAGGTTTAAAGAACAAATGGTCACTTAGTCTCGTTTAAGGAGATTATTACATATACTGTATATCTGGATACGTGTATTTACACATAGTGACCATGTGTGTGTACATGTGGGTCCAACTGTACACACAAACACTAACACACAGAGATGTGTATTTGTAAAGTTATTCAAGTTATTTGCTCATGAAAGTCTAATAAAAGTCTAAGTCTAAGTCTAAACATATAAGACAGCAACATTTGCATGGCGTCAGTGCTTCTGGGTAATGATCTGAATGAAGGATGTTCTGTGGCAGCCAACAAACAGTGCAGACAGAGGTATGTAAGCAGTGTTCTTACCCCACAGTTGGCAGCTGTTCATCTCCAGACCTGATCGAAGTTCTCCCCACTGAGTGTCTCCGTTCTATCTCCTCAGATTCCAGCCTTTTTGATGATTTGAGTCTTTGGCGAACATGTTACTGCTGTGTTCTCAGACATCTGCGTGCAGAGTTCAGCTGCTTTTGCTGCTGACAGTGTCCTGAAGTGCTGCAGCAGGAGCAGTCTGGACTCGCTCCATCTAACCCTCCCCTTTCGCCCGCCCTCCTCATATCGACTCCCTTCTCTATGCTTCATAAACTTCTGAAGGCAAACAGCTATCATCATCCAGGCAAGCCCAGTATGTGGATGCAGAATCAACTCCATTACGCCATGGATGAAAACTGCTTCAGTATGAGGCAGCCAGTGTATAAATTAATAGCTTGGATATTGTAGGAGAAAGCTGTTTTTCTGTGAAAAGTCAGATTAATAAATGTCAGAAGTCATTTGTGTCATGCTGTGCTCAGTGTTAAGTGTAATTCTGACATCCATCCCTAGATGGCGCAAAATGTGATTTGTTGTCAGTGTGTTGGGGTTCTCCTCATCACACATGATCGCCTTAACTGGTACTGTACGAAAAAAGAAATCACCCACATCAATATGACATATTAAGATGAATGTTCTTTTTAATCATGTTATTACTGTCAGACTCCACAACACAGCTTAATTATTTATTTATTCATCATCTGCTTTAATTGCTGCTACTCATTTACAGCTTGTTTACATTCCGTATCCCATCCTGATCAAGCATACCTCCTTAGCTTTATTTATGTATATAAATCAAAGGTGATGATTAATCTTTCTAAACTATAAATATTCATTCTGTAATCTCCTTTGAGTAACAGGCTATTCAAAACTTCTTTTTTGAACTTTTCTTTCTTCTGTGCAGTATTACATCATTTGATTTATTTGAGCTGCAGTTGTCTTTAATGAAATGATCCAAGAAGTTTCAAGGCTTGTGGGTGTCAACTCATAAACATCTGGAATGGGACATGAGGTCCCAGCTATAGACCTTTTCTGTTAAGGTTCACATAACAAAGGTATGTAGCTACACAAGACAAATACGCTGACGTGAATTAACTAATTAAGGTGAACTTCACTGGTTGTGCACATCAGAGCATATTTACAGCTTTTGTGCACATGATGCATGAAAGCGGGTCAGCTGTGGTTCAGCTGAAATCATCCAATAATCAACCCACCATGCAATTCAATGCAAATTGAATTTATGCAAGTATTGACCTTTGACCTTAGGTGTATTATAAGATAACAAAGACATATTATATGGTCTTTCTTCCTTATATTGAATAAGATAATTTACTTTTCATTGAGTGAGATAATGACTAGTGTTTTGCTACACAGGCAGACTGCTTTTACATGAGAACATTTTACTTTACAAAAATAATATATTTGTGTAGATAAAGTCTTTCTGCAATGTGCAAAGCAACTCGAAACTAAAGCATGATGATTATTTAGTGGAGTGAAACATGGGTATGGGTATGGGTAATCTCATGCAAATATGTAATTTTGATGATCTATCTGCGATGACTTGTACAAAACGCTGGATTATAAAGATTTTCTGTCAGAATAGTAATGCTTTTTTTCTTTTTTTCTTTATTATTATTAGTAATTATTATAGTACTATAGTATAGTATTATTTTCAGCTTTTATGTTATTATTATATTTTAGGATTACAGTAAATGACACACAGTGTTTACATCAACCTTATCTCATGCAGAGACTTCTTGCTCCACATGAGAAGGCTGCACATTAATGAAGTGAGGAGAAAGAGGAAACACATGCAGCAGCAGTCATTATGTGTCCAAACAGAATGGGTCTTTATTCAGGAAGTGAAAGGGGGAAAAAAAAGATTGTAATCAACACCCCATTTAAAATACAAAACCAACGAAAATAAAAATAAACACAATATTCATTTTTGCATATCAAAGAACCATTCAGTAATAATTACAATCCACACACCTCACAAACCACTTTCGTGAAACTATACACAAAGTGTGATTTAGAAATTAGTCACTTTAACAATAAAATTACAAATATTTAGCTTTAAAAATAATGAAACTCAATATCTTAACAATTAGCATCGTAAAATTATAGTGTATTTCCACATAAAAATACAAAATAATACCAATGACATTTAAATATGAAAAATTATTCCAAGAATTCAGCTACTATTAAAATAAAAAGAAATAAAAAGTGGGATAAAACAAGATGAAATGAAATAGAAATATGCATGAAAAAGTCTCTCCTTTTGTTAGCAAAACACTATCCAAAATAACTACAATCATTTACATCAGTACAAAGATATCTGGATTTAAAAATAGTTGCAATGAAAAAACGGGGTTTATTTTTCTGACAGTAAAAAATGACACTGTGGATCAGAAATCTGCAAAATATGCAATGAAAAAAATAAATCTGCATTAAAAAGGTTTACACTGTTGTTCTTACTTTTATACAAACATTAGAAACAGTATTGCACATCACAACACAGATTCGAGGTTAGTCAGCCTTTCAAAATGTGTTATATTCAAGTTTCAGAGCATCTACGAGGACAGGCAGCTGGGGCCTCGATGCAACAGGGGAGAATCTCAAGTGTCTTCCAAGAATATAATAAAACCTTCATGTGTCCTTCCTTCAAATGAAACGTGTCATCTGTATCAAAATAAGAATCAACTGTATATAAAAACTTTAATGTTGTTACTAATGACATGATTCTTTGTCTTTGAACAGAACTTCTGGACATAAATAGCACTGGAGGGGTGGGGGGAAATAAATTGTATAATAGTCCTATTTAAATAGAAAAATACAATCAAAATCAAATAGTTTTTTTGTCTACAAAAATAGTGAAATAAATATGATTTTTACAAAAACAAAGACACATACAGAACAAAGTAACAGTGTTCAACATAGAAAATAGAACCTCACAAAAACAGCACGAGTCAAGTGTTACAGGTGACGATATTCAAACATGTTCGCATCGGACACCATGAGAACTAAAGTCACGGGAGGGGAGGGTGGGGGGTGTTGGGGGTGGGGGGTGGATGCCATTCTGGCACCCGCCCCTCACAACATTCACACTACATTAGAATATATTAGAAAATATTGGATTCCTGCTCTACTCATACAGAACACAGATAACTTGAGACCACTGTTTCACGCTACATCTTAAATAAGCAATTATGAAAAAATAAAATTTAATAAATCATCTGTAGAATTATAAATACAGAGAGAGAGAGAGAGAGAGTTTTAAAGAATCCACATCTGCACTGAAATCACTTTCAGGTGGTGGATAAGCAGAAGAATTACTGGGGATATAGAAAAGTAGTGCATAATATACTGAATATTATAAAAACATATTGAAGGGCCAGTGATGGATAAGTAGTTGACACAAACAAATTCAACTGTGTAAGCAATCAGTTAAGGTTTTATAGCAGTACACACCGATACCGACACACACACCAGGGCGTGAAACACAAAAAAAAACACAAAACAGGAGCGGTACACTTGTACAGTACCGAATGGGCGGCTAGGCCACCATCCTCACAGAAAGATTGTCCCTAAATAGTATTAAGTATTTGATTCAAGGGTCAGTGTGGAAATGAAAACACACAAACGATATACTAACAAAGGGAAGAGAGTCTCTTCTTTAGCACGCCAAGAGACGACCACTCGGTGAGGAGACGTGAGACGAGATAATTAATCGTCCAGTGACTGGGTCAGAGTTTCATGTACAGTAGCTGCAGCCACACAGCACGACTGTTTCAGCTAGTAAGTACAAAATAAGGAGTCTAGAGAGGTGAACGTGTTCTAACACATCTCACTTCTCAGTTGGAAGCGAAATCTTCCAAGCTCACCAAGTTCTTTCGTTACTGCTCGGTCTGCCAGGGGCGGTGCTATGTCAGATTAACCTTTGGAACCATACAGTGATACAGGGTAGGAAGGGTGAAGGCAGAGTCATTTTTGATGCTTTAATTCTCCTCCACATGATGCGTCGGTAACTAAACTAGAGCCTCAGTCTACACTAACAACAGTCACACAGCACAGGGACGACACACACACACAAACCACTGAACACCACCACTCTGCTTCTCAACAGGAGATTTTTTTTTTTTTTGCCACACAAGCCACCGTGTCACAAAATGATGGCGTCCACTACGTCTACAGAACCAATATCACTTTTTGTATTGTTAAGTATGTAAACGGATCAAACAACAGAGAAACATCAATGCATGCAAGTTTAAATATGTTTTTTAGTTGTTTAGCTTCATCTGATTTTTTCCCTCTTAGGCATCTGTACTAGACGGTCATGCTACTCACTAGAGATTTTTCTGTCTTATCTTAATTATGATTTCAGTGGTTTGTTTTTTCTTTTTTTTTTAATTAGTGTTTTTTTTCCCTCACATCTATCCTGCATGCTAGTTGTGTAGCTATTGTCATAACATGCACTTTTAATTCTCTCCACAGCAATGGGGGCCATTAGTGGTTGGGTGCATACTGCATTTTCATGTTACACGATTCTGGTTGATAAATGGCATTAAATATAATACCTACACATCTATTCATATATATATGTATATATAGCAGCAAAGCTTCTAAAATAGCTTAAGTATAAATGTTGAATACAGTTAGTAGAGACCATGTTTTGTATTTTGAGGTATCACTCAATGGGTCGGTATGAGCGAAGACATAACCCTATCGTCTGTTTTTCTTTTAATAAACTCTGTAACAAGACAAAAGAGCCCATGGCAACATTAAAAAAAACAGCTTTTTGTTTGCGGCAGAGACGTATCAATTTTAAGTTTCCTATCTTTTTGCTACCTTTGGTTAATGACCTGGGGCAGGCATCAACATTAGAGAATTGAGGATTTCCCAGAAACAAGCGTGCGCTACACGCACTGTGGGGTGGCTAGCAGCAGACAAACAGACAGACGAGCTGCCCCCATGCAAAAACATTCCCATATCTACTTTAAATCTCACATACAAAAATAATAGTAATAAAAAAACCTACAAAAATCAATCTCTTTTTAAATCTCCACTTAGAAAAGATGAAAGTACCACAAAAGAGTTGTAGAGTTGTCAGAGCCTGAGATGTGAAGGGGGTTTTGGTGAAAAACTGAGGCTTGTGGTGATTGGCTGCTACAAAAGATATATAGATATATATAGTATATACTGTATAGTGTTATGTACTTGAATATACTGCTTAGGACAGAAGGTGAGGCAGAGCGATGCTCTTTTATCTGTTAGCCAGTGTTTCATTCTCCTTCCCTCTGACTGCGTCAGCATGGTTGTGGTCACACCTCTAGTTCCATCGGAAGTGAATCTGGCGCGGTCGGTCAGCTCCCTCTTTGACCAGGGGCTTATGAAACTCCCGTCCGGCGCGGGAGTGGATGTTGGCCCAGCAGAACTCGCAGTAGTACTGTAGACAGGTGACATTAGCACAGAAAAAGGGAGCAAACTTTCCTCCACAGCGTGCACCCTGGCACTCATCACACAGCTGATCATCCAGGACATAGGGCTTCACCTCCACCTGCATTCATACATTTTGGAGAAGACATGGAAAGTGGATACAATAAGTAAGAAGTATAAAAAACAGAATGAATTAAATAAATCCTAATAAGGTTTAATACACACATATCACATCCTAAAGATGAGTCATATACAGTATATGTAAAATAAGACATGTGGGAAATGGTAATGAAGGTGAGGCTGTACCCTCTTGTCAATGTCACCATGCTGCAGCTGGACAAATCTCGCACTGATGGCAGCAATGTAACTCTGCTGATTGGAGAAGGCCACTCGACCTGCGCCCTTCGGGTATTTGAGCTCTGGATCAGTGTCAATTCCTGCGTAGCAGACTCCACCGTAGAGACGATCCATAATCATGGCCAGCTCAACTAGGCAGAGAGTGAACAGACAAAAAAATTTTTTGTAGATTTAGATGAGTGAAGGCAGGAAGAAAAGTTGTAAGAGGAGATGAGGATGTTTCAGAGTGAGGGAGAAACTCAGACTGTGGTTGCAGATGGAATTTTTTGTCTCAGATAAACATATGATGAACATTAAACATACGGCTGAGCATCTACTGCAATATGTTACCACCTGTTAGCGCAGCAGACGTCTGATTCAAGATCCTGAACAGACTCTGAGACCAAACTGCTTGAGAATAACAAATATACTTACTTGCTCTCAAGGGACGTGGGACACCTCCTACAAAGATGGTTTTGCGGGGATCAAGAGGCTGAGATCCGTCCATCACAAAGTCACTGTCACTCAGGTTCCAAGGTCGAATTTGCACCTGAAGTCAAAGCGAAAACAAATTATATGAATATTAATATGAATTCTCTCGTTATTCAGGAAAACTTTCAGTGACAGAACTGTGCCATTTTATGCGTGGGCTGTAGAACTCACAGGTTTGTCCTTAATGGTGGGGCTGGAGACACACAGGTAGAGCTTCCCATCCTCCTCCATGCAGGCTTCAATCAGAGCCTGCACTGAGGTCTCCTCCTGGAACAGCAGGAATGCATATCCTAGGAAAACACAAATGCACACCTCAGTTCAGGCACAGTAAAAGCACATGTTATTACCTTCAAATAACACCTCTTTTATTAGCATCGTGGCTTCACAAGAGCCAAGCTCAAAACCCAGTAAATCCTGTTTTTGCCAATACCTTTAGGTGGAAAGTAGGATTTGCTTTCGGCTTTGTGTGGCCAGTCAACCACCAGGTGACCAAAGCGGCGGAAGCTTGAGGTTATTTCATCTGAGGGAACATGAAAGAAGAAACAACAGACAGGTGACGAGAAAGAAAGATGGTTAATACAGAAAGGTCAACCCCCCGAGTATAATGCAGTCATAAAATACTAAATTATAGTTGTCATCACCTTCATCAATGTCAGGGGGCAAACCTCCCACAAACACCTTACGGGAGAAGCGCTCGATGCGTTCCCCATTTTGGTGCGGGTAGCAGCTGGGGGAGCCAAGGACTCCTGGGACGCCCTGGTTACCGTGACCATCATCAAGGAGATTGTCATCAATAGGGAAGAGTGACGAACGGCCTGGTGGAGAAAAAAGACGACAGTCAAGTCTTAAGTATTACATCAATCACAAGCAAAAACAAGCAAATGTATATCTGCACCCAGATGAACTGTGGAACCTGCCTCTGCTTTGTGTCTTATCAAATAACACATATCGGCTTTGATTGCAGTTTTATAGTGAGTGGTTATGTACAATTAATTTTTTTTCATGTCTGGGACCAGATCACACATTTATATGTGCTCTACTCTGAGCAGTGTGTGGCACATAAAGCAGGTGAAAAGGCAGGCTGGGTAAAATGATGAGTCCCAGATGTTCAATATTAAATAAATAGGTTATTATAAAATAAATAGTCATGTGAAGTAAATGTGTAAAATACATGATAAATCATAATTTATTAGAAATCACCTCATTATTATTCATCATTGCTTGTTTCATAATAACGGTTTTATAGTTATATAGTCATTCTGATTTCACAGTGCCGCCCTTTCAAAAGTTCACAGACGGCTGCTCTACCAGCTGCACCAGTGTCGTAACACTTCTAGCTAATTAGGTAGTTAGCATGTGCAGCCTTAAGAGCTCAGTGCTGTTTTTTGGTTGATTTAGAATAACTTTTATGTTGCTGTAGCAGCTTAATCTTGGATGAGCTGAAGAGAAGCTTGTGACTGCATGAAATACGACGGGCTGCTGTGATACAGTTACATTAAGTGAAATGTCAATTCTGTGGTAAAATTGTATTTAATTATAAAACTGTCATCCAATATAACTGTTATTATGAAAATCATTGATGATATGACATTTTGTTAAAGCAGAGCTTATTTAATATTGAACACTTGGTGATTGCATAGAGCAAAAGCACAACTGCCATGTTGCTTCAGCTAAACATGACCAAAACTGAAACCTATGACATCTTGCATGTCTGGACAGTAAAACAATACAATTGTAAACCATTTTCGTCGGCTTTTGAAAGCCAGTAATCATTTATTGGCAAGATTGAACCTAAATGATTGTAAAAACATTACAACAAATCAACATGTTCTGAATTTAAAAACAGACCATTTGAATTCCAGACTGAAGGCCTCAGTAGTTTGGCATCTATTCATGCAGTAAAACATGCCACAAGAGAACAAGCCACAAGGAAAAAGACATGTTGTAAAAAGCTGAGTTTACCTCGACGTCTCCCAAAGCTTCTGGCTGCATGTAGAAAAGTACAGAGTACAAGTTTCAGCTAAGCAGACATTTGACAAAGGCTATTTTTAACATGTAAAACTTAAATCTGATGTTATCTTATGATCCCTTTATCCAAATTAGTTTAGCCAAGTAAGCTGTCGGACACAGAAAAAACACACTAAATTGACTTAAAAGAGCTTAGTTTATATCTTCCTGTGTCCCAGAGCAACATTTGTCTTTTTCCTGCATCTTTCTTTTATTTAGGTCATTAAGATGTAGAGCATATTTATAGCCTATGTCATTTACTGCATTCCAAAGGAAAATACATAAAATTAATATATATAGCATGATATATAGTATAGAATTACACTGTAAATCTATATTGCTGCACCAAAACAATTAACTTCTCAGTAAAATGATCCTATTTTTTCCGTAGGATGTGCCAGATATGAAGAGAGCCACTTAGAGAGCTAGAAAAATAAACTTGTCAGGGTCCAGCGCCATAAAAGCCTCTGTCAATAACAAGGTTCAGCACAGTAACATGTAGGGCCTCAGAGACATGAGCCACAAAACTGAATTCCTTATTGCTGGACGTCAGGAGGAAACAACAATCACCAGACTGCACCGGAAGTAATGATAAAACCATGTTCACAGCGATTTACAAATGCCGTCACGGCCCAGATTTGTGTCCCACTGAAACTGTTATAAGACGAGGTTTTATTTTTGACACCAACATGACGTGTGTCCACATGGGGCTTAAGAAAGGTCTGCTGGGGTACAATTATTCTGAGTGGTACTGAAGGTGTACACCTTAATGAGGGTATGTAACAAAGCAGGCTACTGTTTGTAGTGCATTTAAAGTCTAACAAATGAAACACTCCTTTTCATGTGAGCATCACTTTGGATATTTAAAAACACTTGGCAAATGACACCTTATGAAAACATACCGTATGGATTTGTGAAAAAATAAAAAATACAGACTGACAGACACTAATTGCTAAAGAGGAACAGTGAATGCGTCATGAGAGCTGGAGACACAGAGGGAGATGGCGCTAAGAGATAATTACCATTGAGCATGAGTAGTTCGTCAGCCCCGGGGTTAGGGCATCCCACACGGCCTGACATGAGAAACACACACACACACACACACACACACACACACACACAGAAACACACACACACAAATAGTGATGAGACAGAGCAGATGGAGGACAGGGCAAGGCTGATGTGTGTGCAAGGGAGTGAGAACACACACAAAACACAGACATATACAACTACTGTTCCTGCCTGTGATTGTTTTATGACACCTTTGAAGGAGGAGAAGCACTTTTTTTTCTCCATAGACCCCCCCCCCCCCCCCCCCATCATTGTCAAATTACAAATGAGGAAGTGGAGTTCTCTCATTGATTAGAAGGACGAGCCTCGCTCAAAAACTATTAGAAGCAAATATCTCTGCTGACAATGCTGCTCAATGAGTCTGAGTCACAGGAGGTTTCGACAGCACTTCTTCACATGAAGATCAGTTTCAGATACATCTTTAGTAAAATAATATGTGAGAAAATGAAACAGTCTATTCTTAAATAATTGGCAACACATCCATGTTGTGCCTGCAGACAATCAGACAATGTTTTTTTGTATTATACTGTACAAATGTTATGTGTAGCTTTCATATGTTGCGTACGTTCACGTGGCAGTTTTTCATTGCCGTTGCATTTCATTTGCACTGGCTTCTGTATTTTGGAGCTGCTAGCCAGAACACACTGTTGTGTTAGCCGTGGCAATGCTATAAATGGCAGCGCCAACCCTCGCGAGCCGCCCTGCACTCTCATCTCCCCTCTTGGCTGTCACACACAGTGTGTGAAAGTGTGATCACATCTAAAATTAGTCTCGATCCCCCTGTCTCTGCTGCGCACACTGGCCCATGTCCTCTCCATCTGCTCCGACAGGAAAACAAGAAGCTCGCCTGGGAAATGAGGGCACAGGTTCACTCCTGATTTTAGCAGGGTCTTAATGAGTACTACAAATAACAAAACCTGATCAGGAATTTAGGTACTTCTGTATGTATGGTTTGGTTATTTCTGGGTTATATTTTAAAGTGAGAGTGTAAAGTGCTACAGGCAGCCGTCACTATAAGAGTAGGATACTAGGGGTGCAGACATTTGACACTGCTCCTCTAATGTCCGGCAGCTGGGCCCGGGAGGCCTCAGGACATTCTCTCCTTTACCACTGACACGAAGCCACAAGGAATAATTTAACAGAAACCCAGGACTATGTATGCATCATGTGTCACGTGTGATAACTCAAGTGTGATGTGCTCGCACCTCATCTGTCGCAAAACATCTATCACTAACTAGAGACATTCACAGCACAGAAAGGTATCGTGGTTCCTCATCTGTCTCCTTCTCTCCTCCACCGCATGCTGCCTCGAGTTAAGTAGCAACAGGATGAGAGCAGGAAGGTCATGTACAGTAAATGTGCAGCTGGTGGCAGAAGTATTAAGCTCTCAGCAGGGAGAAAAAACTGGTAAGCTGGTGTGTGGAAGAACAACACAGCTCTGTTACTGTCACTGCACGGACTCACTCCGCACGATGCTAGGCCTCTTCTGTGAAAACGCCCCCCCCCCCCAACACACAGATAGCAAGGGAAAGGGAATCTTACCCTTCATCGGATCCTGCTCAGCTCGCATGATGTCAATCAGAGAGCTCTCCAGGGAGTGCATGTTCAGGCTGTCATACATTCTGGAGCGGTCCTGTGAAAAACACAGGTGTGAGGTTTAAAATCATCCACACAAAACAACTGAGAATGAGAAAGTCTCATTTCTCACGTTTCTAACACACTTTTGAGATTTGGCTTATGAATAGTAAAGCCTCTGAAGTCCTGGTATTTGGCTTAACATGCAAGAGATTTAAGAGTGTGAGTAGCTCACGTCTGGATTAACATTCTTTCCGTATTTATTCACTTTAGGAGGACTGAAGGTATGTTTGCAAGCAGTCTGTACGACGGATTCCCTGGGATCTTTGGACTTGCTCCCGGAGCCAGACAGAAAGAGAATGGAAACCAAAAACATCAGTGGCATTTAGCCGGTCAGTTGAGTTGGATGTTATGAGCTCATCAGCTCTTCCAGTGAGACAGTTATACTTAATCACCAGCTATGACAAACCCATATAGTTATATTCTGGTGACTAGCATACCACAGATGACATAACTTAACTTACCACACCCAATATAATTGCAAGTTTAAGTTCAATACAATACACTTTAGAAGGGCTTGCAGGTTGTGTGTGTGTGTGTTGTTTTCAAAAATAGAAATAGTTGAATTGACTATTCTTTTAATGCAGAGTTTGTTAAGAAAAGGAAAATAATCCAGTAATGAAAAGGCAAATGTTTGATAATGAGCTTCACATCTGCACCATTGAAATTAATGAATTAAAAAGATGTTGATCACAGCTGTGATTAGCTCTAATCATGTTGCCAGAAACTGGCTTTACATCCGCTAATCAGCGTTAGTTTAACCAAATTACAAATAAATATATGGTTTGCATTCCCTCCTGATATTATCTAGCCATGCAGATCATACTGGTTTTACTATTTTAGGTATAGAAATATATGTCTCTCATAGTTCTGCTTTCACATAATCACATCATTACAGTGTAAGTGAATTTCATGTGTGATGCTGAGCAGCAGCAGCATCAGTATCTAGCTCCAGTGAGGTGAACCGCTTCAACCACACTTCTTCTCTTAAAAAGTGAGACATCTGTGGACAGTCCAGGGTTATTAGTCTACTTTTTGAAATGGAATTGCTCAACACTGTTTACTGTGTTTTTAATAGGAAATCTGATGATGCAAATAAATCCAAAACATTTTTATAGCTTGAAAACAATGTGTTAAATGTGTTTTTTGTAGTAAGTTGGATGAGGATTTTGAGGAGTACTAAGTACATCACCAGACTCACGATGGACAGTTTAATAAATAAAATAAAATCTGTATGGCAGAGAAATGGCCTTTTTTTTTAATCCCATGCATTATTCTTCGCAGTAAAATCCTGACCACTACATTACCAACAATGCAATTCAACTCAGCTGTACAGTTATGGCTAGTGGCAGCTAATGCAACCTTAAGCTGCAAGCCTCAAACAGAGATGAAATGGTGAACTCTGGTTTCTTTTTCTTTTTTTTCTTCATTTTTGACCCCAGCTGACCCCAAATTTCCAGGATTCTGGACCAAATGATTTATACAACATTTACATATGCTGTATCTGTTACTTCCCTAAGACCTGTAAACAGACTCTAATGAGTAAAACTGGACCTCACTTTTCTGAAATCATAATGTTTATTTTAAAAAACACAGTGTTTTAGGGTGATACTATGCCTTCAGTGTGTACAATTACCACACAGCTTTAAGAAAAGTCAAGTTCCACTGCAGACACTCTTAATGAAAGTAGAAGTGATTCCTATCGTCCACACCTCTGTGTGATGTTAAAGACATGACACAGCAGGGATACAGCATGTCACTGACGGCCAAACATTAAACAGAAAGGAAGGAAGGAAAAGACTTGGAATCTGAAAAATTCAGGGTCTGACACTGTTTATGGAAATGAACAATCCATGGAGTCGGGCCTGTTTCCTGGAATAGGAAGCCCTGTACTTCTTGGCATTGATACCACTAATTATTTGAGCTCATACCAACAGTATGAATTCCATTTGGTGTCAACATTATTTAGATGATATCATTATTTTAATTTGAATGAGTTCCAGTAATGAATATCTTTCCTATTAGAAGTCATTATTCTGGTACCTGATCTCACCTACAAGATGTTATTTTCAGTATCCTGAAAATAAACTCAGCCCATCCCCCGTTTTGTTACACCTTTAAACCTGTGGAGCAAATCAGCAACAACTCCTCCCATGTCATTGAAATGCTAACCACGCTATCCATTTTATGGTAATTTACATCTACTTGCTGCTTTATATGTCTAAAGATGTTCTTTGCTTCAATTTGTCTATTCATTAAAAATTCTCTTTTTTCAGTCGTTTAGTTTTTTATTCTCTTCATAATTAACTTTCTATAATCTCTTATTCAAACTAGGCCTCAGTTACTGGTTCACTCCCTCATTTAAGACCACTGTAACACAAACACACACACACACTCACCAACAAATGCATACACACACCAAACCAAAGATCATACAAAAACAACGATCAAGCAGCAAATTCAGGAAGAAGTAAAAAAGAAAAAAAACACGCATACCTGCAGGGGCAGCAGTGTGTTGCTGTTGCTATCGGTGCGAAACATGTTCTCCTCTAGCCACGACTTAGGCCCCAGCGGCCCCCCGGAGCGTGGGAACTTAGGAGGAGCGATGACGTTACTTGAAAAGGGCTTCTTCAGAGGCGAGACGTGACTGACTGAGCCAGGTACGCTCATGCCACTCCCTCTGCGATGGTCCCGGCCCCAGGACATCCCCCCAGAGCCCCAGCCATTCCCCTGGTGACTGCCCCAGGGAGATGGCTTCACCATTGGCTGCACACAGATGAGGGAGATCACACGGGGATGGTAAAAAGAAAAAGGTTAGAAAGGGCGTGTAAAGACTTTTTTACATTACGTAGTGTAGATAATATTATCATTTCATCATATCCTGTCTTTCTACCTTGTCTTTCCTCCCTGCCTGCCACAGCCTAGCTTGATCTGGACATGTAACGGGTGGGTAGATAAGACGATTTAGGACTTTAAGTCTTATACTAAGTATCCTGTGTGCTGTGACACCACCAGTATGAGTTACACGCACTCTCTCTACCTGAACCTTGTGTTCACTCTTAACC
Source organism: Ctenopoma kingsleyae (assembly GCA_032353495.1). Lineage (NCBI taxonomy): Eukaryota > Metazoa > Chordata > Actinopteri > Anabantiformes > Anabantidae > Ctenopoma > Ctenopoma kingsleyae. The sequence goes on along the minus strand of JAUBNQ010000020.1, from coordinate 5,711,561 downwards.
ATACATTGAATCATACATGCTTTCATGTGAAAATCTTACACAGAGGACAACAGGCTTCCTATTTCTATGCATACACACAACATAATGTGGCCTAAAGTCTTTTTACTTGAATATTTTCAGCAGTAAGAAGAAAGTGGAAACGCCTGCACAGACAAGCGAGAACCCCGGTGAATATGAATATGTCACATTTGCTGTTTTATTTATTTACATAGCTCCTGTATTCAAAGCAGGAGGTTAAAGGTCGGTGAAACAGCAGTAACACACAGACACTAAGCACACCCAGTCACACACATACTGTAAGTGCATACACACGCCCAATGTGCAAATCACATTAGAAACCTGAAGCCAGAGGCCACTACCTTAAGACTACTACTACTGCATAATCTGAACTGTCAAGTAAGCTTCTACTGCTATTGTCTGTCTTTTTTCAGGGTGACCTAAGTGCCTCCCAGTGCGCGCACACACACACACACGCGCGCACACACCACCAAGTGACTACATGTTTTTATTTCACCCAAATAAGCATCCATTTAGGACACCAAACCCTGTGAGCCTTTGTATTCCCACTGAGTGAACCACAAGACAGGGATAGTCCAGGGCCATGTGACCGCATCCCACTGCCAGCTTCCAGGAGAGAACAACAGCTAGATTCAATGATGCTCCCTTGTTCCCTTGTCCACCCCTCCCTCCCTTTGCCTCAAGAGTTGTGACTTCAGCCCTTTCAGAGGACATGGAAATTGCATTATGAAGGGAAAAAAGACCATTTATCCTTGAAGGACTACAGCTGCATTATGTACACACACACACACACACACACACTTGTTTTATCTCTGGATCTATCTAATCTTGATTTGAATTGTCTGAAAATGATCCCTGTGGTGGCTTGATGTCTATTGAAGGAGGAATTTCTCCACATTAAACACAGAGCTGCCTAACACCCCGTGTCACCTTCATGTCACAGTCAACCTGCACTGTAGCAGCTCACCTGATGTTGGTTGTAGTTGTTCCTCTGCTGCAGGAAGGCGCCATGCTGGGGATGCATCTGGGGACTGACCGGTGATCTACGACTCTGCGGCTGCTGGGGGACATTTATCTGGGGCGAGTATGGCCCGCTGAAGCCCTGCACGTTAATCCCGGCGCACGGATTAGCTGAAAAACTCTGGAAGAAAGCCGGGTTGATGGAGGAGGGGATACCTGGGTAGAAGCTGTTGTCAGAGTCCGTGTTGGGCATCTGTGTAATGGCGTTCGCATGAATGGGGTTGATGGAGTTGGGTGCGGGCGGCGGCGGCGGCGATGAGCTGGTCTGGATGGACCAAGGGGTGCCGAACCCAGGGAGGGAAGGTGATGGCGAGCCCCCGCTGGCGCTTTGCATCTCTGGGGTGGGCAGGTTCGGGAAAGCTGCGCCGAGACCTCCGGACAACATGTTGCCGGTACTGCTGCTGCCATTGCCGTTATTTATATGGTGGGCGATAGGGGAGTCCATTTGGATCTTGTTCGGATTTACGGAAGTGGGCGATGGCGACGCAGCATTGGCTTCGGGCTCTTCCACTGGAGAGCCGCTGCGGTCAGTGGGGCTGGAATCGGGCTTGAAGAAGCGCTGCCTCTGCGGCAGGTGACTGAAAAGTCCCTGGGGTGGGGGCGACTCTGTGGGGCTAAACTCAGTGTGCTGACTTAACTGCTGATGTATTTTTCGGCTGTGCTGAAGGTCACAGACTGACTGCGTCGCGCAAAAACGGTCACGATCGAAGCAGGGAAAGGCTATTTTCTGGCGGAGATAATCCGGCGTCAGGGCGCTCAGCTGGGTGTCGTGGTCTTCGGTTTGGTTCGGTTGCTTACCGGACTTGCTAATCGTGTTGCTGTTGCTGATGTCCTTTTCCTCGGTCGACTGGGGCAGTTGCGTGGTTGTCACCCCCACAGGCTCATCCTGCATGTTTTGCTGATGCGCAGCAGCTGACAGGAACAGCGGGGACGAGGCGACGCCGCTGAAGGGCGAACCGGGGAGGAAGCCGGCGTAGCTCGGTCAGTCCGGCTTTTAAATGAAGCAAAACAGGCCTGTATGCGTTTGAAAATATATTTCAACCAGCGTTCCTAAATGAGGTCCCTTTCATAGGGATCTGTCTGTGACTAGGCTGTAGGCTAAAGGCAGAGAGAGAGAGAGAGAGAGGAGGGGGTCTGGCCTATGCGGCTCGTTCCAGGCCTAATCTCTGTTTTACTCGGTGATTTTATCATCTATCTAAAGACCGAGCTATTTCGGCCTTGTACTGGGCTAGCCTAGCCTGTGCGGACCTTTCCTGTCCGACCGTGCTACCCCCTCCTCTGGTTACCGGCTGTGCTGCTGCGGCAGAGGATTAAAGATCCCCGACTGAATCTACGTCACGACCGCATCACGCGTCCGTGCGCCCGCCTCGAGCTGCAACGAGGACCGCATTGTTTACGTCATGTTTTCATTATTCATAAAGTGCAGTAGGCCTACACCCTCAGCGAGGCCCGGAAAGTGGCCTACTGTACTTCTAGTTACACGGCGAGCCTAATCACAGCATTAATGTTGCCCCGGAGACCAGAGCTGAGCGTGTTCCTCATTATGAGTTTGTAACGACGCTGTCGTTACCCTGTGCTGTCATGCGTTTTACCATAGGGTTAGTGCAAACTGAAGCATTTCATTTTATTCCTGCAAAAATAGAATGAATTTTCAAAGCTTGTCATATCGCACCATTTAGGCTTCTGTGTTGTGTCTCCTCCAAAATGGTTTTCATGAACTCTAAAGATTAGCTGATTACACTGTGGTACAGTCTTGTTTCTTCTTGTGCCCATCAGTATTCAGTCCACAACCGCTGTGCGTGCGTCCGCGGCAGCGTCACTTTACGCACGGACGCCGACAGCTAAATATAGCGTCAGCGCGTTTCGAGGGAAATGAATCTTCATCGCCTGTTCTGAAACAGCCACCTATATGATCTCACTGGAAAATGATATAGTGAGGATGGGAAGGAGTGATTACTCGTGTTTGTCTGGAGCCCTGAGAATGTCACCCCCTGACTTTTTATGTGTTTGGGAAAAAAAACAATGGACGTTTTTGTGCAACCTCACTTCAAAATACAAAACAAGTATCAGCTGAGAAGATGCAAATTAGCAACACTCTGGTTTCAGTTTCTTGTTTGTACTAAAAGGCCTGGTTACAGCTGCTGTTCTGGATGAACAGTGTGTTAGTCCAGAGCCTTTGGTGTGAACACAGGGGCTTATTTGTTGTATAACATATGGAGCCAAGGTTCATTTCTCTTTCATAAGACCGATGCCGAATAAATCATTACACTCTGTGTGTGAATGTGGTTTCTAATGAGGAAGACAGATACCAGCGTAGCAAAGCAATGTGCTTGATCAACCTACCATCTGGTCGCTGCTAATGATGATGGCTTATCTCAGCACAAACTACACACAGCTTTCCGCCCTGCATTGTCACCTTTACAAAGACTTTTTAAAGCAAAACCACCTGATTACAAAAGCACTGGCAACTTCATATCCTCACCCAGTAATCAGAGAATATTTTCAGACTACACGGCATAGTTTGTTGTTGTGATTGCTGGATATCTGCCAGGTGTGTACACAGGCAGTTTCCTGTTTTCAGTCATCTACCGTTGTTATATTGTTATTCATTACAAGCATTTCCCGCATGTACGACAGTTTTGAACTTTACATTCCCATAGTTTTAACCCGAATCTCATCAATGACAGGATTTAACTCCAATCACAGATGTCTTGATTTTCTTTTCCCTTTTCACAGCACCCTCAGCTGTTTTGGGAAGTAACAAGATATCCCCGCCCAGAAATTCACCATCATAAGGTCCCAGATGGGACAGTCCCACCAGTGAGGGGGCAGGTGTGGTGGCCATGGTTGGTGCTGAGCACCAGTGATTACCCCGGCCCAGAAAATGCTGGAGGGAGTTAAATAGGGCAGGCTGCCAGCTGCTGGTGTCTGATAATGATGGAACGGGGGGAGGGGGTCAACCAGGGTGGGTGGGAAAGGTGGGGATGGTGTTACGGGGATGGGGGAGTGGGGGGGGGGGTCCAAACCTCTAGCTGCCCTGCCACATACAGAATATGACACATCAACACCTAACCTGAGCTTTTACTGTATATTCCTCTTTGGATTTCTCGGCATCCTCTGTCAGTGCACGCTGGGGCATGTAGTGCTCAGCAGCAACAGATTATCATAATCAATATGTGCAGAAACATGTGATCTGATCACGCCTGTGGATGCACCATTTTAAAGTGAGTATAGCGAGGCAGCTACACCCTTTATTTAACCAGGTTATTGGTTATGTTGCTACTGTTGGTTAAGAGGAGGCACCTGGTCCATTGAGCACTATCAAATTTCACTGTTTGCAAAGCTTGCTCTATTTTGGTCTCTGTCAGAGTGGATGGCTGTCACACTGCAGCTGCAGTCGTCATAGCAACAGGTAATCTGCATTTCCTTTTGTGAGGTTGATTAGTCTGTTTGGCTCTTTAGCTCTCTCTGGATGTTTGAATGTTGGGCGGAGGACATTGATCAGCTCTTGTTTGACACACCTCTCCATCAACTCTCTCATAATCCTATCTCAGCATACAGGAAGTGTGCCACTCAACTCTGGGCTAGGGTTTCAAAAATGTCACTGGGCAGAGGTACCATTCTCACTGAGAACCATGAGATTCAAAGGGTGAGAATAAAATCTGATTTGTACTACCTAATAATTAAAGGGTCATTTCTCACAACTTACAATGATCTTCACATTGATCTCCAGGGGTATAATGGAGATAGTTTTGATTTAATCTCCCAAATGTGGACATATCTGTCTCTGAAATGTCCGCCTCCTTCACTAAATGTGAATATGATTCAGTTTACGTTGCTTGCGGCATTGAAACAGCTAAATGTCGCCTATATTCTGTATAATCAACAGCATTCACTATGAGCAGTGTTCATTGCTCATCGTATTTAAGGGAACTTACTCTTTAACTTTGTCAGTGTTTCCTCATTCTCTAAGGCTTGTGGACATCAAGGGTTGTTCTGCCTGAGGTTACAGTATTATTGCAGTTTGCAGTTTTAATCCAATTTTAATGTTCACTCATGGGGGGGTTTTTGTTCCAATTTGCACCCAGCACCCAGGACGGCGGTGTCTTTGTTGCAGTAAACTGTCCCTTTGTTTTGTCTCTTTGGGTATTGAATAGCTCTTTGTGCTGCTGACTGATAAAGCTTCTGCAAACAGTCATCTCACTCACACACATGCGCGCACACATTAGAAGAGACAGAGCCAGAGGTGTCAGTAACGATGTTACGTCCACATTAGATCACAAACTTACAAACAGAACAACATACAGTGTGAGGGCAGATGCTTGGATAAGCTTATCTCTTATCCAAACTGGGGTTTGGCCCCAGCATTCACACCTATCATCCCCACTTCAAGCCACTATTGCTTCAACCAAAAGGCCCTTCCTATTTATGATTGGTATTATGGTGTGAGCGGTAGGTTGAGATGAGAGTGCTACATATTTGCATTTTACGGCCCACTGAAGAAGGCGTGTGGGCCTGATTAGTTGGTTGCTTTCTGCTATAGGCTGGAGGACTGAGACCAGACAGGCACATCTGTCGTGCTTTGCACATATTAAAACTGTGGAAGGGTGTGATCCTGCTTCATCACATTGGGCTGTGTACTGTAAGACCTGTAAACTCTAAAGATCAACTCTGTGCTTCATTTACAAAAGCTTTCATCATCTTTGATCAACTTTATCCCATTTCCTTTGTCTTTGTGCTCTCGTGACTAGTGCTCTCGTCGCTAATCCTATTCCCAGTATTCCCATGAGTGCTCTCCAGTGATTGTGTCAACATCACATCTGTCTACTCTTTTGACTTTAGCTCATGGATGTGTACGTGTGCGTAAGGGATGTTATCTTAATGTCAAGGTAAATAAGCTTTTGGTTGTTGCATAGACGCCAGAGCTCTGTTTTAAAAGCAAACATTCGCATGAACAGATAACAGCCTCTTGCCTTCTGCTCGCCATAGGCTGTTTATTTGCACACAAATACATGAATGGCACACATGCAGACCATAATGTCAAGCATCAACCAGGCTCAGACACATACGTGGACGCCTTTGTTGGTGTTTAAAAAAAAAACAAAGAGGAAAGCCACCTAGTCACACACACACACACAGTTTCACAGCTGTTTCCGATTCATAATATGAAAGCACCTGCCTGTCTACATATTGCATTATTGCAGGTAATGTAATTAGGTGTGTGTCTGCGTGTGTGTTTTTGTGTGTGCATCTGCACGTCTTCCATACATTGTCAGAGGGCATCTAAAGTGTCTCCAGAGCAGAGCTGCAGCTGGGGGTGAAAGGTCAACAGTGACAGGTGTTTCCAGAAGCCAGCAGGTGTAGGACGAGCAGGGATGATCATTTCTAGTCCTATATTGTGTGCTGTGAAAATGCTTCCAATACAAAATCTAACATTTTAGGTAAGACCACTCCACAAAATCTGTATATTATAGTATATATAATATACTTGCAGTATACTTTTAAATTAGTATCATGTAGGATTTTTTTCTGCAGTCGGATTATAACTATATATGTTTTTTCTATTTAGAATACATATGGCAGCAGCCGTGCTTCCTCATTTATCCTTTACAGTGGACCTGAAATGACAAACATATCTGGTTGTTGTGGGAATCTTTGCCCCCATAAGGACAAATTTACATTTACTTAAATGGCTTTTTACCATAACTATGTGCATAAATGTATTAGCGACATCTGTGGAGGTTTCTACTCTACTTAAAGGACAACTCTGTCTCTTCTTAATTTCTCTGCACTACCACTACTACACATTTTGAGCCTCACTAATTAATTATTAAAACCAAAGAGGATTTCACTAGTTTTTAGATCGATTATATTATATCATTTTATAGATCATAGATTATATTATTATAGATTTTGACCATGAATGGTGAACTAGTAAGCATTTTGAACTCCACTAGTTAACTAGGAAGATTCAAGGTTAACTAGTAAGCGCTTTTATTTGACTGGTACTGCTAAGAGGTGAACTTGTGCACCAACATATCCAAATAGTGCATGCTTTTGGTAAACTAGAATAGGATAAATTCAATTTGATATGAGTGATATGTAACATATGTTCAAACAGCTTTCCATACGTTACTGCCACTCAGTGGTAAGACTGGGGCCTACACAGCATGTTGAGACTGAAAGTAAACGTTACCATTAATCATTGTGAGTAAAACCTGAATTGAATATTAAAGTATTTAGATTATGATAGTTCTACTGAGAGTTGTCAGTCAGAACTGATTGTTATATCTTCACTAGAGGTCCTGCAGAATATGAAGTAAATAAATAGTCACTACTGAAGTATCATATTTTATTACTGATGCACTCATAATGACCAGCACAGCCATGAAGGTTCTCAGTCCAGGTGACAGTCATGGACCAAACAAAAGAAACAGGTTTCGTGTGATATATAGTAAACAGCCCCCTCCCCCAGCAGACCCCAGTCCAGCTTTTGTTGACTGGTCTGCAGCTCAGCTTGACAGTTTATCCACTGAAGGCTCAGGGAAGGTGAATGGGGAAAGGCAGCTGGTCCAGATGGTGTCCTGAGCAGGTTTATGGAAGGGTTTGTTTAAGATGCTTTGATAAAGTCAGTGAAAACTAGCTTTTTGTGACAGCTATCAAGTCCTTGTCAGGTGATTATGATGTTCACCAGAAACGGTGCTTCTAATATTTGGAAACAAATATTATTAAGATTAAAAAGATACATTTTCACACTTGTTTGAAAAATGTTCTTAATATGAAATCCCCTCTTTGTACCACTGTCTCTCTGTGGCAGCTCAGCAGGACATGTGAGAGTGTTTTCACCATAACACTGTATGTTTGAATAATAATCACCTGGTTTGGTTTAGGTCAGGCTCTGTTTTTTACACAAAATGATGACTGTGGACATCCATCAAGCATGTATTAAAAAGATCCCTGAGATCCCTACAAGGCTGGTATAGTCAGGATGAAAAATGACCGTGACAGTGACAGTTAACTATTTTACGGTAGATATCAGCATTTCTACGTCAGATTGTGGAGTTTTCGTGAAAGTTGTAAGTGAGCTCACAGAGGAACGGTTAATATAAGGGATCTATACTGTGTGAGACTTTACTGTTGAACTTCTTGAATTTTGTATTTGGTCTATTGAAACACATTTTAATGGTCTTTCTCCAGTTTTTGAAGTAGCTGGGAGCATCATGCCTGTCATGTCGTGGTTTAACAAAGTTATGTAGTCTATCACTGAAGTATGTCCGTTTGCCAGAAAGTTACTGAAGGTTTACTCTAGGAATTAATTTAACCTAACAGGCTCCATAGGCAGACTGTCTTTAGAAACATGTGAGTGGAAAGTGTTCAATAGTTAAACAGTAAGATAATAAACAGTAAATACAAAACTGAAGAAAATGTAAACTTATCTACTGCAATAATGAACCAGAAGAAGAATGAGCAGTAGAAAACTAAGAACACATTGTTTATTTAGGACAGATTATAAATGTGGAAATATGTTACGTTTGAGATGAATGAGATTTAAAAAAAAATCTTTATGTCCTCTGTTGTCCTTCAAAATATTGTTTTAAAAATTTCAAATTCTAGATTTGGATCTGAGTAGAACAAACTAATTTAATAGATTTTTTTCTGAATGTGCTAAGCATGTCTTAGCATATAACAGAAATATATCAATAATATCAAACAATTACGTGGAATATAACTTCCATTACTGATACCTGTTTGTCATTACATTGGTTATTATATTGATTACTGTGTCTAAATTACTGACTGCAGTGTGTCTTTCTGGACAGGAGGGAGCAGTGTTTCCATTCTTAACACCAACCCCAGATGTTGCCTTCACAGACATCTTGAAGCCTCTCTAATAACGCTTTGACTACTTGTATGCCCATATTAAGTTCAATGAAACATCTTTTAATGCATTTAATTTATATATTATCTGAGCCAGTAAACCGGATTTTCATGCACATGATTTATTCTGCAGTGTGTGTGAGTATGTTTGACGGGTAAATTCATTCATGACTAATATTTTATATCAAACTTTTGGTTTGTGCCAATGGGGTGTGATATTGCTGGAATGTTCAGTGAAAAGATTTTATGGTCTTTTCCTGTGATGTCTCTTTTGGGACAGACAGAAAAATCCTCCTCAGCAAACATTCAGGACATTCAGAGCAATATTTTTGTAGAAATTCCCCCTGACAACCACAGAACAAATCTAATAAAATTTGAGCACCTCGCTGGGCTTTCTCATGTCTCTGTGATGATTGAAAATCTATCTGCGGGACACTGTGCTTTGTGCATTAACAGAGCCTTCGCATCACAATTATTTGCTCTTCATAATGATAGGTTGAAAAGTGCACGCTCATGTCTCAGCACAGAATTAAACTATAACTGTCAGTTTGTGCAGTGCATGGTTTACGTTTAATGTCAGTTTCTAGTTTGCTCTCTGCTTGTGTTGGGCAATAAAATATCACAGTGAATCCTGTGTCTTTGAAAGAGACACAGGCCTTACACAACAATGCAATAATAAAGATAATTCAAAATTGGAAATTATTCTCTCTATGTGATTATGAGTCTAATTTTGTTTAATTATGTAAATCTAGTGCAATAACTGACTTTACAGGTGCATGTGTGCACGTATGGGTTTTGTAGTTAATTGCACTGATGTGACAATAGAATGATAAAACTAGATAATTTATGCTACATTATGGTGGGAAACTAAATTTTGCATTGCTTTGGTTTGAAATAAAATAAAACCTAAAAAATAATATAATAATAATTAAACATACTGTATATCAGAAACTGTTTTATTGGCTAGTTATGTTTGGAAAAAAGCAATTTGGCCTCTTTTAATAGTGGCCTTCGGTGTACTTACATACAAACGTACAGGAAGACAGATGTACAGCAGGTGTAGAGCTGCTGAGACAAAGATGGCAGAGATAGTTTTTGTATACTGAGACTCAATCGCTCACACAGCATGGACAACTTAAGCTCTTCTGCAGCTGAATAAGGAATATAGAGTGGAAGGTGAATTCCCTTTATGCATACAGCTGTGAACAATTCACCCTCACTTTCATTAGTCCAAAAAATATTTTCCCAGCAACACAGAGACATGGAGAGTCGTGCTCTATGTAGTCATGTTGGAATGGCCGGGTGATGCAGCAGGATAATGACTCTAAACACTGAAGTAAATCTACTACAGAATGACCTCAGAGACACAAAATCTGCATTTTGCAGTGGCCCAGTGAGAGGCCAGACCTCAACCCAACAGAGATGCTGTGGAATGACATGAAGAGAGCCGTTCACCCCAGACGTCCTAAAAATATATCAGAGCTGAAGCTCGTGAGTTTGTTCTGTGAGAAAGAACTGTTCCTACTGCCATTGTTTTTTCCACCATTACTCTGTGCGTTTAATGGATGTGTTCAATAAATACATAAAAGATCATGACTATTTGTGTTTAATCAGCTTTGTGACTTTGGTGAAGATCAGATCACATTTTATGACCAATTCAAGCAGAAAACCAGGAAATTGAACTTTGCCATTAATGTTTCTTACTACCGCAGTGAGATATTAATGTCATTTCTTAAGCCTTCAGTATTCTAACATATTTCTAATATTTTGAAAGTAGAAATGGACTCTAAATGTGGAAAGATGATATCAAAAACTCAGCAGTAGTGGAGAGATATTCTACTCCAAAGTTTTTTTTAAAGAGACTTCTAACCATTTAGAATTATTTCTAAATAATTTTATTTACAGCTTTATAGCTTCTAAGTGAATAATGTGACATCTAATGTAATATCATAACACTTCTAAGCACAGGGCAGTGTGGCAGTGCGTGGCGAAGCCTGTGATCAACACAGAATATAATGTAACCAGTCGAATACGACAAGTTTAGCAACGTTTAATGACTGAACACAGCGCAACCAAACTCACATGTGTCCCCTATAAAGTTATCTTTTAAATCTTTGTTGTCCAGGAAACCAAATCAAATCCACGTGTTCACATCTCAGATTTCAAAGCACACAAACATCGAATGTGTTTTGTTATATTTTATAGGCTAATTACACCACTGCTATGCTGCATTTGCCAAACCATAAACATACTGTATTTCTTACTGTCCAAGGTGGAGAAGCATGTGCTGGGTCAGCCTGAAAACAGTATGAACTGGGGGCAGCTGGTACATCCTGAAGCTCTCCTCATTGTTTCACAATAGGTCAAATCTCTAGATAGAATTACTGTACATTACAAAGCCAGTAGAATTTTTTAGTATGTTGTTCTCTTTGTGGTTATCTATGAGCTTTAACCATCGATACAGCAACTAATTGTATCACCAATAGACTGATGCTTTGTTTTTCTGGGTGATTTAGCACGTTTGTTTAATACCACAACCAGCTCTCCTTGAGCAGCTACTCTATAAGAAATGCAACAGCAGGGCAACTGCTGTATCTGTTTACAGTGCAAGCAAACTCATGTTACAGGTGTGTTAGCAGGTCATTTACATTGACTGGAAATGGCAGACCCTGCCACTAAAGGAAAAAACTACAATATAGAAAGGTAATTACAGAAGGTAAATACACAGAATGTCTTTTGCTGGTAAAATAATATCCATAATAATTGGCAAAAGGGTATTAGATTTCATGAAAATTTTAAATATTATCCCTTTAAATTTGTGTTTTAATAATATACACATGAATCTCAGTTGCGTAGTGTTACACATGATGAGAGGCGTCTTCTAGTTTGTCCTCTATAGCCTGTGGACAGAAAGCAGAGTGGGGAAAGTGGAGCCTCCTCCACTTGTCTCTGTCTCCTCACGGCTGTGTTTACAATCGGCATACCATGCCTGGAGCTGCAGTGCTCTAGAGTTTCACTAAAAAGGCTCAGGATATGCTCCTGTTTGAATCTGTGTATGTGTGTGTGTGATTGTGAATCTAAACTTTGCTCTCTGTTTATGTCTCTCTCTCCCCAGAGTATTTCGGGCATTGCTGACATGCTACTCCCTTGCTGGATAATAGGGTGAAGTTGGACACTGACAGCTACTACTCTCTTATTGGATAATGAGAGGAAGTTTGATGCTGACACGACATGCGTTCCTCATTCCTGTCCTCTTTCATCTGGTTTCAATTTTTGCCTTTTTGCTATCATGAGCTAGAAGAGCTTTTGAAGCATAAGAGAGGATGAGTGAGTTAAAGGGTGGTATTTTGATAGATTTTGATATGTTTATCTGCAACTTAAGAGGTCGCTCTGCCCTACAAACTCCACAAAGCAACAAAAACCCTGCAGGTCTGCCTCATCTCCTCTCACAGGTTCATTTTATACTGTCTGACAGGGGTATCTGCTGAAAGCCAGGTGGGTACACGAAAACATGCACTGATGTCCTTAACACAGCTTAGTCTCCTATCACCATCCTTCCCTCCCTCATTCTTTTCCTTGAACTGTAACCTCCTGTCTCTCTCCTCCCACTCCATCTTGCTCTTCTCATCAGCGGTGATGCTTTCAATGTCACTCAGTCTGCAAACTGCATGTTTTGACCAGGGTATCTACAAGAAAAGTTGTCGAGAGTGGAACATCTTCAGCAGCTAGGTCACAGTTCCCACATGTTTCTCCCTGCCCCCACCCACCCACTCCCTAAAAAGCACAAGATGTTTACAGAATAGATGTTTGCCTGGAGAAGGCTCTTAGCTCTGCTGAGTTAATGATGAACTCAGTTTTGAGATGGACAAACTCCTAAAAGGCAAACCTCCACATCCTCCTCCTTTTTTGAGCTGTGACGAAAATCCTCTTAGATGACGTTACATGGATGCAAGGTGAGTGATGCAGTTTACACCTTCCAGGCTCCTTGCAGCGATGTATGAATGCATTTCAGTCCAATAAGATATTACTTTCCATCCTCCCTGTATTAATGGATTACCTGAGCCGCTGAGGAAGTGTAAGGAGATCAGTTAGGTGAGGCCACAGTCAGCGACTTATCCCCCAAAGCAAACAGACTGAGGCCAACGCACAATCTCTCAGCATTCATCTGTTGTTCTTGGAGCCATCCCCAAACGTCTAGAAGTCATAAAATTCTACACATTTTCTCCTACGTCATAAACTTGCAAACATAGTTGTTCATTACTAATCACTAATCTCAAACATTAGCTGGAAATGTAGCAGAACACCAGTGTCTGACATTTTCATCAGAGCTGATGTTAAAAGCAAACAATCAGGAAATGGATGACTTGATATCCAAAAAGCAAACAGGCCAAACAAACAATCTCCACATTTAACACTAATAATAAACCATTACTCATTGCTTAAGCTCACTGGGTTACGTCCTCTTAAGCTCCACTAGTTAAAGGATTGGTCCAACCAATTTCTGAAAAATATTTTTCTCACTTACCACCAGCAGACAGTGAGAAAAATACACTTTGGTTGTGTTTCTCCAAGTTTTTACAGTTGCGTGAAAGCAGAACATGGCCTGTTCTCACAGAACTATGAAGCTACATATCTACAGCTACATGCTGCTGCAGGGTCTTTATGACACATGTACAAGTTAGGTGTGGAACATGAGTTATCTTATTATTTTCTTATGTATGTTTAACATTGTGTAATCATTTGCAACTACAGGAAGTATCACAACATGAGACAATATTACTGGACACATGTGATGTAAGTAATGGCTATCTTAAGTGTGAAACACTTCAGATATACTAATAATATGACTGTTTACCATTATACAATATTTTGTGCAACAATCCATTTAAAACCTACTTTGAACTTTATTACAATACTTTCATTAGAATGATCATGGTGCTAATGAGCAAGGACACTGCTCTAGTTGAGAGCAGAAACTACCAGATGTGGATGTACAGACGCAATCGTGTAATTGTGAAACAGGGCGTTGCTAGAAAAGAGCATGGGCGGCTCGGTTGACTTTCTTTAAAAGAATGTGCATTTTGTGTGAATTGTCTTCAGGAAATCTGTTAAAATTGGATCTTTTTTGTCTCTGCAGTGAAGCTGAGATAGAGCAGAGGGATTAGCGCCTCCACCTCCTTGTCTCCCTCCTCCCTCCATCTGCAGTAAACTGTCCCTGGTATGGATACATTTTCAAGATTCTGGCATGTAGCTGGGTCAGTGCATGTGTACGTGTGTGTGTGTGTGTGGGGTGTTATTGTGAGTATACATGTCCCCGGGGTGGATTCGTTTTCACAGCTCGATGGTGTGGCTAATAGCAGATTCAATTTGGCATCTATTTTAATCTCAAGGATGTGAAAGTCACTGTGACACTAATCATGAACCCAAGCATCAATAAGCCAAACGCAAACACACGTGTGCATCTGTGTGTAGGTAACGTGCACACACACTAGTCACTCGTTCCTATGTTACACTGTTCAGTTTAACAGTCTAATGTTGGAAAGCACATTGTTGTAATAGGGAACAGGGGAGGACTTTCATTGCCTTTTCCCCATTTAATTCTGTTGATTTGACCCTGAGATGATCATGTTTCCTAAGAGAGGCCAGCACCCAGAAATAAAAAGATAAAGTCTCCCTTTATAACTTTCAGCACACTCTGTGTGCGGCCTTGTCACAGCAGACGCTAGATGACGCTGTTGCACCAACACGTTGTCCATCTACCCACTGCCAGCAGTCTGTTTCCCAAAAGTCCTGCTACTCATGATGAATGTCTGTTATCAGGCATGGGACTGATAGAGACGTTCAAATCAGATCAAAAAATGTTCTGAAATGTGCACCTTTATGTTTCTCTTTTATGCTGCTCTCTTTTGGGTGAAGAGTGGGTGTCACTTTATTCAAATATTTAACAGCTTTTTGACACTGCTGGAACCTGAACGCAACCTGCAGCCGCTCATGCATAAAATTATGCAGCTACATGAAGGACGGAAACAGCAGCATCCTCTAAATCTAGACTGGACCCCCACCCGCCTTCATCAAGCCATCAAGCCATAAATTTGGGGCAATCCAGTTTCGAAACACTCAGTTCTTATCTTGGATAAATATTTGCTTCCTAGGGTTTCAAACCAGGGACAGGCAACAACATTAATGCCTCACTAGGACATGTCCGCAGCTGATCACCAACTGTTTGTCACGTTCCTCTCGAAAATGTGAGAGAAATTTGTTCCCATCATGAATGTTGCTTTGTGGATTAAAAAAAAAAAAAAATCCAGGTTATTATGATCATTATGATCAGGGCCCATGATAAAACTTGCCTTTACACTTTAGCCCTGGGGGTTGCGTGACTTCGGCAGGGCACTACTGCCCAAAGTAATAATTTCCTGGGAGCATCAGAGTAAACAGGTAGGGAAAAACAAGTATGAGCAAGACACCAGGATTATACTTTGGTGACATCTGATGCTTTTTTCAATAATCTGGTCTGCACATATTGTGATTTAAAGTAAAGTAGAATTCATAAATGGTTTTATTTTAACAATATAAGAAGCTGTGGAGAATTTGAGCGCTGTGTGTGTTTTTCTTCTGTACTCTAGTTTTGAGGGCCAGTCAAACATGGGAGTAACTCTGTCTGGTCCCTGTTTGGATTTTTTTTTTTTTTTTTTCTTGGTGTGTTGCTGTTGAAGAAGTGGGCTGGTTCTGTGTCTCGGAGTCTTCCTACAAGAGGGAAGACGAAGTTTCGCACCAGTTTTGCCTCCAATCCAGTGGAGGTTTCAATAGCAGCGGCGCGGCAGGGGAGGGACGCACTGCCAGCACTCAGGATACCCACTCATACACATTCACACACTCTCACACACACTCCTGCCCACTAGAGACCAGTTAAATCCGCAAGAAAACTGCAAACACGCACCAGAGCAGTCGTCTAATCCGACTGATATGCACCAACAATAGAAGTGCAAATTGCAGGAACTACTGGACACTGTAGAGGACAACTCGTGTTTTTATTTTCCTTTGAAATCGCTTTAGTTGTGAGGCACTTTTTTTTTAAAAATCTTGGTGATATCAGAGTGGTTTTGAGAACAAGAAGCGCCATCCTTCTGATAACTTCGCCGTTTCATATTCCGAAAGGTAAGACTGTCTCATCTAAACATTGCCCTTTTTTTTTTGCATGAAATTCCCTGATCTTCTAGGAAAATTTCTAGATCAGAAAATAAACTTCCTTCGCCTCCTTCTTGAACTTTTCTGAGGCTTTCTGTTTTTTTGTTTTGTTTTTTATGTGCATAAAAGCTCCACATAAATTCAGAGCCGGACTCCCAGAGTAAAGTAGTGCCTTTGAAAAGTCTGCCAGAGAGAGAGAGAGAGAGACAGAGGGAGAGGGAGAGGGGAAGAGGTTTTGAGGTTTACAACTCCGGGAAGTTAAAAGTTATTCAAACACATTTCAATCAAGCCCAAACTCGCATGCTCTTTTAATTTTGGGTTATTTTGGTTTGGGCTGCATATCACAGCACCCGGCGGGGTGCTGATGAGGACCGTTAAACTGATGAACTTTAGAAAATCCTCTTGCTTTTGTGCCTCCCGAGAGTTCCCATGCTCCCAGGGGTGACACGGCACCCAATAAAGGCGATTTATCAATACGCGCATTATTTCTTACGGCCCGGCGCCACATGTGGCATCGTCACTATGTACGGTTTTACACGCAGTGCAACAACTTTGCACATTTTTCCACATGGAGCGCAATTTTTGTTAAATATTTCCGTCACCCATGGGCGCTTTTACGCACCTGTAACAGCCCGGGCAGGCAGGAGCGAGGCGCTTGATGACGGTACATTTTCATATAATTAAAACTGGAGTGTATGTGACGTAGCTACCATCGCCTCATTCGTTTTAATTAAAATGGTTTAAGGCAGATTAATGACAGTTTAGCTCGTGTTGTTTTCCCTCATCCGGTCAATGTGAGAGCCGTGTTTTTCCTCTCAGTCAGTGTTTAATGAGAGACATACCCGGATTTGAATAACTGTATTTAGTAGCAGGGTGAAGCCACACTGTCTCCCTTGTACTTTCTCAGGAGAATGAATCATGAACAAAAAAAGTCTTAAAATGGGAAGGTCTGCGTCGCATACCGTAACTAAACCGTGATTTGCATATGAAAACTCTTCGGCTGAAAGAATTCCGCCAGTGTTGCTATAGCCGTTTGCACCCAGAGAAGTGACAGGCTTCAGTGGTGTATATACAGTCTCCTCTGCAGCGCCTATTGTCACACACCCAGAGTCACCGGTGGGAAATTAAAGACGCACGTTTTGTATTTCCTTGGTAAATTATTCATCATATCCACACCCCATGCACTCCCAGTCCCCTGGAACATTCGTTTTTGCAAAGCCCCTCATTATGCTCCCTCAGATGGACACAAGCAGAGGTAGGGCCTGCTCACACTAGCTGCTGAACAGGCTTTCTGTGCTCCCCTTGTCTCTTCTTTTCCCCAAGCGCAACATGATTGACTCATTTCCCACGATGCAGCCAGGCCCGGAAGACGGGTAGTGGGTGGATGACTTTCCCATGGAGTATTTGCTCTTGTAATCTATAATCACCCTTGAAGCCACAATGCCAGCACATCAGTCAGAGCCACCACTTGCAAACCCCCCCCCCACCAGTTCCATTTTAAAACCCCTGCGATCTGACCTTCCTCATACACAGACGTTCCAGGATGCAGTGCTAAATGCAAGCTCCAGAGATGGACTATAAAGGAGGGGAGGGGAGTGGAGTGGAGGCTGAGGAGCAAAGGAAACTGGGCTCTCCTCTCCATCGTGCTATTGTGCCAGCGTTCGTGGTTCTGGTGATGTGGATAGTTCAGAAACTGTGACTGATGCTGTGGATGGCGAGGAGACAGGTCCTGAGTGATGATATTGACTCATACACAGTGTGGAGCAGAGGAACGTGATAGTTTGGACACACACGTACGCCTGTAGACGTACACACACCAGATAAAATTCTCCACTGTTGGATTAGAGCCCTTACCACAGTCTCTACCAATTCATTAATGAGCTGTTTAGCTGTCCAAGAACACCAGACCTGCTTTAGCTTGGCCTGCATATAGAACAGGTCCAGATCCTGTGTGGTTCCATCCTTGGCTCCCAGGCCTCCATATACTCCTCTCCAATCCCCACGTTGGCCCTGTAGTGACAGCAGTGATGGAGCTCAGTATTGAGGACCTACCATAAATCTGCCTTCAGATTTCCTTTAAGAAAACACACAGAGGCTTCGGGTCCTGCGAGCCCTGCCAGGCGTCTTGTTGGGTGGAATCCGAAATGTCTCTTTATTTGTGTTGAAATTAAACTGTCTTTTAGTCCCTCCCGTTCTGTTAATGAGCTCCATGTGGCAACAGGCAGGAGCCTTATCCGTCTTGACAAGGAGCTGGAGGGAAGGAGACGGGGACCGGTTAAACAAAGTGAGAAGAGAAAGGGGAGGTCAGGGGCAGTTCGTTGCGAGCGTGCACAAGCAGATACGTGCACACACTTGACAGTGCTCAGGTACATGCATGTGCTCAGCTCCACATACATATAAGTACTTATATTGAGTTGATCAGGTGGATGAAAATTGTGGCTGCATTGTTGCATGTAATTGATATGATTTTGCTTTAATCATCAGTGGATTGCGAATGACTATAATTTTGCAGTTGATTGATGTGATCTGGACAGATTGCCTCCATCTGGGAGATGTAAAGACAATAGTGTGAACATTTAGTTTTGGCTTTGCACATGATTTGCTTGACCCCAAATTAGAACAGGGCCAAAGCTGTTATAGCAAAAAATTTAAATGAAGGCATCCCATTTTCACGGGAATGGTGACTGAGTGGGGGTCATTCTCATGTTGTTTTCTTACTGTTTAAGGTTGATACTAGACGTGTCAGACACAGCCATGGGAAAGGAGATAATGACCTTTTCCTCTGTTGATGAAAATCTTTGTAAACTGCTGCAATTACCCTTTAATCCCATTACACAGCTTTTAGAAAATAGAGAATTATACGCATGCAAAAGGCCTATAAAATTCCACTACAAGTGAAATAAAGAAACTTTGAATGTGTTAATTAACAGCTAAAAGGCAACAGCAAAACAAACTTGACAAGATTACGGGTAACCTTGCCTTAAAATTATCCATTCCTCAGTTTGCGATCATACATTCTTCCCCGGTCTAATTAAACATTAGACTTTATTTGTTCCAGATGCAGATTTTTTTGATGTGTTATTTTGGTAAAGGAAATCTGGCATGAGAATTGTACAGGCCTGCATGTAAAAGCAGATCCACGGCAGGCTGTGTGACTATGTTCACTATGCGCTGGTCCATGCAACCGCAGTGACCCGCCACAACTGCTCTAACATTCATATGTCGTCTCCCTGCAGTATATTGTGAATACTTGAATGCTTCAGTGCATGTGGGAGAAGCAGACGTCCTGTCAGGCTCAGTCATAGGGTTTAAATCAGTAGCGTCACACATGAGAAACACATTGAAGGCACACATCACACAAATGTGCTAATGACTGTGGTGATAAAATCCTTACTGTATGAGTGATAGCAGATATTATGTGTAATGACATCGGTGTGGTGGACAGAGCTGACTGGCTGGGGGACGGACCCATCGCCGTGTCTCTGTGTGGTGTTTGGGGATGCTGGAATGAAAGACAGCTCTGAACAGCTCTGTACATACCACCTCAGCGCTGTCTTGAGTATTAATAGACATGCCTTTGTTCCGACTGACACGCTTCTGAAGTGGAATGAGACAAGCTGAGGCGATAAGGATCTCCACTCCCTGTGTGAGTCAAACCTCAAAGTACCACTTAGGCGGCTTTCCCTTTGCTCTCTGAAGTCTGGCGGTTCGGTGGGAGGCTGGGCTCAGACAACAGCAGAGACAGAGACACTGACAGGAGCTGTCAATGGCTTTTTCTCCTACTCGTGTTTTTAAAGGACCACAATGTAGAAATGAAGCCATGTTTGTAGTGTGGAGGTTCGTCCAGGCCTGGATCCTTTGGATTTAGTTATCCCACCCTGTTTGGGAAGGAAAACAGGGGAGGAAAAGTAACGACAGACACAGAGGGAAAACTGTATGTGTACAAGTGTGAAAGAAAAGGGGATTTATTGTTGATGAAAAAAAACATGATCAAGGGATAGAGACAGATGAGGGAGGGTGAGCTGAGAAAGGGAGAGGGGTCATTAAAAGGACACCATTTCACTTGCAGTAAATGGCAGTAAAGTATCTTGCTAATCTGCCATCATTACGCTGATTAAATCACCAGGGATCTGACGTTTCCATCAGCTGCAATCAATGGGGCAAAATCAATAGACAGGGGATACGTGAGAAGCTCTCAGCTATGGTCAGCTGCACCTCGTCCTAAGCCACAGCCTCCATCTGGGGACTAAACCACCAAACATTTTTATATTAGCATCAATAAAACTTAAACAGCATGGATTTGGGGATTTTTACATTAATGACTTTATGAAATATTATGGTTCCCATGAGTTCTAAGAAATGTCTTTCCTTCACACGTCTGTGTTTAAATCTAATCGCCCTTCCTTGCATGTGGCCTGGAGCGCTCATTCACTCTCCTTTCACTTTGTGTTTCTCACTTATTGATTCACTCACAGATGGTGTCTGTGCTGTTATCCAGGTTTGATGTTAATAAGGTTAAAATTAAAAGACGAGACGAGGGAGCACAAAATAGCATGAGATATGTAGTGGAAAATAATTAAAGAAGAATGTTGCCAACACTAGGTGATGCCAAATATAACTCATTAAGAAAACGTCTGTGTTTTTAGTTAATGTCAGAATGAAAGAAAAATGGGTGAAAGAGACTCAGAATTTCAATGTGAAAAACAGACATTTTGGACAAACTGTCAGTGCTGTAAGTCATTATTGATTATGCCCATAAAAAGTCAGACATTAGGGGGAATGTTTATGCCTTTTGTGTTCAGAGTTGGATAAGAGGACATGAAATACAATGCTATAAGCAGCAGTTATTTAGCATATTGTAGACAGCGACACACTAGCCTTGCTCAGTCCAAAGTTTAGCCTACTTTAGCTCCCCTAAAGTTTTCTTCTATCACTCAGTTATGTTTGATTTTTAAGAAATAGTTTGAGATTTTAGGAAAGATACTTATTCACTTTCTTGTGGAGAGTTATTTGAGAACATTTATATCACTCATCTGTGTGGACTAAATATGAAGCTTGAGCCAAGAGGCAGTTAGCTTAGCATATGAATATATGCTAAGCTAACTGACTTTAAACAGGCAGTAGGTGGAAACACAGAGCACAACTCTGTACAAAGATTAATTTAAATTGTACCAAAAGAATACAACTTCCAGCATGAGCTAAACTGTCTTAATTGCCTTGATTTGAACAAATATGTACAAGTTGTCATTTTACGGGAGGTGTGAGCTATTTTTTGTCCAACACATAAACTCCCTTTAAACTCACAGTGAAAACTAGTCACACGGTTTTTTATGCAAATGAGATATAACATATTAATTACTAAGCTTCAGAGGTGCTGATAGGGGGTGAATTCATAACATTTGGACAAATCCAGGCTAGTTTCCAGTCCTCATGCTAAGCTAAGCTAACCAGCTGCTGTCTGAAAATAAACAGCCAAAAAGGGATGCTTCTTTTGTAAGGGAGTACATTACCCTGTCAATTAAACTGAAATCATTTTTCTGTGTCTTTCAGAATGAGGCAGGGTAAAGGTTGGAGCGCGCTGCTGCTAGTGCTGATGTGTCTGGGAGCTCTGGCCCAGAAACTGCCCACAAGAGACGAAGGGCTCTTCCAGATGCAGATCAGAGACAAGTCTCTGTTCCACGACTCCTCTGTCATACCAGATGGAGCTGAGATCAGTGGCTACCTATTCAGGGACACACCTAAAAGGTAAGCACGCCTCAGTCTGAATTAATTCCCTAAGCCTATCATTAAAACTATTCAAATGTTGTTATAAGTGCAAAGCCAGTTCCACCTTCGGCTGCTGAGATCAAAAACAATAAACTTGGTTAGGGCCACTTACTGTAAATAGACAGGAAACATCAGATGCTGTTCTGTAACATGACCTATTATGTTGATGCAAAAACTAAATAATAGATGAGAAAGTCGTGTTCGTGTAATTGAGTCTCAGTGAGCTGAGAGGGAACAAAACCAAGGTCAGTGGAACAACAGTATCACTTGGTGCCTGAACATTTGAGTCTCAACAGTCTGCCTATACATTTACCCCACACATTGTTTAGGAAAATGTCAAATCATGATGAACTACAAATGCTGGTGCTTATATCAAACCTATTATTCTGACAGGTACTATTTTGTGGTGGAGGAAGACAACACACCCCTGTCTGTGACTGTGACACCTTGCGATGCTCCCCTGGAGTGGAAACTCACGCTGCAGGAGCTGCCAGAAGAGGCCAGCGGAGAGGGATCAGGTATAATTGACATCAGGCAGCAGTGGAAGAGGTTAATGACACATTATGTGGAAATATCACTACCCCCCATACATAATTAACCCACACAGTGCTGTTAGCTTTGTGTTTTAGGTGGGTTTTAATTAAGTCACAGTCGTCGTGTCTAGTCTGACCGCTTATGATGACTGACTCGACCCTTGTTGACATCTATAATTTTAGAGGAGGACTCTACTCTAGTCAACCTACTAAATCAAAGCCATTACATCCCTTTACTTAAGCTGTCTTGGTCTTCTTAAGGTAAATCCTGCTGCACTCTGTCTGTCCTCCATCTTCTTTTCCTTTCCTTTCTGATTTTTTTTTTTTTTTTCGCTTTTCTGTCTCACATTAAAACATCTGGAGGGTGTCATTTCAGCACAAGAGATTTTGCCAGATGACTAAAGTAGTGGTTTAGAGTATAGATGTGAGCATATATTTGAATGTGAATACATAAGCACCTGCGTATGTGTCTGTGCTCTCGTCAGATCAAATATTATAAAATGATTTATTGGCTCGTTACACTGTTAAAGATATGCACTTTGCCTCATGAGAAAAGAATTCATCCTGATCAGGAAGAATAATGTGAAGGAATAGTGTCAAATGTGGACTTAACACAAGCAGTTCAATTGGTACAAGTCTTCATAAAATATATTACAACAGTAGTTCAGTCAGTGAACTTTCTTCCTCTCTTTACAGCTCTTTTTGCTAAATGTCTCTGGTGGGAGTAGACCTTTGAACATTAATTTTTAGTACACTACTGAGCACACTCTCTGGTTGACAAACATAATATTATGGTTTCTTGCTCAAGTTGGAGTAAGCGCTTGGACCCTCTCTCTCACATAGAAGCTACAAGGCGCCTCTTTGTAGCACAGCTTCACCGGAAAGGCAGAGTGAATGCTGGCCTGTGATCTTTGGGATGTTTGGATTGAAAACATGGCTGCCATGTGAGGGGTTAATCGTCCGTGAGGCTTGCAGAGCTTCGTCCTGACCTCACAGCTTCAACACATTAAACATTTTTTGTGTGGGTGGAAATTATTTTTCATCAAGGCCAGAAATGAAAAAAAAGAAAAATATTGTAAAAGTCATGAAATATGTAGGAATAGTTGGATGAAATGTCAAGCAAAGAACTCATGTTGTGCATATATGTTTTTGTTTTCCAGGAGAGCCTGAACCTCTGGACCAGCAGAAACAGCAGGTGACAGTAGACGAAGGGACGGAACTCTTTACCTACAAGGGAAACGATGTGGAGTCCTATGTGGCCACCAGCACGCCCTCTGGCCTCTACCAGCTGGAGCTGCTGTCCACAGAGAAAGACAGCAACTTCAAGGTATACGCCACCACAACCCCAGAGTCTGACCAGCCCTACCCGGAGCTGCCCTATGACCCCCGCGTGGATGTGACTGCTCTGGGTCGTACCACTGTTACCCTGGCCTGGAAGCCTACGCCTACAGGCTCTCTGATGGGCCAGCCTGTCCAGTATTGTGTAGTAATCAACAAGGAGCACAATTTCAAGAGCATGTGTGCTGCTGAAGCTAAGATGAGCACTGATGATGCCTTCATGCTGGCTCCAAAGCCTGGCAGAGACTTTAGCCCGTTTGACTTTGTGCACTTTGGCTTTGTTCCCCATGACAGTGGTTTTGGCAAAGACAGGGGGCTCACAAGTAACAAGATCTCACGGGCCTACACGACCAAACCCAAAGCATCAGACATTCAGAAAGTGTGTATTGGCAATAAGAACATTTTCACTGTGTCAGATCTGAAACCAGACACACAGTACTACTTTGATGTGTTTGCTGTGAATTCTGCCACCAACACTAGCACAGCATATGTGGGAACCTTTGCCCGCACTAAAGAGGAAGCTCGTCAGAAGACAGTAGAGCTGAAGGATGGCAAGGTATCAGATGTTTTCATCAAGAGAAAAGGCAGCAAGTTCCTGCGCTTCGCTCCTGTGTCGTCTCACCAGAGGGTAACTCTGTTTGTCCACTCATGTCTGGGCGGCGTGCAGGTGCAGGTGAGGCGGGATGGAAAGCTGGTGCTTTCCCAGAATGTGGAGGGGGTACGGCAGTTCCAGCTTCGTGGAAAGCCTAAAGCCAAGTACCTGATCCGCTTGCGGGGTAGCAGGAAGGGAGCCTCTACTTTAAAAGTGCTAGCCACCACACGACCCAGCAGCAAGCAGCCATTCCCTTCTCTTCCAGAGGACACGCGCATCAAGGCCTTTGACAAGCTGCGCACCTGCTCCTCCGTCACTGTGGCCTGGCTGGGCACGCAGGACCGCAACAAATACTGCATTTACCGCAAGGAGGTGGCTGATAACTATGGCGAGGAGCAGCGACGGCGAGAACAAAACCAGTGTGCCGGGCCAGAGACCCGCAGGAAGTCCGAAAAGGTCCTGTGCAAGTACTTCCACAGCCCGAACCTGCAAAAAGCTGTGACTACAGAGACCATCACAGGTATGGAGCCTGGCAAGACCTACCTGCTGGATGTTTATGTGGTGGGACACAGTGGTCACTCAGTGAAATACCAGAGCAAACTGGTCAAAACAAGGAAATACTGCTAAATGACTCTGCAAAGAATAAATCTATTATAAATATATATATTAAATAAGTTTATTTAACTCTAAGTGATATTCTACTAAGGAGTGTATACAGACTGACTACTCACACAGCTGATGGACTTGGTGGCAGTGACTGAACTGTTTATAGAGAGAGATATCAACCTGTATATTTATGTTTACATTTCATTGTGGCGCGTCTGGGTGTCCCATAGCGCAAGCTGCTTTATAACCAGGCATGTCATCATGACATCATGTTGCCACTGGGGAGGCAGAACTTCAAGAAGATCATCTTTCATTCTTTGTCGCTGCATGACTTTTGTCATATGCGTCTGTTCCTTCAGTTTAAAATTTTGTTGACCAGAGAAGATACAATAGCCGTCTGTGTTGTATAGAGCTCTCACTGCATATTCACGTTTTAGGAAGAATTTAAATTATTTTATACTGTTTGTTTCTCTTTTTGATTGTCTCTTATTGATGACAAATAATAACTGTTACAATTCCAGTTTCATGAGGAAGTTGTCATAGTTCAGACATTCCCTGATGTATCTCAGCCAGTGTTTGCTCTAGAGCCCATCTTGTAAATGTGTTCTGTGCTGGAGATCTGTGTTATTATCACTGTATCGCTGTGTGTGTGTGTCACATGTACAGAGTTGTCCTGCCAATATTCATGTACATAAACACTAAATATAGAACAAGTAATCCCTGTGTCACCCTGGGTGTCATGTTCTTTTGCCAAGCAGTTAACATCACAATCATGTCTTTGAGATGAAAGCGCACACTGCATATTGTGTTTATAGACTGAGACATCTATATAAGGGTTGCGTAAGCAAAACCTGACAGGCTACTTGCAGTGATTTGAAATAATTACTTGATCATAAATAATGATTAGTGGCAAGAAAAAGCTAAATGAAGGATTAATTATTTGCTATTAACAATGTTCTTTCTCCAGATCCCACATTGGTGCTTAATCCCCCAAATAAAATTATTACGTCATCGTCATTTTCAATCCAATTCGTGTCTAACTGATGTACTCATAGTCGTACAGTGATGAATCTGTGCATGTTATCATGCTTTTGAGTGCCTTTCTTTGATGAACTAAAATTGTTTATGGTTTCGAATGGCCTTCTTACACTAGAACTGTAATACATGTTTAGCTCTTGATAGATCTCCTATAGAGTATAAATCGATCTGTTTCACATCGTCCTCTTGTAATCTTTTTTTTTATATATATATAAAAACAGTCACTATAGTTATATGATGTTGACCTTTGTGATAAAATACTAATGTTGCTACACAGGATGTTATCACTCAGGAAATTTGCATTAATACAAGAAGTGATGTATCATCTCAATATCATAATAGTTGAAAGAATTGACTTGCTAATAGTCAAATGTGTAACAGTCATGGTCTACAATACTGAAATCTGTCCATTTATGTCTAATATGCAAATATTAGGTTTAAATTGAACTACTATACCAGGTTATTGTTTTACTACTACAGCCTTACTTTGCATCTTATGGTGCCTAATGTTAGCAAACGTTGTGTTAGCGTTAGTAACACAACGTAGTACATTGTTGTGTAATGCTGCTAGCATGTGTTTTAGCGTTGTCACAGATATGGCCACATTTCAATAACACAAAATACATACATAGTATTTGGATTAGTATTCGAGAATATTAAGCACAAAAAAGTCTATAAAATAATTCAGCAGCTATGTTAGCTAAAGTTAGCTAACATTAGCTAAGTTTAGTCATTAGCCAAGTTACTAGTCATAACAGACCAAGTGGGACTGAAGCAGGCAAACCCCCCTGGGAAGCAATGGGACAAACAATCCTGCTTATGAATTTAACTTATGTATTTATAAGAAGAAGAATGAGTTATTTCTTCTTTTAAAAGCTACCAAACTGCTAGAATAACATGCTAATCAGAGTAGCACACTTATGCACTTGGATTTTTGACAACATTTGAAACAACACCCTTTCAATACAGGTGATACTGAACAGACCCAATCTATGAAGCAACTGTTCTGTTCACGTAACCTTATAGTTTTTTTTTTAACTGCATACGCTTAAAAAACAGACAGGCTCCAAATTTGGGAGAATTGGGTGGTTTGCGATGCCATTTAACCATTACAGTGAGTTGACCACAAATAAGCAAAGAGAAAAGCCAGACACACGTCAGTGCACATATCCACACGTTTCAATTAAGAGTAGTCTCAGGTGAATGGAAATGCTCCCTCTGTTGTGGCCAAGAAACACAGCTGTTGCTTGTGAATCTCCATGTTTCCATCCAGACCGTGATTCTGGCTACCTGCACTCCTATTCATCGCCACAACCCGCTGTCAATCAAGTGCTCCTGGTCAGAGGAAATGCAGGGAGACTCCGTCTGGCTCCAATTAACCTGCTGTTGGCCTGGAATAATGTGGAGGAGCTTCAACGCAAGCTGCGGTAGTCTCATGGATATCCCCTGTAAACTGCCACTAAGAAAGCTGGCAGCTCTGCCTAAAATGTTATCCTTCACGTGTGAATAAGATCTGCTCTGAAGTCCTTGGCTTCTTCAGAGAATCCCCTGCTCTCTCATCAAGTGGAAAAAAAATGTACAGACCCTTCTGTTTCACCAGCATACTTCATTACATCTCCTCACAAATAGGCATGCAAACATACATATACAGAGAAACCTCTATCCCAGAGCAAACCATCTGCAGGGCTGTCTATGTTTGTCTTCTGCGTGGTAATGAACGCAGGACTTTGATGTATGAGTTTTGTATATATGTGTATACATGGAGCTGAAGTAAGGAGTGAAGAAAGACATGTAGTGCTCAGGGAAGTAATCACAGCAGTGCACAGAAGATCTGGCTCTGAGTCCTGGTTCAGTTAGTTTGAGTCGCCACTAGATTAGATTTGGCCTGATGTGAACTCTGCCTAAACATATGAAATAAATGAAAGATCACAGCAGGCACTGACAGCACCTTTCCACATTAAGATAAGCTTTGGAACATATTTCTACTAAAGAAATATTAGAAAAAAGTTAAATCCTCTGTCTTTAAGCTAACCATCTTCTCCCTGTAGCTTCATATATGAATAGATACAGTATGTCTCTTGGCAAAAAAGAAAATGTGTCCCAAATATTTCCCCAAAAAACAATTCCACTGTAAGTTTCATTAAAGTGGATGTGGAGCACTGACAAAAAGCTTTTGGAGAAACTGAATAGTTGCAATTTGTTGCAGAAGTAATTCTCCCACCACTGCGGTTCTTTACGAAGGGCTTCACGAGCTGGCATTTGTGAGCGTGTTTTGTGCATGTGCGCGTGAATGCACTCGCTGCTCAACTTAGAGCTGCGTGACACTTTTGGACAGAGATCGTGAAAAGGGAGCAGAGGCTCGAACAGAAATCCAAACAGAGACAGACAGCAAACAGACTGGGAGGGCTTTGAGTGTAACTCTTGTGGTCGTGAAAAAAAGTAAAAACACTGTTGTGTGCGTAGAAAGCTCAGTACTGAATGAAAGACTCCTGCCATCTATGGGCTTAGTTCTATACTCCAGAAATGACTCAACCTTACATTGGTGGCACTGTCTCAGAAACTGCCAAAGTAAACAGTGTGAAATGAAATTCTGATGCTTTGAAATCTCACACACGCAGACAGAGAGGGAGCCCCGGCTGAGAAGTAAAGAAGAGTATGATGAAAATGATTCCACTTCAGTGGCTCCAGGGATAGATCATTGTTGAGGCTCAGGTCCAAACCAGCTCTGATTTAGCAGAGAGCCAGGCAGAAATCAGAGGCTTCCTTCCAAACCCATCCTGACCAAGAGCCCATTCCCAGGAAGGGTGGAGAGGGACCAGTGGCCGTCAGGCATTGCCCGTCTCAGCTGATCTGCATTAGGATAAGTCGAGCAGTGAAAAAAACAAAGCATGGCTCCTGAATGTGAGTTGATTTAATCCTGCTGTACTTTTTAACTCTAAGGTCAGTTTCATTATCACATCATGGGACAAACAGTCCTGCATTTGAGGATCTCTGGATGGATATCTGTCATAGCGCTGGTCGTCTGTTTGAGTCTGGGTTTGTATTGTGTGTATGTAGTACCAGTGCGCACACAGAAAGTCTTGTGTGTTTGTGTACTCACTGCCATCTCTCTCTCTTGCTGCATAGGGGTGGTCCCCCTGCTCTCTTGTGCTCATGAAATCACTTCTAAGTGGCTGTAATTTCTCACGCTTCATCAGTACTGTAATTTCAAAAGGCTGCCTCTGAAGACCTTCCTTTAGCGGCAACCTGAGGTTGTCAAATGAAAACATCATTTATCCAGTGACCTCGGAGCTTCAGGAAATGGTTTGCCGGCTATTCAGCGACAGCAGTGAAATAGGGAGCTGTGGTGAAGGACTGTGTGGGTTTGTGAAACATGAAACAAAAGGTGGTCTGGCCCCTCGGTCTACAGTATCAGGTTTGGGAGACTTCAGAAAAATGCACACATCCATTTGGAAAATCTTGTATGGAACCATTTGTATGTTTGCCAAACTGAGGTTTTCCTCCAGAGAAAATATTTACTTAGAAAAAAAGAAGAAACTCTGAAAGTATTTATTTCAATGCAGTCCTTTCCTTCACCATGTCCTAAATGTGGTTTCTGTAGTTTTTAGCCTTCAGAGATGCAACTGGCAGTCCAGCCACTAATCAGTGGCTCAGTTCCATGACTGGAGACTTTCAGGTTTAAAGTCTTGGTCCTGTTTCCCCATCAGGATGAATTGCTGTGGTGTTCATCTGACGTTTCAGTCGGTGCCATCATCAGGTCAAAAAATTTCAGCACACTAAACTAACACATAGTTATGAAAGTTAGCATTGTCATAGTGCACATGCTATCATGCTAATGTTAGCATTAGCATTAAGCACTAGTACAGCCTCAGCTGCCTCACAGTCAAAATACTGCAGACTCTGCAGAAAACTGCAAAAATACTTTATATCACACAAGTAATGACTGACTCTCAGCTTTCAGCCACAGTAGGCATGTATTGATAACTATCTCAAAGTACAAAATCATATTCAGACTGACACAGATCAAGCACACAATGTGCTCCTATTTTCTATTCTAAAAGTCCTAAACCCCCACGTTAGAGTTATCTTGCCTTTATGAATGGGTTCTCTGGTTTAGGAGACGACTTCTGTGTGTGTGTTTCTGTGTGTCTTTTGCGCAGGTGTTGGTGATCAGAGGTAGCAGGGATAACCCAGAGATCTTAGTGAAAGCTGAGTGAAAGTAAATGGGTTGGAGGGTCCTCAGAGGGCACAGAGGAAGAAAGGGGTCGTGACATTTAATCGTCATGCCCTGACAGGCCAAGGCACTGACAGAGAGGTCAGAGACAGGAATGGGCCGAGGAGGACATGGGTGGGGCGGACACACACAAAGACCCTCTCAGTGCAGTGATCAGGCTTGTCACCCAATAAGTCTCCCTGTAACCCTCTCTTATGGCTTAACTCTCTGAAACACACCTGGAATATGACTCCAGGCCATTGATGACATCTCAACTATAAGAGTGATTTGGGGAGAAAATCCCTACTGAAGGACGTGTTTACCCCAGGTTTGAAGTGCAAACCCCATGCAGTCAGAAAAGTCTGACGAGAGCACTGGAGCACACCAGCTCATTGACTCTGAGATAAACATGTACATCATGATTCGCCCTCTGCTATAATTGAGAACCAGCGCTGGTTGGTCATCTGGACCAATCATAAAGTAGTTTGGCATAGAGTCACAGCACAACAGGAAGCCATAGGCATAAACATGAGCTACAAATAGAGTAAACAAACCCAACATAACACTGACACACTGCTGATTAAAGAGGGAAGACGTTTGCTGAGAGGTGCTCAGAAACAGAATATACATAAACAGTCGGTGATTAGAGATGATGCTAATCTCTTTGTGCGGAGTGAGAGTCAACAAATCAAGGTGAATGCTGATTTAAGAACAGAAAATATTGTAGATAATGTGAGTTTTTCAGCGGGTTGATAGGTCCATCATTTTCACACTCAAACATTGCATCCATTAGATGTAGTTGTTAGTGCAGC
>JAUBNQ010000020.1:5655076-5680459 GCA_032353495.1 Ctenopoma kingsleyae | reverse complement strand
AGTTTTTCAGCGGGTTGATAGGTCCATCATTTTCACACTCAAACATTGCATCCATTAGATGTAGTTGTTAGTGCAGCTGAAACTATGTTGGTGCTTGAAAGTTTAGCGTGACTAAGTCAGCTTATACTGGGTGCTTTTATTTTGAAATGTCACATCTTCTGTCTTTAAAAGATCAGTAGGAGACATAATATGTGCTATGTACTAAATATATGCGCAGACAGCAAGATAAAGTAGGAATACATAGAGCATATATGCTGTATGCAAATATAGCATGATGAACAGTTGAAGATGCTGTACAACATGTTTAAATTTAAATACTGTACAAACAGGAATGATTTATTTAACATGGTACCAGTGCACCAGTGGATGGTAGGTATGATCATAGTCTTGATCTGCTATTACAGGCTGGATGGTCCGCTGAGCAGCCGGCTGCAGGCCAGAAGACCCGTCTGTCCCACCAACCTTTGATTGTTGGTAAATTGTGGTTTCTGGCCCGCTGAGCCGACTGTTTCAAGCTACAAAGGTCAGTCAGACCTCTAGGCTACTGTTTGTTGGTACAGTGTGGTTTCTGAATTGTAGAACAGATAAAATCAAGACAAAACATACAGAACATCACAATATTCTGAGGTTTGTGAGGCCAGTGGTTTCAGAGCTATGTGAATTCTTTACTGAATAAAAAATGTTAATGGATCAGTTTCCGCAGTGTTAAACAAACAGGCACAAAGATTTTCTAACATGACCACTAACAATAAGTGCACTGTATGCCAATGGGAATATTTTTTTAAAATCTTCAAGTACAGTCCACTATAAAAAATGATGCACGTGAATATCAAAAAATATGATCGCACAATATAGAGATTTCATTGCATTTTTTCCACCTACAAAATGAAACTCAGCGATTGTCAGATTCCTGCAGAAATGTGTGCGTTAAATTGAGATTTTGACTTCTATTTTAGGGGAACCTACCTAATGTTACTAAATCCATTATTTGTGTACAGAGTCTGTGTAGACCACTATATAAGTTCTGTGTATAACTACAGTATTACAGTTGCTGGCAGTGCAGTGTGAATGAAACAGGCTGGAGCGCTGCACGACACTAAAGGTAGCTTCTGGTTACAAACTTTGGACCAATCAGGACGTCGCTCTGCTTTCCTGCAGCAGGAGCAACAGAAGTTCAACCTGGATCCCGAAGAAACCTTCTGCTTTTAAGCCGTAAACTGACAAATGCTCGTTCACTTCCGCTGACACATCCGATAGCCAACTGATTGTCATTGAAGGAAACGTTTCCGAGTAATGACAATGTTGGGTATGTATGTGCCAGACAGATTTTCTCTGAAATCGTCAAAGGTCCAGGATGGAATCGGTCTTTACACGGCGAGGCGAGTGAAAAAGGTTTGTTGTTTCTAGCTGAGCTACTTTGTGACCGCGCTTACACGCGGGGAACTTTTGTGACTTTACAGAAAAGGTCCGAGCCGTTGTAGAAAGGTCTTTTTTTGTTCGCCTTGTTCCTTGTAAGTGTCTGTCAAAGCGTCGGTGTGAACCCGAGGCTGCAGTGACGTGAAGTGCCACGTAGCTACAGTTGTTTCTCTCGTGTCGGATACGAGGGGTCGCGCGCCTGTCTCGTGGACCAGCACAGGACATAGTTCACATACATGTTAGGATTCAGCTTAAAACGCACTTATTAAAGGTTATTTCTGTACAACTGAAGACGTTTTTCCCTCCACCGCTGTCACGGTTTATAGAGACAGTGAAGCTGTGAAATGCTGCTCACGGGCTCATGTATCAGTATCAGGATGCATTCACGTTCAGAATGATACTGTCATTTTCATCTGAGGCACTGTGCTAAACAGGTCGTGGATGAACCTGAATGTAACATGAAGAACACATTTTGATCACGTCCCTTGTATTTTTTTTTTTTTTTTTTTTTTTGGCAGTTCTGGAAGGTCTAAAGGAAAAATGTCCTGTACTGAGGGATGTATTCACATGTCACATAGGCTTGCCCAACATATATCCACAGTTCAAAAGTCATGTGGACTTTCTGCTAGGGTTTATAATGTTTTAATATAATTCAATTTGGTTGCCATTTTGTTTGTTTTGTACAGCAGATACAGTAATCTTGTTTGACAAGTGATCCCTTTGTCCTATTTTTTAAAGGGAGAAAAGTTTGGCCCCTTTGCAGGGGAGAAAAAGCTGCCTAGTGAGCTGGATGAGAGCTCGGACACCAGGCTGATGTGGGAGGTGAATGGACACACATCCTTCCCTGTTTCTCCAGTAAAATGCACAAGTTTCTTACAGTGTTTTCAAAGTTAAATAAGATTGATTAATGTTGAATCATTAGTTTTTTTTTCCAGCATATGATGATTACACTTTCAATTCAGTTCAGTTCAATTGAATTCAATTCAAAGAACTTTATTTGTCCATGAGGGGCAATTAAAGACATGCACAAGTCATTCTCATTGTAACACTAGTGTTGCATTCATAGAAGTGCAATTATGTAAAATGTTAATTAACAAAGTAAAGACTCCTTGCAGCTTATTTACCGTAAGATGACTGAGAAAGAAAGGCACAGCTGCATGAATGTTAAAAGAACATTGAATTATGTTGCTGGTCAATTAACTATAGAGACTGATATAAAGTGACGCTCATCTCCTGTTGTGGGGAATCCATTGATGGTAACCGCTAAAACAAATGTAGTTATCTGTAGCTGCCACATTGCGAGGCACAGACCTGTGCACATGATTAGGTGTTCACATGTGAGGCAGAACGCACTTTGATGTGCAGATCACAAACCATGAAAGCAGCAGAAGAAGAAGAGTCCATGTTCGCTTCTGACAACTCATACGGTTATTGTTTTTTTTTTAATACTCCAGGTCCGAGGCAGTAAAGGAGATGTGCTGTATATTCTGGACGCGAGCAACCCGCGCTATGCCAACTGGTTGCGGTTTGTCCATCAGGCGCCTTCGCGAGAGCAGAAAAACTTGGCTGCCATACAGGTATGTTTCCTCTCAGTGGACAGTGAATCCCTTAGACTTACCTAAAAACAGACAGTGATGCATTATACAGACAGTACACATCTGTCGGGTTTTGTTAATGATTTTTATTAATGTCACGGTGAATTTATCTAAGAGAGAAATTATTAGACGTATATAATGGGTAGAGGATGTTGGTTGGTTGCATGTTGTTCATTTACGTTGAAAACATATTTTTTAAGTCTTTTTGTAGCCAAGTGTCGAAAATATTTAGTAAATGAATGTAAATTGCGTGGTTAGTGGCATGATGGTTGTTCAGGTCTCTTAATTTAGGAAATAAGAGATTGTTAAATTCCATGTGAATTTACCTGTTTCAGTTAAATTTAAAAAATATGTAAAGTTGTACAAGGAGAGAAGCATATTTCTTTCTGTTCTCTTTTGTTTTTTCAGTATGTTTAGCTTCCATATATTGCTGGGGGAATGTTTTGAGAAATTGCAGCCACCAGATCCTTGCTCTCAATTTGTTATTTCCTAAAGACTCCAAAAACATTTTTTGTAAGTTGGATCTGGACAACTTTCAAAACACAACCTCTTGAAGCACACCAACATACATTCACACATGCTGCATCTGGGAAATTTCACCTCTTGCACTTCTGTGCAACAGATAGAAAAAAAGACTGTCCTCTGCGGTGGGAGAAAAATGCATGAAGAATGAAAAGACAATGAACATTTCAGGTCTTAGGGCCAAGTTCCTGCCATTAATACAGAAATGCCCAAAGTGATTGGTCGTTTAAAGGTCATCCATGTGTGTTAAAGCTCTGTGTTTCATCAACAGTGACATTTATTGTGTGGCTTCCTTTTCTTAATCATAATTTATGTATGTTTAGAATCCCATAGTTAAAACAAAATGATGCTTTGATATTATTAGCATGACCTTTAAGGACAGGGATGTTAATGACAACATTTTTAAGGTTTTGAGCTTTTGACCTGCTGCCTCAATGAGACTTTAACATACTGTTGTCTGAGTGTAATGAGTTCAACCTTCAGCCAGTCTCAATAGTGGCTCTGTGTGTATTACCATAAATGGTTATAACTCTATTTCAGGAAGATTGCTTTTCTCATTAGCTACACTGTTCTCAAAATAGTTAGGTGCAGTTCTGCCAGCGTGCCTTGGCACTGTTATTGTTGTGTATTTAATTGACAATAACCATGTTGTTGTGTGTTAGGATGGAGAAAACATCTTCTACCTGGCTGTGGATGACATAGAGACTGACACAGAGCTCCTAATAGGCTACCTGGACAGTGATATGGAGGAAGAGGATGAGGAGGAAGAAGAGGAGGTCATTAAAGATGACGACGAAAATAGTAAAGAAGCCAAACATCTTGTTGAAATGGGTACAGTGAAATTATATTTCCTTATTTCTGCATCTTATGTAACCCCAATTACTGATAATTTATGACAACATAGACGTTACTCTTTTACATCTGTGCTATGAGACATGACATGTTCATTGTGTGTGCACCACATCTCTGCAGAACTAATAATAAAAAAGGAGGACCACCCCTGCTTGCTGTGTGAGAGCAGTTTTCCCAGTGAGGAGATCCTGGCCGCCCACCTCCAGAGTCTGCATCAGAGGCCCAGCACAGAGGAGAAGGAGTTCAAATGCAAAAACTGTGGCAAGAAGTTCCCCGTCAAACAGGCTTTGCAGCGCCAGTGGGTTTTACTGTTGATCTAGTTGTAGAGCAGTTTTGTATAACTTAGAGACGCCATGAAGTAATTGTACATGCTGCCACATGATCCACTGACGGTGTCCGAAATCCCTATGTACTATGCAGCGCACTAAACAGCATTTTGTAGTGGTGTCCAAATGTTGTGTGTGTAATCCTCTCCACTAGCGTGCTCTAAGCTTCCACAGTGGAACGAGAAAAGTGTACATGATATACTTTCTGCTAACAGTCCCACGATGCACTGCTGCCCGTTTTAGAGATAAGAACATTATGCATCAAACTGCTATTAGTGATGACACAGTATGAAGATGATTAGCAAGTGTTCCAGGACTGCTGAGTGTACATTATATAGCGTCTTGGTTAATTTAATTATGAAACCATCCATTATTTTCATGTTTATTTCCACTACAAAATGCGCTTAAAGTTTAGGTCATTTTATTTTTACTTTTAATTTGACCTTTAATACTGACCTCATCTCTCTTGTAAGTTTAATTTACTACTGTACTTGGTGAGTAATTTGTTTTTATTTTGAATCTCTCCTCAGTGTTTTGCATTGCTCTGAGTCACTGGATCCATCAGGCGACTCTAAAGCGCACCAGTGCTCCATCTGCCACAACAGTTTCAGCTCAGAATCCAGGTAACATGGATCATCCAAAGAGAAATAATAACCTGTATTCAGTACCATGTACAATGGCCACAAGTTATTAAATTCTTACTGCTTTACCATAAAAGGTGTTGTAGCCAGTAACCCATTAAGCTCCTTTTTCTTCTTCTGTTGCGTTCCCCATGAAGTTTTGAACAGCATAAGGAAGCCTGTAAAGGAGATGCCAGGTTCATCTGTAAAGCAGAGAGCTGTGGCAAACGATTTAAGAGCAAGGACGCTCTGAAGAAGCACAAAGGAAATGTTCACACAGGTTGGCATCTCTGTCTCTCCCTGTATGCCACTGTAATTTTATATCTCCCTGTCTGTTAACATATTTATATGCCTAGCTTTTTTCCTTTTTTCACAGTGTATCTAATGAAGTTAATTGTCCATTAGCAGCCTCAGCACTCAAGGAACTGTAGTAACGCTACTTGACCTCAATCAGTTAAAAATCTATGAACTATTGAGACACGTATCTAATTACTTGTGCTCCATAATTGCTGACCTGTGTGTTTCTGGGGCAGCTCACTCTTTCGGATAATTGGACTTCCATAGTTATTTATGATATGATGTAGGGCAGCGGGGATCTGTGCAGCCTCGAATCACGTATCAACCCAAGATTAAGACATTTGTCTTAGAGGGTGATGGAGGTGATCTGGGCTTTTGTTTTACCAATGTGGTCAGGAGATGGGGTGTGTGTGTGTGTGTGTGTGTGTGTGTGTGTGTGTGGGCGAGGAGGAAGTGGATCAGGCACGGCAGATGTGGGTCGTGTGAGTCAGATGGGGATAGGTGGAGGGTGTCAGGATGGTGATATCACTGGGCCTGTAAGAGAATCTCTGGTCAAACGTTTGGTATTTTACTGTTGCTGTGTGGTGATTGTTATTAAATTGCTGACATGATTGCTCACTTTTATTAACAGGCCTGTAGATTAGACCTGGTTATTTCTCATGTAGCTCTTTTTTTTATAGGGAGTGCACGACGGAAACTCACATGTACAATATGCAACCGAAAATGTTCCTCCTCTCTGAATCTACAAGAACATAGAAAGGTGAGACTCTACAGAGAACATCTACTGCACAGCTCAGATTATACCATGAGAATAATTTGCATTGGATATGAGAGGATTTACTCAGCTTAGGTAGTTTTGCATGATCCATTTTTATACTGATGTCTCTTTTTGCAGTACAGTGGAATCCATCTTACTCCACTGTTTCTATAACCCTGTCTAACCTCTTAATCATACATTTGCCTTTGCTTCCAGTGCTTCTGAGTTCACTTTGTTCGGCTTTTCTCCCTTCATGTGAGGGTGTCTTTTTCTATCAAGTATTCTGTGTGTCAAGGAGCGGAGGGTTGGTCTCTTTTTCACAAGCTCATCCCACAGGTCTTGTGAAATTTAAGCGGTTCTGTCGACAGACAATAAGGTTTTAGCCTTGGCATCAGGATTTTCCCTCTTATTGATGGGTCACAGATTTGAGTGGGATGTTGTAAATGTGGTTCTAAAACATTATCATGAAAATGATTGGTTGTTTGGGTACTGTGTATTACAAGTACAAGCCTATGTTCAGCTTTTACGTTTGCTGTTGTGCACAAAGATGCAATTTCAGTGCAACGGCATGCTACTGAATTAATTAATGATTATTATTACTATAGACAGTATGGCTAAGTGGGCATTAGACTGTATTTTCTCGGGAGAGTAGTTATTTTATCTTTAGTGATAAAGATTGTGAAGTAAACAGTAGAAAGAAACATGAGCACATTAAAATATCAGTATATGAATATTTGCTCTGTTATCTTACAGCGCAGCAGACGACAACATTTTTGCTGTGCTGTTTTGCTGTAGCCCTCTGCGTTAACACACACGTTGCATCAACTGACCTTCCGTTGAAATAAATGAGAGGAGTTGAAGACAGTCTGAACGTGGACTACCTTCTGTCCTAGACTATTTGTGTAGAGATAAAAATTTATCAGTTGAATGTGTAGTTAAATGTGTAGTGATGCTGGTTGGACGGATGGATAATGAAACATCAAATCATAAATGTTAATGGGTTCAAGAAAAACACTCATCTCTAACATTTAGCTGTGTGGATCGATCATGTACAATCACATACGCGGCGACTGTTCTTCAGTTTATTTTGCACTGTTTTTGCTGAAGGTCAGGACACCACTTTTAATTATGCTGATCGTTAGATTAGTATTCAGGTTGTCTCAAACTATTTCTCTTATTGGTTGTCGTTTATGAACTGTAATTCATTCATTCATTATCCTAACTGGTTATTGTGACATTTCATTTTCCCTTGCTAACATCTATCATCCAAATTAATCAAGAGACGTTAATCAGTCCCTGTCAGCTTAGTCATCATTAAGCCACTTGCAAACTGTTCAACATTTAAAGTCACCTGGAAGTTGTGACATACAGTAATCCTGCAGTGCATCATTTAACCTACTTCATCTGTCTATGAGTCAGTGTTCTCCAGTTTCCTATCTCCAGGCTGTTTTAAAATAGGCATCTGCAGTGTTCCTCGGTGTCCTCGTTATGCATCTATGTGCTAGTTTTACCATTATGTGGCTCATGACAGCAGTAATGTTTTATAATCACGCTCTATTCTCTGAACTGTTGTTTATTTTAAAATAGGAGATTTGACAGTCAAAATGTGCTCCTATAAATTTAGGCCATCATTACCAGAATTGAGTCCCACTTAAATCAAGTGTTATTAGAAATTTCTTACAAAAATATCTAGTGTATTCTTCCAGCTTCGATGAAAGACATCGGGGAATTAAGTCATATTCTTGCCAAAGAGCAATCAAACTTTCCATAATGACACGTTAACTCCAAAGCAGCTTAAAATTGCCATTATCATCATGTAGCTGAACAAGCTTTTGCAGTAGCAGCTGTGACAAGAGGAGCTGTTTTGCATTAGCATATGCTATTGTAGCTGTGTGCTGGGGAACTATTGAATGTGCAATTATTGGAGCTAGGCTCTGAAGCAGAAAGGGATTGAAACTTTTCATCACTTTAATTGCTTTTCTGTCTGTAGACATCAGTCTAATGAAAACGGACAAGATTTAGTTTCTGTTGACCAGTGCAGACGGTGATCGGTGAACTTGTACAGGCACTTCACCCTGAGTTTTTAAAATTATGAACAAGACCAACACTTGAATGCGCTCTCTTCTGCTCTTTTGTTGTAGGTACATGAAATATTTGACTGCCACGCGTGTGATAAGAAGTTCATTTCTACTAATCAGCTAAAACGCCACATGATAACGCATTCAGGTAAGAAACTAGTGCATTAAAAACATGTATGCATCATCTCGGTTTACCAAAGTGCGTTTCACTTAATCTTTCACTGATTAGAGAAGCGACCATATACTTGTGAAATCTGCACTCGATCATTCAAGCGTCTGGACCAGGTGACGGCTCACAAGATCATCCACAGTGAGGACAAACCGTACAAGTGTAAGCTGTGTGGGAAAGAGTTTGCTCACCGCAACGTCTACAAGAATCATAAGAAGGTGAGCAGATGTGGCACCACACACAATAATACACTGGTAACTGTCTTTGTGCCATAACATGCAGATGATTGATGTTTGCCAGCAGAGATATTTACTGAAAGGCAGAGTCACTTCTAAGCAAGAATTAGTAGCTAGGCTGTAATCAATCAGGATCTCATTGGAGGCTGTTATCTGTGGGGGGCTCTGGCCTGCTCTACCCCTGAGGTTCCCTTTGTTTACTTTTGGGATTGAGGTGTCACTCAGATAGATAGGTGGTGGACGGATTGGGTGCAGCAGAAAAACGGAAGCACTTTGAACTTAAAGCCCCACAAGCCACTTGTCTTCATTAAGTCAACAACCCTAATCAGTTTTGGAGCATTACCTATGATCCTCTCACATCAATTTAAGAATCCTCATCAACATCCATGGTGAGTCCAAAGGTGGCTCCCCTTACACATATAAACATGCTCATGCAACTGTGCTCTCTCTGCAGACCCACTCTGAGGAACGACCCTTTCAGTGTGAGGAGTGCAAAGCGCTGTTCCGTACTCCTTTCTCTCTACAACGTCACCTACTTATCCACAACAGTAAGTGTGAATGTGAAACACAGTAGTCCAGAAAATGTCCACAGTAGTGTAAAGTTGTTTATCACTGAGAAGATCATTGGCAGATTAATCACTAATGAAATTAATATCTGTCCTAGTTAAACCTTTTAAAGAGCTCAAAAAGGTCAAGAAAATTAAAGCTGCACTGTGCAGGTTCTTGAAAGCTAGCTAGCACATGGCATGAGACTCCAGAGGAAACCACTTTACTTCTTTCACCTCTTTGTCTCCCTACTGTGTTATACTTCGTCCAGCTTTTACCCACATCCTCACTCAGCGTGTTTACATGCATTCAAGTAAGGGTTACTCAGAGAAACCATGTTTCTCGAGAAATCGGGAAATGAGTTTATGTGCACTTAAGAAACCTGGTTACTGGAATTCCATATACAGTATAAATGCTGCAGATGAGTAATCTGATTTCTCTTTTAGCTTGTGCTTATAAATCTACTTAAACAAATTTAAACCTTTTTTTTTTTGTTTACATTACAGTTGACTCAAGAAGCAACTGTAACCTGGTTACTCAAGTGCATGTAAACACACTGAATGTTTGAGTACAGTGAGAGGAGTAGTAGACCAGAAGCTCTTTTACATACTGATTGTCAGCTGTAAAATCTTGACCCTTCTTTTGTGATTGGTTAAAGGGGTGAGCCACGCTCGAAAACGTCAAATGAGAATAACTTTGCACTACTCCTTGTCTGTTCGATGAGTCTGGGTCACAGAAGTGTTTAACAGCGCCTCACCATAATATGATACATTTTAAGGCATGTTTCAGATTAGAAAATACTAGACAGCTGTTATCTAGTGTAGCTTTAATGGTGTTTTTACTCCTTGGTTTTTTCTATTAATTGATCTGAAATACATGAAATGTGAAATGTAACATTTTTTTAGGAATAAATTTACTTAACATGCTTTTATCCTTTCTGTACTTTGATCCATCTAAA
The DNA here is from genome assembly GCA_032353495.1 of Ctenopoma kingsleyae. Taxonomy (NCBI): domain Eukaryota; kingdom Metazoa; phylum Chordata; class Actinopteri; order Anabantiformes; family Anabantidae; genus Ctenopoma; species Ctenopoma kingsleyae. The sequence continues at coordinate 5,670,087 of JAUBNQ010000020.1, read as the reverse complement.
AGTTCAACCCAGCCTGGAGAGTTCTTTAGGCTGTGGTGATATATTTGCGGTGCCTCAGTATATCCTTACCCCTGTGGATATTTCTATTAACAGTAGACATCATAACTCATATAATTTCAAACATGTCAGCAAGGAAACATCAGCAAGTGTTCAGGTTGTCTGGTCTTCCCTGGGCACTCCAGTCTCACAGAAAGCTAAAACAAAACTATCTCCCCGGACAGTTGAGCTGCAGTCGAGCCTTGGCAGGATGCAGCGTTAGTCCTCAAATTGAGCCAGATAACAAAGAGATTGTAAAGCTCAAGGCATTTCCTGCCGCTGTCTCGGGAGGGAGGCTGTATAATACCAGGACTCATATTATGTATCAAATTCTGGACAGTATGTGGGGCGGGAGGATCCAGTGTGTGATTTCACTCTACTGTAGGTGAGGGAATAGACTTGCTATTGAATAAATGTGTCTGTCTTTATGAGTTAAAGCTAGAGCACCGCATTAACTGTTTGGCCCACACTGAGAAAATGAAGCACAGCTGTCGGAGCATTTTTAAATGAATTCAAGTTGTTCCTCAAACTAAGTTGTCTTAGTGCAAGAACGTTTTTGTATTGCTTATTCTAAATGCCTCTCACTTTTATTTTAGTTGACATGAGTATCATATTTAAACTTTAAATTCTAAATGTACACTGGGGCTGGAGCACTCGTAAATGTTCTTACCTAAAAGAAAATTTATACTGTAAGTAGGAGAAAATTAATCAGTGTTACAAATGGCCTATATCTCTAAATAAAAACTCATATGTGCCACTTAAGTGATTTACGATTTAAGAGAATGAATCAGGTTCTTGCATGAGTCCCAAAGAAACATGCACTGCATTGAAATGCAGGGTCAAATGTAAAAGACTACAGTGTGTTTATATAAATTAGTATCTGTCTTTTCATGCATGGTTTAATAGCAGACTGAAGCCCTCTTCCGAGTAATAATGAAATCTTTATGTGAGGGTGTCATTGACATTAATTATCATCAAGCGAATGTTGCTATTTGATTAAAAACTCAATGCACCGCAGCTTTCACTGGTGTTCTATTTTATTGAGCTGACCATCACCAGCCTCGGTAATAGGAGAATGAGCACAAGCTTGTAACCACTTGCTCCCGTCAAATATGCACGCACTCTCTCCAAACTACTCTGTGGAAATTGAATGATCTCCGTATAATGGAAACAACTACTCTTCGACAAAAGAAGCTGTTATATGGAGGCGGAGAGCAGGGGCGTGAAGGAAAACATCAGGCTTCAGTCCGCGAACAGCTGAGATTGTGCCCCAGCCTACTGTCTGAGTACTGTCTGCTGTTTTAGTGCTTTTCAGTGGAATGATTAATAAAATACTGCATGTTTTATGCACTGTGAAGAAAAACAGAACCACTAGACAGTCAAACGAACAAATGGTAGAACAGTGTGTTGTTCTTTTTCCCCGGGGATGTGTTCAGCTACAGATACACAAAAAAAAAAGACGACTTTTATAAAAAAAAAGAAAAGCAGAACCAGACATTTGTAAAGATCATTGTTTGGGATTGTCTGGTGCAGTGAAACACCCTTCTTTGTAGTTCTTCTGCCCACACAATTGCTCTGGTGAAATTGGGTCTCCTCTTGCTGTGTGTGATGAGTGTGTGTTTAGAGGCGCAACAATAGATGAACTGGAAATGGCTCTTACAAACAGACACCTGTCCTTGCTACAGGTGAGAGGACATTCAAGTGTGACCAGTGCGACGCCACCTTCAAGAGGAAGGACACGCTCAACGTGCACATCCAGGTGGTGCACGACGGCCATAAGAAGTACAAGTGCGACCTATGTGAGAAGGCCTTTGTCACTCCTTCTGTCCTCAAGAGTCACAAGAAGGTAAACGAAAAAATAGTTTGAGCCAGACGAGCTCAATCATAAGCAGTGATTGCACGTGTGCAAGGCTGCGACTTTGTCCTGAAATCGAGTTCAAGCACAATTGCTGTTGTCTTCATATGAAATGCAGACATAACAGTTAGAAAATGACTGTTATGTCTTGATTCACTAAATTTACTTCGAAGTATTGCATGCAGCTCTCTCTGGATATACTTCCTCTGCATTTTGAGTTAAAGCATTCCACTAAATTGCACCATTTTCCATAATCAATCTTCTTCTATCAAACTAAATTTAAAAGAGAGGCGGTGACATCTGCTTTACCTAAATGTTTCCATTGTTTCACATCCTGTCCTCCTCCCCTCAACAAAGCGATGCGGCTAACTGTACTAATATCTTTAACTGTCAAAACTAGTGGAGACATCCATCTTGACTGAAGGCTTGGGAAATCAGTTCCTATGTTGATTAGGAATGGCAGTTAGTCCATTAACGCTGCAGGGTTTTAGAGCCCCAAACAGATCTCGCTGCAGATTATGAACCCTAAATCTGACAACGTCCGGTGTGGTTATAGATCAAGATTGAAACCAAACAGCTTCTTGGCACACAGTAAAAGAAAATGTCTCAGAGGTTGTCTCAGAACAGTAGGGCTAAAGACAGGCATGTTGAACCATCTCACTGCTTACGGGGTCTCGAGGCTGCTGAGCGATCTGGACTTGATCAAAGTCAGGTTGTCGAGGAGATGACAACTTGCTGGCTGTGTTTACATGTGCAGAGCAGCCGGGTGTTTGGCCATACTGTTACTGAAATTGTATTTAAATTAAGGCTATGATATGCAGCAGCTGCTTGTCTGTGCAATCTTCACACCTCGAACAATCACAAAAGTTTGTATCAAAGTCTAACCATAGCTCCGTGCTGCAGTTAAACTTTTTTAACATCATGAAAGCCGAACATCTGACCCATGTTTCTTCTGATCACAGTAGGAGCTTACATCCATTATTCTAGCACATGCTTTTGAATGGGGCTGTCATTATTATTTTCATTATTGAATAATCAACTTAAGAGTTTTGTCAGTCTTTTAAATAGAATAATCGTTTGAAAATGAAAAGGTTCAAGTTGTTTTGTCCAGTCAAAAGTTCAATAAAAACAAAAAGTTGATAGTTTAATAGTTTCACATAATTTAGTTTGATGTCTGTTTTTTTGATCAACTAATTTGGTTTTAGTTTTGCTTCTTAATTAGCAAGTAGTTATTCTCCAGTCATGGAATCACAGAACTTGAATTATGTAGTAGAAAAAAACTACCTGACATTTTATATTGAACCAGAAATGTGCATACAGTTTAAGAAAACAAATAAAAAATTCAAGGTAAAAGATGTCATTGAAAGACATCCTCCTACTTCTTTCGCTGCTCAAATCAAAACAGATCGGATCTGTGTGTGTGTTTCTTGAAACTTGACTCATAAGTGGAAATGCGTCACTACAAAATTTGCTCGTGTAAATAAACGGTAATGCTGTCCATATCTAGCAGAACCTGCTTCAGTTTTTCACGGAGCACCCATTTGTTACAGCAAACACTGTCTCCTCAGTGAGTCTGTGTGTGTTTTAAATGAGAGGTTGTGTGTGTCAGCGTGTGCGAGCATGCTTTGTGTGTTTTGTTTGCAAAAGTCAGTCTCACCTCTGTCACTGCAGAGCAGGAAGAATTCACAATGAATGAAAATTATATGGTTGGTTTTAAATACTTAGAGACACAGATAGAGATTATTTATGTATGAAAACATTTTATAATTACATGCGACTCACAATAAATTCCACACTTATGATTTGAAAGGGATGTTCCCATCACTAGTGTTCCCCCTGGCTATCCACTGATAAAGGTGGAACACAAGCTCTGTTTTCTCTATTGTACAAACAACTAACTGAATAACAGTACACTATTCCATCTGGGACACATGTGTTCGTATGTGTGGATTTGTTTGTGCGTGATCGTCTGTGAGTGTGTGCGTATGTGTATGTCAGAGTGCGTGTGCGTCCATGTGTGTGGATGGAGCCTTTGTAACGAAATACCCGAGGTGTCAGAGGGACACTGTGGGGTGATGGAGGGGAAGGATGGGGGCCCAGAGAGGAGGTGTTCCTGTATTGTTGTACTGCTGTTGAAACTGTCGCTGTGAGTTTGAGCTTTTCATACTCACGATTATTCTCTGGAATTTACAGCAGGCCAGGAGGTGGAATTCAGAGCGTACTTTTCAACAAGGAGAGAGGGAAGGAGAGGAGCTAAAGGGGGAAAAGGGTGAGGGGAAAGGTAGAGGAGGTAGTACACTCTTTCCACATGCTCTTCTTCCCAGCTCGCATGTGCAGCACAGAGCTCTGCACCGTGGACTGTTGAGGGCGGAGAAGGGAGAGGAAGAAGTGGGAAGAGGATGAGGAGATGAATGCATACATGCACCCTGCCCTTTACTCCCTGGGGCTTTGGACCCTGGCAGATTTGTCTCTTCTGTGTTTTTGGTTTTTGCCATCAAGGTAGCTTGGTGGATCCACTGTCATATGAACACGTACATCTCCATTCACTACGTCTACCGGCACGTCATATGGGATGAAATCATGTTTATTATTTGTCTATACCAGACAGGTAGTTCAGATAAAAAGGAGCCTTTAAAATTGCCTGTAGAGTTACTTTTACCAAATACCTCTGGTTGTTCTGATTTCATGTTCTGACGTTAAATTCCAGCTATCACCGTGGATCTCATTTTACTTTGTAATGTAGGAAGGATGTGAGGATGAATGTTACAGATTTTTTTTTAACATCAACCATATGTCTGTTCTATCATTCCTCTGCCAGACACACACAGGAGAGAAGGAGAAAATCTGCCCGTACTGCGGACAAAAGTTTGCCAGCAACGGCACGCTGAGGGTCCACATCCGCAGCCATACAGGTCAGTGGCCCTGCACAGTCCAGTGCTGCTTCCTGCAGTAGAAATAAAGACGTGGAATATAAAATCTACACATTATAGAGTGTTTAAGACAATCTTGCAATAATCAGATTAATATTTAACGTGGATTGAAATGTATTTAGTATAAGAGAGATTAATGGTGCCACACTGGTAATGTGGGCATAGACATATGCTTGTCCATTTTAAAGGTTTAACCCTTGGGTAAATACACATTTTCTGTCTTGCCAAGCCTTAGATGAGAAGACCAATGCCACTCACATGTCTGTTCTTTAAATATGGGGCTAGAACGAACAGATGTTATCTTAACTTAACATAAAGACCGGAAACAGCCACTAGCCTGGTTCTGTCCAGATGGAACAAAATCCGCCTGCCAGCACCTCTGAAGCTGACAAATGAATGCGTTCGATCTTGTATATGAGGAGTGTGATTTTTCTCTCTTGTGCATAACTGCACTTAAAATCACATATTGTTTATTTTTATGCTAATGTAACTAACACAGTATAATGTGCAGTAAACTAGGCTAACCAGCTGTTGGCTAGTAGCTTCATTTCTCTTGGCAAAAACAGTAATTACTTACTGTAACATATTTTACCTTTAGGGGATTGTCAGCATGAGGTTGCATCTGAAACAGATCTGGTTCTTGGGAATCTGTTGTCACCACAATATCAAAGTCAAATCAAATCCCCCAAAATCCCCCAAATACCAACAATTACCATTGAACCCTGTCTCACTGCACCTCTCACCATCTTTCCACTTGTGATTTTAATGTTAGAAAAGTCCAGCATGTTGTAGCACTGCTTGCGCCAGTCTTTGCACAGTGCCACATAAATAGAGCTCTGGATGTTCATTAAACTGCCTTAAACTGGAAAAGCTACACATTCCTGTGCATCTCCCTACCAACAGACTGGTGCAGAGACCTGGCATGGCCACACACACACTTCTTGGCCTCTAAACTCCCTCCCAATTTATTCGTTCTCCCTGTCTCTTTGCCTGCTCCTGGCTGTGTCCCTCTTTTCCTCAGTCCCACTAAAACTCCATCTTTCTCTCCTTGTCTTTTTCCCCTCTCATGTTCTCTTTCCATTTTTTGGACGGAGTGAACACACAACTTTTGCCTGCTTGTTTTGTGGCTTCAGACTCATCTGGTGCAAGGCACTCAAAGTTGAATGAATTCTCAAAAAATGTCAGTATCAGTCCTCCTCACTCGTTTAATCTTCCTATTGAATCCAAGTACATCTATGTCCCCATTATCATCCACAAAGACCAACCAAATTAGTTAGATTAGTTATCTAATAGAGTCACTGTTTAAATAAATGCTTCCTGTCATTCACTCTCTCTTTTTTTGTGCTGTTGGATTCCAAACATCAAATTAAAAGTAAGTTCATCTTAAATCATACTTGTAGTGTCTCATACCTTTCCATCAGGTGTTGATAAGAACAGTGTGTCAAAATATGTGTGTATATCTGAGTTGTTCACAACAGTGATCCATTGACGACCCTACCACACTTTGTCAACAGCGCTCTTTGTATATGTGTGTGTCCGAGCTGTGTATGTGTGTGTTTTCGTACATGTGTACGTGTGAAGGGCAAACCAAGAGAAAGAGAGAATGTATACCAGTGTGGGCTGCGGCCCAGTCTGATTGTATTTATATAGAATAAACAAAAGAGAGGAATGCTGGGGGAGGGGTGGGAGCCGAGGGGACACCTCAAAGAAAGAAAGGAGTAAAGAGAGAAAAGAGCGCTCCAAGAAAGCATCCAGCCGGATGACCCTTGACCCTGACTGGCTGTAAATCTGTCCCCTCATTCTATAGACTGGGTTTTTTCCCCTTGTTTGTTGTGTTTGTGTGTGAGGGGAAAAATAAGGTTTGGTGAACAGTGTGAGTTGTTCCCTGAGCGACAATCCTGATAAGACTCATCTTGTTCTCAAACATTGAAGAGTAATTTTGTGGGCACACGCAGCTCATGTAACTCATCTGTGCGTATGTAAATTGTGGGATAAATGTGAAATGTGTAAATCACAAAGCAACTTTAAAGAGCGACAGTTTTTCTCTGTCAGTAATCTCTTAAAGAAGGCCGCCAGCTGAGGTAGAGATTTTTAAATCAACAGCTTCTCTGGATGGCAGCTTGATCTCGTTTGTCTTCCTGCTTCACAGGACAAGTCTGCATTGATTATTTACCTGCTAAATCCTTCTTTCCTTTATTATTCACATATCAAACCCTGAAGAGCGTTGTGAGAGAAAAGGGTTAAGTGTGAAATAGATTAAAGAGAACTTAAAAAAAACCTGAATGTATGTAATGGGCTTGGATTTAGTTTCAATTGAATTTGGTTGCAACACCACGTTAAACAATTTAGTTGTAGTGCCACAGAGGCAGGCGTCTTCTCAAAGAGCAGCCGTCTTTATGAGATCACCAACAACCCATAAAATGTGCGCTGTCAAAAACTTGGACAAGGATGTTGAAGACATTGGGGAACTCAGTAGTCATGATGGATGTTTCTGTCATGTACTGAATTATTCTTTTTGGCTCCATCATGGAGCAAATGTGTCCTTCTCCACATCACAGCTCAGTGAGAGCAGAGTTTCCCACCATGTGTGCCATGATGTGGTAAAAAGCCGTAGTGGGGTTATGAAAATTATATGTGCCAAGGGAAATTCAGTGCCTCGCTCTCATACTGACATCATGGGATGTGTCCCGTTTGGGCACAACGATTGGTGTAAGATCATGAGCTTCATTACAACAGATTTAAACCCTTTCAAATCCTGATTTTATGCAAATAAAACTTACACCAAATGCAGTCAGCCCAGAAGGTCTCCAGTGTGTTTGCACGTGTTCAGCACTCAAAAACGGGAACACGTCATAAATTTAACTTAATTGTTCATAATCATCCTCATAACTCACAAAGGCAATCTGTCAATTTAACAAGCAGGAACATGAGACAGAATAAAACGAAATGCAACAAATGTAGTTTGAGGTGGATATATTCCAGCCATTAACCATGAGATGCTGAAATAATTGGGTTGAAAGCAACACATAGGCAGCACTAATTTTGACTGGGATTGTCTCATTTCACTACAAACTAAAGTACAAATAGAACAGGAATTAGAACAGAATAATTTGAAGATGCTTTGTTCACACGGCAGGTTTTAACGCCACTTTTTAGTATTGCATTTCCATAAAGTTGGTGGACTAGAGACAGATTAGGAAAAATATATTTAAAATGAAAACAGCAGAGACTAACATTTAGTCTCAAATACAAATCAAGCCCCCAAAGCACCAGTCAAGTTTCCATCCAGAATTTAAACAAAAAAAAAAGAAGAAGATTGTTTTAAGCCATTTATCTACTGCAATGTGAATATTAAGATTTGGCCACATTGAGATAAACAGCTGGTGGTACAAACACAGAAGAGGCCACAATGACGTGACGTAATTAAAAGAGCACCAGTCAAACCTCAAACAAATGTGGAAAATGTGATGGAAATATGACAGAGATCTGATGTTTTCATCAGCCAGTAATTATAATCTTATAGTGGCACCGAAGCATCAGTGGATATTCAAATCATGTGCTTCATCTGTCATCATTAAAAAAAGGACACATTTCCATCTCAGGCAAGCATAAAAAACGTTAGTGATATTTTGTCTGCCTTTTTATTGTCACACATGCAAATAGAAGATTTTTTTTTTAAAAAAGCATGCATGAAAACACACTTTCTCTATTCTGCTTAAAATGTTTAGTCACTAAGCAGACACAACCCTGACAGACAGACACAGACACAAGGCTTTAAAAACACATACACAGAAAGCATTATACTGTGTAAACATTTTAAATAGAGTGGAGTGCTCCTTTAATGTGCAGGAAAGGTAACAGCAGAAAGGCAGGCAGTGATACCTTCTTTCTTTTACGCTCATACTGACAAAAGATAATGATACAGATGATAAAAAGAACTGACTACATGACCAGTGAAAAGGATGAGTGAACATTAAAGTTCATTCAGCTTGGAAAATGTTTGACTGATTCCAGGCTCCTCCTGTCTATGTAGAAGTGTCCTTGGGCAGGGCACAGAACCCCAAGTTGCGCCCGGTGTGCCAGGTCAGCTACGTGGCTGCCGCGTTGAGAGTGTGTGAATGGGTGAAAGCACCAATAAGGTAGAAAAGTTCTGTACAAGTGTAGACAATTTACTTTAGCTGAGGGAAGCACAACCAGCTCACAGCAAGCTCAGGTTCTCACTGGGTAACCATTATTTTCAGACTCTGTCTTCTGTTGTCAGGTTATATACACCAGATAAAATACATACAGGCCACAAAATCAAGTGTCTGGCTTTGCTCAGAAACCTAAGAGTAAGGAGTGGTTTTGTAACATTTGGACTAGACATGACAAGTAAAATAGATTTGCTTCAGTGAATTAAAGGTTTGTGTTACAGTTGCTATGTGAAGCATTTTCACACCGCCTCATAATTTTGAAACGTTAGTATAATTAAACAAATGACCATGCTGGTAGACTTACAGTCAACGTGTATTTTTGTGTTATGTATGGTACACTTAATTGCTATAATAGAGGTTGCTATGTGGCAAAATAACAGGGCTACTTATGCGTGTTTTTCAGAGGGACAATATCCAGGTGATAATTAATATTTTTCCATCTTTAGTAACTGAAAAGAGAAAACAAAACTCTACCGGAAAATGCAGTCGTTATTTTTTAAACAAGCTATACCGCTGACACTGGACAGAATACTAATTGTCTCGATCATGGTGTAATCAGTTGTGGTAATTATACACAACCATATTTTGATGTTTTGAAAAGCTACATATGGCAGCTTTAACTGATATCGCAACTCAAGTGCTCTCCCGTGGACATCTGATAGAGCTCTGTAATCACTGAACCTATTTACGTACGGGTGATTTTGTTTGTCTTTTCTGTGGTCACAGTTACAATCCGGTAAAGTAAAGTCATCATGTACTGAATTATTGTGATGAATAGTGCCCTCTCTTTTCGGGTGCCGTGCAGATCCTTAATTTGGCTTGAGGACTGTGTTTTGAGACATTTGTCAGGTTCAGATGTGCTGCATGTGTGGCGAGGCTCGGCTATGGACTCGTCTGATACAGATATCTTCACATGGGCGAGTTTTTGAGAATTGTTTGAGGAAGTGGAGAAATCTGGGGAGACCCTGGCTATAATTGAAAGGTCAAGTGTAAAAGTTGTAGGGCGTTTCTACGGCTCATCAAAGGCAATCTCTTATCATCTCCAACACACTGATATCACATTACCTCTGTGGCCTCTGTCGGCATGTGGCACAGGGCAGGGAGAAGGACAGTGGAGGGACACTGTCTGGGCTGAGCTGGAGGAAGCCAGGAATTAATTTCAGACGGACAGAGCTAATGTATTTCAGACCACAGCCCCGAAGCTACAAAGCGTTCTCCGTAACACGAACGCTTATGCGGCAGGCAAAACGACAAAGCCGGCCATCTGCTAACCAGACATACGGCTGTACGCACACATTTACTACACACAGGGGGTGCCAAACGGATCGATTAGCAGACAAGGAGTGTGAGGGCCACAGCAGGGGGCGGGGGAGACACCCAGGGTCAAAGAGATGGTGTACTGTTTCAGCACATGCTAAATCAGTTACCATCTCCACAGACATAAAGCCCCAGCTCAGTGCTGCAGCCACCCCTCATAATCCCCAAACAATCTGGCTCAATCTGGCGAATAAGTGGAGGGTTTCTAGTTACAGTAACACTCAGCAGAACAGACACTAAGCCTGTCGCACGAATAACAGACACCGATGTTGCAAGACGGTTACTACTTAGGTTTCTAAGTAGCATTTGTTTATTTCCTGTTTCGGTAAGGGGTTGAGCTGCTATTGTTTTACTCGGAGCAGGTTAAACTAGCAGAGAAGCCATGACTGCTGAACAACAGCAGCTGTGACCTATATCTATGTCTATATCGTGATCTGTAAGTGACCATATTTATGAATTACTTCTTTACTTTACGAATCCAATGGAGACATCATTCATCATCATCACATCTCTGTTTTCTAGATGAAGCACATGTGTCCAGAAACAGAGAGTGTATAGGTTAAGTAGGTGAATTGGTGTGCACTTATGGTGAGCCTCTGTGTTAGCAGGGTGTGGTTGCCTGTGCTGTGGATTAACTGACAATAGCCAGCTCGTGGGAAGGATGTGTTCCAAACCACAAAAGTACACTGGCACACTGTGCTCTGGTACTATTAGCACACTAATGTCTTCCCCAGGACACCCCAAGGCCAGTGCTGGGCCTTAACCCGATACCACACATGCTACATAAGACATAGGATTTACTCTCCTCCGTCTCAAAACACATCTGGGATTCAGATTTTCCTGTTTGTCAACAAAAGGCTTCCTAAAGGCAAAAAAATTGCGCAGAAGGGGATTTTGGGACAGAATGCTGAGCTGCCCTCTCACACATGTTTCACAAAGTGTAATCAGTCCACATGTGTTATGTTAACCCCTTCTACACCAATATGAGGTTACATGCTTTATTACCTTGTGTCACAGCGCTTGTCCCCGTGCTCCTCTGAAGCCCTCTTGTGGGGGATTTATTGTGGGTTTAAACCTTGACTTGTGTGTCTGCTACGTGACAGCTGCCGTAGCTTTTCTGCTGAAACACACAGGCTTTAGGGATGTGAATCATCTGAAAATAGGCATTAAAAGACAAAGTGCTGGGCTGGTAAAGTCCTATGTCATTAATTAATCCATCTAGGCAATAAAAATCTGAAATATTCAGATGTAATAATATAAAATCGTAATATCCACAAATGACAACAACAAGATGTTTCCACCAAGACAATGCCCTTAAGCTTGTATTTTGCACTTTTAATCAAACGTTAAAACCATTAAATATTCATTTAACACTTTCATACCTACGTGCATAACAAGGCTTAGACTTACTGTAAGAGACAGAAGAGAAATTTTCGACTGACACAGTTGTGTTTACAGCAGTTGGATAATATTAGTCTTCTCAGATATTCCCTAGGAGGATTTTCTGATTTAATAAGCATCTTTGCATTTTGAATCCCAAGGAAACACAGCTAATTAACCTTATTACTTAAAGGGGCAAAACATCTCCCCCATCAATAAAATTACTTGCTTGCCTGTTCAACAATTAGTCACTTAAGAGAGATTATGTTACTATAAGGCAGATAGGAAATTAGATCACACGTAAACATGTAGCTCTAGGAATCTATTTTTGGCAGTGTTTCATTAAATTGTACTGTGTATTATTCAGCCCAGAATTTTTGCTTTAATTTCAGCCCTATAGGTTACCTCATATCCCTTCTATAGATTAGTAATCAACCCTGGTGCTCCTATCTGGCTTGTGGATCAGCACATAGTAAATGGATCCATGTGTCAGTGGACTGTTTGACGGACAGCCTGTCACTTTCTCTTTGGCATCAGCGGCGTGTGTTCAGATAGGATCTATAGGAGTTCGGCTGGGCTGCTTTTGATCCAGGCGGGATAAGCCACATTGCCTCTGCTGTGCTCCTAAGCTGTTGGCCAGTCATGGCTCAGATAGTGGTTCCTGAATTGTAGCCAACACAAGCTCTTGCTCTGCAGTGGGAAGTCAATGGGCAGCTGAAATGAACAACTCTGAGTGAATGATATGTGGTGTACCAGTAGCCAGGTCAAATGCGTGCTAGAGCAAGTCAGGAAGTGAAGTACAGTTGCAGCACACACACCTGAACCATGCGCGACACAGGATATCTCACATTTTAGCGCGGCCAAGACACATAAATGTTCAGCTTGTCTCTGTCTTCAGGGAGGTTTGATCACATTGGAAAATATCTGTTCATAAAAGCATGTGCAGCATACAGCATGTCTGTCGTACACAAGTTTGTCTTCCAGAGTTCTAGTCAAAACTTACATGAGAATGACTCACACACACTAATTCTTTCTGTTCCCCAGGTGAGCGTCCATACCAGTGCCCCTACTGTGACAAAGCGTTCAGCAAGAACGATGGTCTGAAGATGCACATCCGCACGCACACCCGCGTAAGTTTGACCTAAAATTCAGGAACAAGTTGTTTTTTCTTTGTGTCAGCCAGCGTTAATCTTTGTTTATTGTGAAGCAGTCTGTGGAATCACAGTCAATAAATCTATTATAAGCATATTTTGAGGTATAAATAATATGTGAAAGCAACGTCTTCTTTATATATATATACACGATTCCACACAAGACACAAACAGAGTTGCCATCTCAAAACACAAACAAAGGGATGTCAGCTCAGTTCCAGGTGTGCCATCGTTCAGTCTGTGCTGCCATGCTTCAGGTTTTGTGTTGTCTCAATCGCAGAATGTGCACAAAGAAACACTCACACACCCCGCCTGGTGAAAAAAGTCCTGTCTCCTCTCTGTCTATCATTTGTGACACTCCCTGCCCATTTAATCATGAGGTAATTCCCACATTCACCAGCTCGTTCATAAATCACCTGGTAATACCTACTGTCACAAAGAAAACACAGAGATGGTGTTGATACAGGCAGAAGAGAAAATTAGAAACGCTTCACTCACACCTTGATGGCTGCTCACGTACCCAGTTTAGTTTCTTTCCGTACGGAGAACAGGTCACAACAACTGATGGTCTGGAGATGGAGGAGAAGGGAAAAGTCACTGGACATGATGAGGTCATTTCCTGGGGTGGGACATCACTTCATCACTTCTCCGCGTCACTTTTCGACCCACTGAAGTGACACTTTCCATGAGCTCTATGTGAACATCCATATGTGTGTTAGTGTCACTTTTGATAAATGAGACTTGTTTCATCATAGATCATCAGTTCATTCAGCTGTGACTGTGACAGTCGGAACCTGTCAACACTGTCAATTTCAAAGATTTGTTCTTTGTTTTAATGCTGTCCAGAGCGCATCGCTCTGCCATTACACCATGTTGATAATGAAGGTATCCTGCCCAAGTTGACATCTCTCAGTAGAAACAGGCAGGTACAATTTTCTTGCGAGCTGCTGATTAAACTGACTGATGTTTTGTTCCTAATGTTCCCGGATCTGCCTTTGCTCACAATGCTCTGAAATATGGGCTGAGCAGTTACAAACAGCAGAGCCAGATGAAGTCACTGTTGAGCAAAACAAATGTCATTTGGCTGAAGGAGCCGCAGCTCAGTGTAAATGCTCAGACGATTTGAGATGGACGAGTTTGGAGTTTGTGTGTTATGACCACAAACCACATCGTCCCCAAATAAAAAGGAACATATTTGTTGGTGATTTGTTGGACATTTTGGATGTTACATTTTTTTGCAATTTTGTTTTAAGAATGTGGTCCTGCCCATTTAATCATGAGGTAATTGTATAATTATAAATGTTTTTATGTGAATAGTTCAATCTTTTGGTTTTAGGCATGAAGGAACTTGAAAAGCTAGAGAGACTTTCATGATTCTTTGGGTAATTTTTATGCCTTTATGCAATAGGAGCAGTGCAGAGGAGACAGGAAACGTGAGTGATGAGAGGGGGACATGACATGCAGCAAAGGTCCAGGTGTCTGTTATCTGTATCCTGATATGACAAATTCTTATCATTGGGAGGAGTTATAATGATAAATCATGAATGATATGATATAGAACAGCTCTACTGCTATCCCTACAGTTAGTAGGCAAATGGCGCCTCAATCCAACCCTCACATAATTCATGCTGTATAAAACAGACCATTCTGACCCTGAGTGGTTTGTTGTTGTTGAAGCCTAACAGCACAATGACTTCCTGTTAGCATGCTGCTTTACAAATACCGACGGTTTTAACGTGACACATGAGATGAGACTCTTTCGGACTAAATAAACGAAAGTCCATTTTTGTGTTTATAGATGTTCATTTTGCAGAGAGTGGTCAGATTTGGAGGAAAGATCGGGTCAAAGGTCAGAAGGTGAACAGCTGCTGAAAAGGGGAGGTCACCAGGTACAGATGTTCAATGTTACCAGGGTCATCATGATGCATTGTGGGTAGAGCACATCAACTAAGTCCGTCCATGTGTTTCCTGACCTCTGAACTTTGGCCCGTTGTTGTTTTTTTTTGTTTGTCATAAAAATACACATTTACCTGTGGAAAAACCAGTGATCCTCGTTAACTCAGGAGATAGAAGTGGAAATTTGTATTACACAGATCATCCATGTGTCTGCTTCCTCGAGGCGGGTTTGTCTCTCACACACCCACCCCCC
>JAUBNQ010000020.1:5612256-5628157 GCA_032353495.1 Ctenopoma kingsleyae | reverse complement strand
AAATGTAAGTTATATCCTCCACTTTTCTTGTCTTATAGCATGAAATACAGCTTTTTAGCTACTAAATGCTCCATAACGTTCATGTTTTTTCTTTGTATTTTAATCACATAATTTTAACCTTATGACTGAATCAATGCTAATTCAAATTTCTCTAGTAACATGATGAAATTATTAATTTCCTGTCCAGGACTTGTGCATCAGTTGTTTTTTCCACAGTGTTAAAAGAGCTACATGGTCTTATTTTCTCATTAATAAACCTAAACACTAAACTGTGCAAGTTGTGATTTGTGTGTTGTTGCATGATGAGCATAAAAGCCTTTTGTGATGTGTTTGGGCTGCTGCCTAATGCCCTTATTCAGACTGAAGAATGAGTAAGTTCCCCTAATGTGACACTGAACTAAATCATCATGCTTCGTAAATTCTGATGAGACGATAAACTGGTCCTCTCAGAGATGAGAGGCCAGTGTGTGTGTGTGTGTGTAATCATGTCATTGTGTGTATACTTGCTCACCCGTACATGTATCCATGCTTTAATGTTAAGCAGCCTTGGTGAACACTCATGTCATTAGCCTTCAAAGTTCCAGTGTGTGTGTGTGTGTGTGTGTGTGTGTGTGAGGTCCAGACCCCATGGGCCTGCAGTCAGGGCACACAGTCCCTTGCGTCTCCTGAAATCACCTTCATGTGGAGTGACTTTTTGCTCCACCGGCGACAGGGCATTCCCACTCTTCATTTAATGGCTCATAATTACTTCAGAATAGTTTAACGATTGTACTAAATTCAAGCTGAAGTGTTTAGGCCTCTCGTCTCCTGGCGCTGAACTGGGAGAGTTTCCCTTCTGTGTCCAGTACAGTGGGCTGACAATCAGCCTGTCTACTACTCCCCTACTATGTTCAATGCATATTCAATGCAAGGCCAAAATAAAGATTGTATTTCAGAAATGGGATCAGTTAGGCGTCACTTCATGCCATTAGAAATGAAGACTTAAATGAGAAATAAAATAATTTTACCCAGTGGAATATAAATACCCACAATGTAGAAAATACAGGACAGTTTTAAAAGGCTGGAAAGTTTTATATTACTGCTCTTTTTATGAAAACAAATGTATTTCATTCTGAGAGATGGGCCTCCTATAACCTGTGTAATATAGTTCTAGTATTTCTCAGATCAAAAAATGTGCAGAGAGAAATAAAAAACACAGATTCTTCAAATATTATGCTACTCCGCTGATGCAGAGCATGTTTAAAACTACCAGATGTGATTCTGCAGATGTAAAACTAGTAGAGAAAAGGTAAGCATGACGTGTTTTCATCTTGAAAGGTTGAGATGCTCTGCACCTTCTGCGCCTTTAAAAGCTTTACTGATATTAAGTATGAGTCAAAGTATGAGCTCACTTCATAGCTGGTGCACATGCAACCCAGTCAAAACACAGGGAAACAGGTCCAAAAACAAAAACAAGCTTGTGCTCTGACTTTTGGGGTTGTTCATGGGATCACACACCACTGCCTCTTTCTAAAGGTCACAAGGTTTTGGAAAAAAAAAAAACCCAGCTGGAGGAACCTCTGACACAGGGGTGCAGAATATCAGGTAACACTCGGGTTGTATGTTTTTTCCAATAGTGTCAACTTTGGAAATGTTAAGCTCTTGTGCGTGCATGTGTGTGTGACAGGGTTTCTGAGGCATTCTTTACCTCTACACTCAAAAAATTAAACTAAGCCAAATGCTTGATTCACAAAATCAAGCAAAATAGGACCGCAAAGCATCAGATATGTAAATCAGTAAACATGTGAGTGGATGAATGGCATTTGACATAGTTGCGTTGAGAAGAGAAAACCAAAACACAAAAACCAAAGCAGAAAGCAGCAGACTGAGTGCAGTGGGTCTTTTATGATCGCTCAGGAGCACTGGGCCCAGGTGCTCCTGCTCACCCAAACGAAGGTCCACCCACTATTACCTGCAAGATAGAGCACACACCAACCACACACACAAAGCAAAGGCACCCATCTGTTGCTATGAAGCTTACTGAGCACAGTATGAACAAATAAATGCACACAGCCATGTGTTAATTTCAGTTAAAGTTATGGTAGACTATGTATTCACTGTTTTATTCAGGGGAAATAATGATAAATATAACATACACATACTCAATAATGAAGACCCCACTCTTGATCTTTGGTAACAGCTGACAGTAGTGGAGAGATTACATTTGTCTGTGTTTGAAATCATGCTGCTTATCATGTTTTGTTTTTTTTTTTCCTGTTTTCTGGTCTTCAGACTGTCATAAATGTGCTAAACTACCGTTTACCTTCTCAGCTGTTGAATAACCCTTGACCTAATATGCATATATCAAGTCTCAGAACAGGAAGTTAGTGACAGTTTGTGTAGTCAGATTGTGTTCATTTGTGGTTTATGAAGATGAATGTATGGGAGTGCTAAGAGGGGAGAAAGCAATTTAACCTTAATTGTTGCGTGTTAAAGTCGAATAGGCAAAAAATTGTAAATTTTTCTGCATGTTTTTGTGCATTTTATGTAGATTAGTGAACCTTTGGTAATGTCATGCTTCTCCGTGCTGCCATCTAAAACAAATTATTACTATATATTATTATAACAAATTAACTTGACAAGAAATTAACTAGATTGTGTAACAAGTCTGAAACATTTGGATTCGATAAAATGCAAATAAATGTGACGTACATATTAAAATAATATTTTATCCACAAGTAAAATATGTGCTACAATTAAATTCTCTTCATTCAACAACTGAATTGTTTCATGTAACACTGTGTTGCTGCACTGGCATCACAGTATAGAAATGCATATGAAAGCTGGTTTCTGGGCTTATGAAACAAAAAACCCCAGTTCTGAAATGTTATATGTCTTTCTTTCTTCTTAAAATAAGGCTTAACTCTGTAAAACAACATGAGCAGTGTTTTTACTGGTCATAAATGCTTCTTTTATCTCTGTTGTGACAAATAGCTCTGGTAGCTGTGACAGCGAGCAGCTGAACAGGACACTTTGATTGTATGGAATTAAATGCAAGCAGCTGCTAGGCTAATCGGGGGATATGCCATTTGGCTTTAATTACAGAAATGTCATGAAAGAACCACACAAGCACAGTGGAGCTGGAAGAAAAGGGAAAATAAAAGAGAAACTCGCTGAGGTTGTCAAATGGAGATTTGTAGAATGTAGGAAAAGATATAGGGGGGATATATTGACTGCCTCTCTGTTCTTCTTCTTGTCTTTCATTATGACCCCCAAACTGAGATGTTTTATGAGGTTAATGCATTCGTTGTTCTCAGATATATACTTTGATATCCCTTATCTACAGTTTAAAAGCATATAAGAATATCGCATGAATCATTTCACCGAAGGACACTGCTCTGACTCACAGGATAGATCCGTTTTTTAAAAGTACCATGGGAATGAAAGTCTCATACCGTTTCTGGTCCAGAAAAAAAGTTCACAGATGAAAGACTATGAATGTGCGCTACCCCTGTGTTACCCCACTCAAAGCTGATCGAAACCCTCAGTTTCCTCTGTGTGGGACACAAGGTTTGTGTGAGAGAGTTGTATGGGAAAGAAGTAGACAAAAATAATTTGGTGTGTGAAGTTAAACAAGTGGGGCTGTGGAATTACCCTTAAACAGATGCACTGGATTAGAGGTGGAGCGGGCCACACCCGGCTAAAGCACAGACTCATTAAACTTGATTGATTAGTGTGTAATTAGGTTGGTCACTGATCACTAGTTGACAAAAATATGCATCACATCCTGTGCACCGTGGACCGTGCACAGTAGCCTGCAGTAAGTGCGTAAAAGTCATGTCTCTGAGCTTTTCTCCTTTTCAGATGTGACATTTACCAAAGCACAGGGGAATTCCATGTGGTTTTCTGTTGACAGTTGTGCTGTAAGTGGGGATGAATCACACAATGCTAAACAATACTGCTCTCTGTTTCATGACGGTGCTGCTGCACCGAGGTACAGCGGCGTCAGATCATAGATACGGACAACGACCAAGCTGAGAACATGTAGGCTACGGATGAGCAGACAGTATCAAGACTTGAGTGTCCAGGTCCGGACACCGTGTTGAACGCAGTAATATAGTGATGCTGGAGTGTCAAGTGTAGGCAGCTGCGTCACAGCTGGTCACAGTTTCCTCTATAAGAGCTGCGGCTTTGGCAGACTGCTCTGGAATG
Source organism: Ctenopoma kingsleyae (assembly GCA_032353495.1). Classification (NCBI taxonomy): domain Eukaryota; kingdom Metazoa; phylum Chordata; class Actinopteri; order Anabantiformes; family Anabantidae; genus Ctenopoma; species Ctenopoma kingsleyae. The sequence goes on along the minus strand of JAUBNQ010000020.1, from coordinate 5,623,966 downwards.
GTTATTGTGAAGGGGAGTAGGAGGAAAAGCTGACCACCTTTCCCAAAGCTAAAGCACAGTACTCTTTTCTTACAAATGCCCTTTTTTTTTTTCTTTTGGTACTTACACGGCCAAACTATGCCTTCCCCATGCACTCACATGAAACTCAGCTGTCGTCACCAGCGAGGCCGGCCTTTCCTTTTTGTCTGTCACACATGGCCAGAGGTTAACCAGTCTGGTCCTGAGGGTTCCTGCTGAACCCAGGCGGCAGGTGAGGTCCCGGTGATCACTGAAACCCTGGAATCCAGCGTTATAAATAACAAACTGTTTGGTCTGACAAGACCACGTAACCAACTGGAGTTTTCCACATTCTTCCACATAAACTGATTCCATATTTGCTGTAAACAGGTCGAACTTTTATTGCTGAACATAAACCACAGTAATGGCATACTGTTTTACCGTGCAGTATATCACCCATATAAACATCTACAAAATAAACTTGAGTATATGTTATTCGTTGCATTCACTGGGTTAAAGTAAAAAAAAAAAGTTTCCATAAGTAGATTAAACTGTCAGCATCCACTCTCAGACTCTGCTCTGTCCAGAGTAACGTATCCTCATGTGCAAAGTAAGACTTGCTCTCCTCACTTTTGGCACGAAAGCTCAAAATTATTGACTTAAAATATTTGTTCTCCTTTTATATATTATAAATCAGTAATAATTGCTGGTTGCTCGTAAATGTAATGCACATCCGATGATTTCCAGGAAACAGAAACCGCTTCATTCTGAAGGTTTCAGCAGCCAATGTGGAAACTGTTATGAATCACTATTACTTTGAATTCATAAAAATAGATGCAGATTATTGGATTTAGGGAAACAATGCAGAGAAGAGCTGAGTCCTCCATGTACATTTTTAAATGGAAGACCAGGGCTCTACAGCTAAAGTGGATAAAGGTAAAAAGAAGGAGCATAAGCCTATCTCACAGTTCATCACATGACCCTCAGCTAATAGTTTCATCCTTTTCAGGCCTGTAAGTCTGACTTCCACTCTTAAACTCTCGTCTCTTTTGGGATGTTTTCACATGAATCAACAATGGTTTTCCATCGTCAACATTATTTTTCTTGCATACACTGTGGCTTCGCTCGAATAAACCAAACTTCCTCTTCAACACGCTGACGTTTGTAAATCTCTCAGTGAAGTATTTCAGGAGCATGCTTTTGTTTTATGGCAGCTACATTTTCTAGAAGACTCCCTGAGCTAACTCCATGCTCACTTCCTGTCAACCTCTCCAGTCACAGGTTTACAGACATTCCTAACGCGTGGGGGTCCTGCTGCTTTCATTGGACACAGTGGGATCATATCATCAGTTTTGGGCAAAATATCATCAGTTACTCATGATGTATTGATCACTGAAAGCACCTGAAGTCTGTTGTTCAATAGGTGACTTAGTCACTTGATCGTTTTACTGGCATTCAGTAATAATCTGTCTCTGTCTTCTGACCTTATGTCAACACGTTGGCTCCTGGAACAAGGACTTATGATCTAAACTCAACTGAAATAAACTAAAATAAAAAAGTAATATGACTACTAGCGTGACCACTAGAAGTAATATGGTATTTTTTATGTAGGTATCAAAAGCAATAAGGAATAATGTGGGTGCTCAGTTATTTAAATGTTCCTGTGGACATTGGTTTTATCCCGTGATTTAACTTCTCCTCTCAAGCTACATCCAGTAAATAGTATTTTAACACGAGAGAACAATCTAATCACAAAAAGCTGACTTCACCAATATACTACGCATTTTTGTCAATTTGTATTTGTCAGAATAAAACTTAAATAGTCTCTAAGCCAAAACTCATCAGCACTGTAAAAGTGAACCTCTTCAGTGTATACTGGTGTTTATGCTTTTACATAACACGCATCGCATGAAGAAATACAATACATGCACATCTCAAAGAGAAACAACTTCAATATCCACTCAGTGACAGCGGATGCGAGCATGAGCCAAGAGCCTCACAAAACCATGAGCCTCTGCAAACCCGCGCACTTTTCCGCTGAAACCTTTAGCGGCTATTCTTGTCTCCAGCACCATGTAATTAAGTTCCTGTCGTTCTCCGCTCTTGAACGTTGCTTAACATAAACGGAGGCTTGTTAATTAGTTCCAGTGTGCGATCACGAGGCGCTGCTCTCAGACGCCGAAATGAACCTCTCCATGTGAAAGCGCCATGGTGGAGGGAGGAGGCCCATAAACGAAAGTGGCACATCCATCCTGAAGATGAGTCCATGTCATGTTAATGAAGAAAGCAGGACAAGCCAGTTGTAACACTGGTCCTGACAATAGAGATAGTGAGTTCCTCCATTCATTTTTATTTCCCTCAATGTGAACAAGAACAGCAAAGTTTACAAAGTTACTTTCTTTCTTAAAAATAATAAGTGAACTACAGAAACTACCATATATTGCTACAACCAGGACTTCTCCCACCAATCAGTAAGCACGGTTGTATAATGTTATCTGTTATGTTTCCACATACGGATGCAGGGTTGAGGATATATGATGTGTTGTTTCCATATCTAACATGAATCATATGTGACAAATCTGTGATGCGATGTATGGTACAGGTGGAAAGATGAATTTCCTCGGCTTTCATCTTCAAATGCAATTACTGCGCTACGGATGGGCAGTGCTGATTAATGCAGCCTGGTGATGTATGGCACCGCAAAACGGAAGGGCATATTTATGAAGTCCTTTAATCTCCCTTGACAACAGCCTCATATGAGCCAACAAGCTCATCTCCCATGGCCACATTAGGCCAACTGTTCTCCTCTCCACCATGAATTACTGCTGTCACCTGTCTGAGATTTCACAGGACAGCGTCTTATTTGAGGTCAATTTCAGTCTTTCCCAGCAAATCAGCAGGTCCAGCAGAGAGGCAAGCCGATAAAGTTTGGGATTTTGAGGAGTGCGGATTATAGGATCAAAAGGCAATGGCGCTAATCCCTCCCCGTTATTAAAGATGATAGCGCTATAAATGACAACACATGCAAAACTTCTTCTAACTCCAAACTCTCGGTCGCGTATGTAAGTACTTAACAGAACTGTGCTCAAGGGATGGAGCCGCCTCCAAGCTGGATTAACCAGGAGAGATGGGATGTTGATCCTATAGTTATTCTCCCAGTTCCCTATGTCTTTTTTTCACCTTCTCTTCTTCTGTGTGAGGAAGTGCACGACTGTCTGTGGAATGGAAGGTTGTGGGAGCTCCTGTCCCGACACTGTACACTGCAATTATCTCCACAAGCTCAGGAAGCTAATTGGAAGAGATGTGGGATAAATCCCAGCCTGGGGGAATTGTGCTAATTTTCCACTTTCAGCTGACCTAATAAGAGGACCATCCACTACCACTGGAATGATGGTACAGTAGTCGACAAAGGGAGAGAGAGAAAGCAGTCTCATTTTTTGTTAATGACCCTCACACACTGGGATCTAAATACACCAACACAGATTATTACATCTTCTGTTTGGTGCTTACTTTCACTTATACAAGCATGCTGATAGTATCCATGTGCACAAGTGTGGTATTTCTTGGGCTCCTCTCCAGCTGACACTGCCCTCATATTACTTTGTCCAACAAACATCCCAAACAGCACGGACACTCGCTTCACGGATTCCTCCCGAGCAGTGAAGTGTGCACAACCACATCCATGGCTCCTCTGTGCATATGACAAATCTAATCCTCCTCCTTCTGAGTTCTAACAGGGAAGTCTCTATTCAGACACAACCGTAATCACATTAACCCCGTTTTTTCCACTGTGTGCCAAACCTGCAGCTTGAACTTAGTTCAAGGGTTCCATCGCGTTCAGCCAAGTTTATAAGCCACAGTTTATCACAGAAAATGAAAAGACCTTTGTTTGATGGGCATGTAAAACATATAATAATAGTGAGGAGAAAGGCTTCCAATGTAAACTGACAATCATATGGAGAAAAAACGTTTCTATTTTGCTCACAATTCAGACCCATATGTATTTCTAATCAATAAATTTCTTTTGCACGCACCACTTGTTTGTGGTTATACAGCAGACTATTGTCCCCACTAATGCAGCCGGGGAGAAACAGTGGATCTGCACTGTCCGTTCAAACACACATAGACACTCGAAGTCACAGAACTAGTTGCCGTCCTGCAGGCATGTAGGCTTATTAGGCTTTTCCATTATTTGACTCCAGCCAGTTGCACCAGATGTTTGTCATTGAAACTGAGCCTTGTTATAACCCAAGTGTAAAGTAAGTCCAGAGTTATGAATTATTAAGCTAGACCACATGTAAAGCTTTTTTCTGTTGTTTGTGTTTTTTATTGTCAACAACTTAAAGTAGCTTATTGCTGACACCAATTCCTCACTATAACCCTATAACAGTGTCTTATTTTTACAAGATTGGATATAAGATATATTTTATTGTTATTAATATATACTCTCTGCCTAATCTCATGTTATTGTTGCATGATTTTTAAGAACATAAATTCATGCAAACAACGAATGCCTTTTTCAAAATTAGCATCTTTAAAAGGCTTCCTACTAACTAACTAACGTACGACTTTTGTAAGTAGCAAAATGCAAATTTGAAACTAATATTTACAGAAAACACTTTGCAGACAAGCTGAAAAGTGGACACAGAAATACAGTAAGCTGCTGCGCTTGACCAATAAAGGAACAGCACATCAAACCCCATCCACACCACTTGAACCTTAATCCACCCAGTGTAACCTAGAAAGTGATTATAGGTTGAGGCTCTGACATGGCTTTGGATGTCTCAGATCATGGGATGTGCAGCACGTTAGCACGGAGACGCTTTGAAGTTTTTCTGAGAAACATGTCACTTTTGATCATTATTTCTCAGCTCTTGTTGGGCTTCTGCGGTTATATTTTTATGAATAGGATTAAATTATAGTGATTATTTTTTTGTAGCGCTGCTGTGTACTATCAAAATCAAACACAACGCTTTCATAGTTTACGTGTAAAGAAACGTATCTTGAAGACATCACTTGAAAGTAGATGATACGTTTGACAGTCTAACATGTCTCATGTGACAGTGGGCTCCTATACGTTGTGAGTCTCTGTTTCCACTGACTTCTGTAACACATGCGATCAGAATTACTGTATTTTGCAATAATCAAAAGAAACAAGAGAACCCAGAAACACTCTACAACAGATGTAAGCAATGACATGCAAAAGTCTTTCCAGAGGCCAGCTCATAATGCCTTTTAATGGTCTTGTTTAACAAGCAAGGGAAGTGGTTTCCCCTCCATCACCCACAAACCCCCAAAATCTTACCCAGCCAAGGACAGGGATATCCCAGAGTTCGGTGGGAGCAGCATCAATCTTCTTGTCTCTGAAGACACAAGCTTATTCAATAGAGGAGGATCAACTGAGATCTGGACTGTGTCAGAATTCACTAAACACGCATCACACAGCCTTTTGCTTTGCCGGTTCAGCCAAACCGCTCGCACTACACTGAAACGCCACCAGGACAATCTACAGTAATTGATGATTTCTCGAAAGCAGCCTCGACACCAACGAATAAATTTACCGAATCATCTGCATGCTGTCTGCGTTACCACAGAGAAACTTCAAACACTTGGATGGAATTTGCTCCACAGTGTGACAGCGGCATCAGCCTTAAGAGCAACATGTGATACAGTTACGCAATACTTCAGAAAACTGTAATTATAATTTTATAGTGTATTTTTACATTTAGTAAATTCTAATACAGACAAAACACAGTCACACAATATGAAAAAAAAAGATCCTTCCAGTAAGTACAGCAAAGCTTCATGCATGTTCATATAGAAAGCACAAGGATTTGAAAATTCATTACATGTTGTAAAGTTTTGTAAGCACAGGACTCAAGAAGAGGCTGTGGCACAGTGTTTTTTTCTAACATCAGGACTTTACATTACATTAATTTAGGCCAACATATGATTACAGTTAAGGTATTCTAATACCTTATTGTGTCTAAGAGTGATTTCAGTGTGTGCCCAGACGCAGGTTTTTTTTTTTTTTATCTCTGAGGTTGGTGTAAAGACATCTGTTACTGTATTCTCTCTTCTAAAAGTGTGTTACAACTTTACATACTGTCGGAAAGGAAAACTTTGCCCCATAAATTCTCCTGCTTCACACTAATCCTTTCTCAGCAGTGCAATGGACTTATAGTTGAAGACTTAAAGTGTCGTATAGTCAAGCTAAACTGTCCAACCCTCGACTACTGTACATTCACAGAGACAGGATTCAACTTGGATTGTAATAACATCAGGGTAAGCGCTTATTTTCAATGTTTAGCCAGGACAGGCATTTATCGTACTTCATCCAGGAAATACTGCAAATACTTGAGCCTACATGAAGCAATACCATTCAGACTCACAGGCAGGTGGGGCTGGCACCACACTGCAGCTAAGCTTTGATGAGTGGAGTTCAAAGATTAAATACTTGTCAGCTCACATCCTCTTGTTCATGTTCTGCCTGGTGGGTCTGGTCCAACTTCACCACACACTAGGTGGAAATTAAATGTCTCATAGAAAAAAAGGCGAAAAAGGGGCCACTCCTGGCCGCTGGTCACGGTAATAAATAAATGCACACTATTGTTGAAGGAGTTTCGTTCTGCTTCTTTAAGCAACCTACTCTTCTCTTTTTAAGTGGCTATTGAGATTTTAAATGACTTTTAAATGACTACATGTAAGGTAAATAATGTCACTACAGTATGAAGTGTTTCTGTGTTTGTTATGCCTGAGTACTGTCCACTGAGACTCATAGATGAACTGATGGAGTCTGGACAGACATGCGTGTAAACAGCAGCTTGACCAGCTGGCGGAGGCGTACATACAGTTAACATATAGTTAACTAGGATTGTCCCAAGATTGAAACAGTACACTCAGTGGATGATAAAGCTTTGTATTTTCGGGTTGTGTACAAGAACTGTTCGGTAGCAGATTTAGTTTGTTTTCATGTTAAGCAGTGTGTGAAATGGCATGTATCTTATCATAAAACTCTCAGCAAGGAAGCAGATATGTCACTTTCCCAATAGTCCAAACTATTGCTTGAAAGGCATTGAGGCTTAGGACTCTCACTGCTCATAATCAGTCTGAGATTTTATAAACTCGCTATACACTTCAAATATGTAATATCCGCTCTGCTCCATGGAAGCGGAGAGGGCAGGAAACATTAAAGCAGCCCCCTAAGGTTTTCCATAAGGCACACAAAGACGCTCTGGATATTACTGCATTGTGTGGTGGTTTCTGGAGGAAGTATTTGTATATTTTCTAAAAGAAGTAAAACTCCCTCCACTATAAATGATTAGATATACATATACATATTAAAATGTTTTTTCTACTTATATACTGTTATTTTATTTATGCTAATATAATTAATATAGTAATATTAGTAATAGTCAATTTTCAAGTATACTTTGAAGTGGGAAATGGATCCAGAGGATAAAATTCTGCTTAGCATCAAGAATGTTTAGAAGAAAACACCATACTTCCATTACACCTGCACGTTTCACATTTCACATGAGTAACAGCTCTCTTCTGCCCACTCTTCCTCTCATCCCTCCTCTTCCCTCTATCTGTCATGTTAACGATCCTCCCGTTTGGGGTTCCTGATATCCCAGCTCCTCTCAGAGGATCCTACTTGGCAGAAATAGAGTTTAGAGCAGCAGAGCTGTTTCCTCATTGATTTTAGATCTGACCTTCCTGTAACCTCACGTAAAACAATCGCCTGCGTGCCCAAAGTCCCTCCACAGCAGGAGGAGAGCAACCAGCCAACGGCTGAGACAGTCAAACATAGAAACAGGCAAAGAAAATGCAACTTTATCACACTTCCCTCCTGACAGCAATGAAAACACCAGGGAGACAATAGGGCCATATACAGCCTGAGAATACAAACGGTCTCTAGGTCTCAGAGATGGTGGAGCTGATGTCAGTCAAAAAAAGGCAGGCATCTGTGCAGTGAGTTGAGTTGTTGAGATTGTCATAGTGCTGTATTGTAAAAGAATAGATAAATTAAGCAGAGGGTAAAGAGGTGAGCCAGGAATATCCAGCTGCGTATTGGCCTCAAAGGCGTAACTGTGCCAAACAAGAGATGACAACCTGAGGGTCATTACTCTGTGATTAAACACTGTATGTGTTGTAGAAGTCAACTCTGGAGAGGCTGGAGAAGGGAGAGGGATTATAATTGTATTTTAAGTGCAGTGCCGCTGTGTGACCAGTGTTTGCCCTTCTATTTTATGAAAAGCTCTGTCATAAATAAAGGCGTTTTCTCACCTTTTCCATTTTCAGCGTGCACTGGGTTCACCTTTACACACATCTGTTTCTACGCTGTCTTGTTATCACGGTCCTTGGCCACAGCAGGGAGTTCGAACCATAATAGAGATCATAGTGATGGATGAGCTGGAGTTTGGAGGGACCTCTGGAAAGAACTTTGGAACCTGCTTATGAAGTTTGACAGAGGTCCAAAAAGTCCTGGAGAGAGGCAGGATAGGTGAAAACCTCAAAGTGACAGGTTATAATCAGAAAAGAGCAAAGTGCTCATTTTCTCTCTTCGGGGATTATGTCCTGTGTTCTGCTCTCCATGGCTTAAACTGTGATTTGCACAGTAAACAACGTTAAACTACATTTTTGGCACTTTCATTTCTTGTCTAGCAAACACACATCAATGCTCATGGGTGTGTCTCAATGGGAAAGTGCTTAAATTCTACGTAATGGCAAGAGTTGTTTTTAGGACACAGCCTCAGTTTTAAAGCTGTCCTAAACTTAACTTTTACTATCCTGTTGCTGAGGTGAGAAATTGTTTCTGCTAAGACTCCTTGTCTTTCCTCTATGTACACTTGTAGGTGAGGGCATGTGTGGTTTTGTGTGTGACATTCCTCTGCTCAGTCCCATTATTCTTGCAGTTGGTGGTTGTATGAACAGCAGTGGGACAATGGTTGGGGCAGCTGTTCAGACTGTGTGTCAGTGGTGAAACGGCAGATGAAGTCTGCTACTTGTTACCCACCAAGAGATTTTTCATTACAGTTATTAATTTTGTCATGTGTTTACGTACTTACTTACTTACATACCAGATACTCTTATTAAGGATCATAAGTATACTTATTCTCATGTACCTGAAGTTATAATCTTAGATTTCCTCTTTTTGACAGAGTTTCTCTGAATAGAATGAATATGAAATATGCAGCACACCAGTCTGCAATCTACTCTAATCTACTGCAATCTACATGCAAACTCAATAAAAAGTTGAATGAATATATTATGTGAGAACACATACTGCATATCATGTGAGCTATTGTGGCATACACCACTTCATGTCAGGTCAGTTCAGTTTTTATCTAGTGCCAAATCACAATAGAACTTATCTCAAGGTACTTTTCCTTCAACAACACAACTAGGCGACACTGAAGAAGAAAAACTCTCTTTAACGGACGACATCTCCAACAGAATCAGGCTCAGTGTGAGTGGCCATCTGCCTCGACCGGTTGGGGTGCTGGCCAGTGCTGATAATACAGAGATTTAAAGTTTTGCACAGAAACTTGCATGTGTCTTAATTGTAAGAACCTTTTGGACTTGCTGTGTTTGACTTGCTGAGATTTTAAATGGAAAATACATGGCATTATCATAATTATAATTCTTCAGAGAAAAAACTAACACTAACATTTCTTATTGTTTTTATGTTCAGACTGCTGCTATAGCTGTTGTTTTTCACTGGAAGACCATTTTAACTAGTCACAACAGATTAGATAACAGACAAGAAGAAAATCATAATAGGGCTAAACCTTAGGGCAAGTCGCTCTGTGGGAAGCTGCTAACAGGTTTGTGGTAAACAGATTTTAAAATGCAGGGCAAAGTGCTACATAGATTTAATTAATGACAATAAATGAACGTCACACAGGTTCAAAAGTCTGGCCCAGCGACTGCCATTCATTGTCAGTCGGCTCTGCACTCGCGGAGCACAACAAATTCAAATGAAGCCCATCTACACTGCGAGGGGAAGCTGAGAAAGGCTCAATTTTATGCAAATACTGTATACTCTGAGCAGTTCAGCTACAGCCAGGGGAGAGCCAGTCAGTTGATTCCACCTGAACCCAAAGCAGAGAGTCAATTTATTACCCAACATGTAGTAAAGTAATTATAAAGAAATGAGGAAAAAAACATTGTCCAAACCCTGTAAATAATGTGCCACACCCAAAGAACTGCACATTCATCCACCTACTGACAGCTACTCTGGATGCTTATGTACAATCATACTGTCAGTCACAGGTCCAACTAAAAAGTACAAAAGTAGTATTTAGGGATATTGTGTTGCATTGAATTAAGCATTCATTTTATTGTATCCATACCCTGCACATAGCTGACAGTCCACAGAGAAGTTAATTTACACTGTAAGTCCATAGACAGGTCTCTATAGCTACATCCTATAGCTGAGGTTCACATTTATTGCTTCTCTACATCCACCCCAGTGTAATTTGTCCTTTTGTATGGTGCCTCACTAAGTCTGTCAAAGGTCTGTAATGAGAAGTATTAGCCTCCTCACTGCTTGTTAATTGCTTTTCTTTGTCAAAAATGAAGAGACGGGAAAACGCTCACTTGGCACATTTTTAGATAGCATCTCTTCTTTTAGCCTTTTATTCTGCCATCTGGTTTTACTGCACATGCATTACATTGTCACATTGGAATAAAATGTAAGGATCCCCAATGGCCTGTGACTCTGAGACAGTGAGCAATTATCGACAAGCATGAATAATGCGGTAAACCACTAACAACTGCACATAGCCAGGACCTATTGTGGAGTTGGAAAGCAGAGAAGTGAGGGTTAGGAGGGGATCCAGACAAGACATTCCAGTACCTTATCAAGGGTGACCCCTCAGCTGTATTAAGTGTTGAGGGAGTGGTGGAACCTCAACATAGATATGCCCTTACCCGTGGCATGCCAAGTGTGAAAGTATGTATCCAACCTTACATAATGACAGCTTTGAGGGTTAATGGTCTCCTGGGTGTCTATATTTGTCATAACTGAGTCATATTTCATGCAGACTGTGTCACTGGTAACGGCGCATGTATCAGCAGTATATTTCAGATGTCGATAAGTACAGACTCAGTTTTCAGAAAAGCTTTTTGTAAAACACAATAAGAACTAAAATCAGATTTTTTTATTCACTTAAATCTTTATTTATCTGACAAAAGAACAAAAAGAACAAAAATCAGTGAAAGGCTCAAAAGCCAGCATCAATGACAGTGGCGGCTGGTGAAATTATTTTTGGGGGGGGCGCACTTTTGCAAGTCAGTTTTCAGAAGCACTCTAACCTCATATCACCACTAGTATAAACTAAAGCACCATTATCATGCATCACACTGCTTTAAAAGATTAAATTAACGTGAAAAGTCTGTGTTTTCAGTCATTTACTATTTACTGTAAGTACATTTCACTCATCTCTCCTTCAACTGAGAACATGCAGTCAAGCAGCTCATTCTGCACCGTCTTAGATGGTAAATGGTCTGCACTTATATAGTGCTTTTCTACCTATACTGTTACTCAAAGCACTTTACACTGCTTCGTATTCACCCATTCGCACACACACACACTCACACACCGATGGCAGACCTGACCTGACACACCGGGGGCAACATGCCAGGATTTTCTGAGTGTTCACTTTCATCATGACCACGCAACACAAGCTCAAACGCACCACAGAAT
>JAUBNQ010000020.1:5586302-5601260 GCA_032353495.1 Ctenopoma kingsleyae | reverse complement strand
GTGTAAAAAAAAACCTGTTTAAGACTGCTTGGTGATCTACGCACATATAATTAAGAAACAAACTATTTTCTGTCCTTTTATTAATTAAACTATATAGTAAGAGTTAAAAGAATAATTTAAATACTCTCTGCCATGCAGGACTGTCATTTAGATTTACCCACCACTACCATCTACTGGAGACTGTTGTGTCCTCCACGCTGTCTCACCCACCTGCTCTGATGACTACATTAAAGCAGGGTGACCTTCTTAGGTTCCTAGTGCTGGAACACAGGGGGCTCTGAACAAGAAATAGAAACCCAAAAAACACACCAGAAACTGATGAAATTTGGTCGATGTGAAAGCAAACTCCCAATTACATTCTCAACACACTGCTCAAGAGGATTATTACTCCAACATCCAAATATGATCTCAGAACACTTGTGTGAGTATGAGCACGTTTAGCCAAAAACCAAGAACAGGCGGACAATAAAACGGAAAAAGTAAGCCACACAAGCACAGGAGCTGCTAACTGTGATGAGGTCAGGATTCTTGTGGGTGCTTCCTATTGCCAGTGTAATTAAAATGAAAAACTAAACCAAAAAAAAATTCCCTCAAGCCCCATAAATATACTGTAGAGCTCAGAGCTCAGGTATTCTCTGCGGAGCTGCAAAGTGTTGTTGTGCTGTGACAAAATAAGGCTGCTTATGTTATAAAGCAGTATAAAGTATTTTTGACATATTAGTATGTTACAGAAATGCTGTGGTTTTAAAAGTGACACAATGTGGTTGCACCTTCAGTAAGTTTTAAAGTGAAATCCTTCGAAAGCGAGTTTAAAAAGATTTGAACTTCTTTTACTGTAAGACGTGTTATCGTGTGATGCATTCTGTACCAGAATCCAAGTAGTCAAAGTTGAGGTTTTCAATCCTAATGCCTTTTGAGACACTGCCCCCCTCTGGATCAACTTAGACAAATTATACAAGACTTTAATTTCTTTACAGGTCACTCAAAAACAACGAGGTATGTTTGCATGTGTGGATGGTAAACGTCAGTACTCTGGATATGGACAGCTATTAGAAAATGAATAGCTTTAGCTTTCATAATAAATCCAGTGTTTTAGTGGAAGTTGCTGTTCACACCTTTTCCCTCTCTGGTCAGAGAAAAGATTGATGCTGCTTGTAGTATAATTTGGAACATCTGCTCAGCGCTAAAGAGGATGTGGATCTTGTCATAACATTCCTCAGACCGACAGCGTGTCATTCTCTAATCAATTGACTCTGTGCACTTCTACTGGGACACTCAAAGACTTACATAAGCCCAGAGGAATCTGCCTAAAAGAGCTCCATAAGGATACAAATGGGGCACAACAGGTCATATGTGAAGTCTTTGTGTATGAATCAGACAAACACCAGAGACGCCTTTAGACAGACGGTAACATCCTGGAGTCCAGAGGCCAACGAGGCAGTCTGCACCTGCTCTCAGTAGATGTTTAGCAAAACAGGCTCATCCCCATGAATGGATAACACTTAACACAATCAGAGCAACATGAACATGTGAACAAGCAACTGAAATTTTCCATCTTTAGAGGAATCATTTAGCATTTTGAGAAACATAAGATTTGGAAACAATACTGATACCACTCGTAACAGCTCATTAATGATGAGGCTATGGCTTGTGGACATTTAGCTTAGCTCAAATATGGGGGTATCTGTCCTTATAAAGGTAAAAAGATCCACAAAATCCAGTTATTAAATGTTTTTGGTTTCATTCAAACAAACGCCAACCTAAGCTATAAAGGTCATATTGCATATAATTACTAATAAATCAGATTTGCTGATTATTTCCACCTCACTCAGGCCTCTCTTTGTTTTTCCTTTTTCTTTACAGCCACTGCTGCTATAATATGCTCAGGCATCTTATTTTTCCTCTCTCTCGGTGACAGTTGGTGGATTTATGGGGGTCATGTGCAGAACTATTTCTTGGCTGGGAGCAGCGACTCTCTGCTGTTTGGAGCTCATGGTGATTATGGCAGATTGATTTTGCTAGCTCTGGACAGAACCAGGCTAGCTGTTTTTATGCTAGTATAAGCCAGTCAGCTGCTGATTGTAACACTATATTTGATGGACAAGTCTTCAAGTGGTATCAAACTGGTAACAATCTTCTGATTCTCAGCAAAAAAGTGAATAAGCATATTTTCCAAAGTAATCAAACCGAACCTTTAAAAAAATATTACGTTTACAAACACTTGCAAGAAATCTACAAGGCTGTGTTTAGCACAACCTCATCAGTCTGTGGAGAGCATGCCATGCTGTTCAGTGTTGGACCTCTGCAGGGACAACACCCAATCAACAGTCAGTACACCTTCTTTTTATCAACTGTTTCGAGTCCTTGTTGACAGTAGTGGTGCCGGCACCAGGCCCGCCAGACTTCAGCCCTGTCATCCCAGCATACACAGAGGAGAGTGGTGAAATGACTAGCACATGGACACTGACACATACACGTACGCACGCGCTCAGCTTGTGTGTGGAAAAAATGGCCTGCTCAGCCCCACACTCCCGACCCCCTGATTATTCTCTTACAATAATGAAAATAAAGCCAACCAAGATATGTACATTATGAAAACTGTTTGTAGCCACGTCTGCTGTGTAAATTTGGAATGTGACTACACATGTATAAGGCAGTAAGATCCCAACAAAGTGTGTGTGTGTGTGTGTGTGTGTGTGTGTGTGTGTGTGTGTGTGTGTGTGTGTGTGTGTGTGTGGTGTTCGAGTGTGAGAGCATGTGTGAATGCTTACATGTTACACAGAGAGCTCTTTGTGTTTGGCTCTAAACGTCTGGAGGCACCAGCAGTCGGCAAGCTCCAACTTTATGTCAACGACTTTGTGACAATATTTATATAATGTTTGCATAAAATTATAAATATACAGGTGTATTTACCTGTAGGAAGGGGGAACTGCTCTTTCCCATGTCGTCTCTGAGGCCGAGCACTGTGGAGGTGGTGTTGGACACATCAGCGCAATGATTTGTATGTATTTGCTTAAGCTTCAGGTTTCAGGTTGAACTGAGTATGTGTCACTTTCATTAACACGTCGTGTGACTGCAAGGACATCTAGAATTACACATTCTCCCTTTATGGTTACCAACATGCTACATACAGCATGTTTCTGGGTGGAATAGGACACTTTCTAAATTGCATCTTTAAGTCTTGTTAGCTTAGCATTTTGGGCTGTCTTTTATTCGTCATTATTCAAATGATTATATGTGTTTCTTTAATTTCACGTAATTTCATGTTTTTATATTTGCTAGCATTGTTTTTCATTACTAATCTTTTGCTTTTATTCTTTTATATTATTATTCTTCACTAAAATGCAAGACATACAATAAATAAAGATATTATTGTGTGAGTGATAAAAACAACTGGTTCTGGTCCGGAGTGGCCTTCTCTCTTCAAAGCTGGGTTGCAGGAGATTTATGAACTCTTCGCTGCTTGGTATATTAAACCACTGCTGCCTGCCAATTTGCAGGGGTGTTGCAGGTGTCAGTGGGAGTGTGAGGTGATTTGAAGCTGGTCAATGGCTTCATTATAAACCCAACGTGTAGAGAAAAGTAAAAAAAACAAAAAACAATATGGTGCCTTTAGACATGATTAAACTACATCGGTTTAAGTATGAATGAACTGTGTAACCACTCAGCATATTTGAACAATTAATATAATGTACACATTTGCCTTGCAATGCCCATTTTTATAACAACCAATGCACAAGCACAAACATGCTCACAGTGACACAGATGTCTGAGCCAATTCAGTTACTTACTACATACATTTGTTCTCCTATGTTTATAACAACCAGAAAGTCTAAAGCCATGTTAGCAGTTCTGTGAGACTATACCAAAGACATAACAGTGCTAACCTTAGTCTGTATAAACTTATGCTAACATGATAATCAGTAATAATAAAGTCCAGACGAGGCTGGTGGAAATTCATTTATTATGCTACTAACAGTTGTGGAGAAATTGTGGTGGTGTTTGAGAAAAGTCAGGAGATTTCCAAAATCATTAGAGTTAATTAATGTCTGCACAAATGTCCCGTGCTATCCATCCAAAAATGGATTTCAGCCATTTTAACAGGCCTGTGAGCCTATACTCACCACCTTGGTAACATGCTTATGACAATGTTATGATACATTTGCTGCTTAGCGATAAACTCAATGTACATGTGGAAATTACAGAGATAATCCAATGGACAAACCATAGGTTTGACCTGATGATGCTCTTATTTATTATTTCTGTTAACCCTAACTTTATTAAATCTTAAACAATCCCACACTGAGAAATTTTAGTAGCTGATGCTCATTAACAGAGACATTAACCAGCTCCAATGCATCTTTTAAACCTTTAGCTCTTACATTGGACTTTTTATCTTACTGAGCATCCCAACTTTTACTGTGAATGCAAACACAAAAAAGGGAAGACGGTGAATGATGCGCTCAGTACATGCACAATAATGTAATGTGCTAATACTTTAAATGGACTGTTTGTTTATAATGGTGTCATAGATGAAGATCTAACCCTATTTTAAGACATATTTAAACAGAAATGTTGCTAATTTCACTCACTTTATCTTGCCACTGTAGTTCAGTTCACTTTAGTCACTGGACTAAAGTGGTGTTCTGACTGTTGTTAAATGTTAAACAAACATTGCCATAACTAAACCCATGATGGTAACATGGCTAGTTTTTCTGTATTTTTTTTTGTATGCTGAGAATCAAAGATACCATGGGAAATGTAAAAACATGTGTTTTTTCCATTTCATCTGTCTAATAACAGTATTCCAGTTCTTCCATGAACAAAAAGAATGGCAACACATAACTATGAAATATGGAGGGGTGCTGTGTAGGGAGGGCTTCCTTGTTATTGTCCATCAGTCACAGCCAAGAAACTTAAGCCTCTGTGGGAGAGGAGACTAAAGACCGTCTCTCAGTTTTCTGTCTGGTGTTTCTCTGTCACTATCATTCTGCTGGCATCTTCAAATTTCTCTGAAGCCCTTTGAAAATTCAGTAGCATATTTCATTTCAGCTCTGGTAGGTTAATGTTAGGCATTGAGCTGTCTAATCTAACGCGACAGTCAATTTTTGGGGTCATTAGTCATCAAAAAGTTAGCAATTAAGCCTCATTATGTCGATTCTCTTTTGATGTCATAGACCCTGAATTATGGATCTGTTCAGTTCAATTTAACTTCACACTAACCAGGTGACACTTGAAAAGCTGTGAAGGGTTTTTCAGAATGAATGAAGTTTCCATCTGTCCCTACAGTTTTAGTAGTTGTAGTGTCAAAGTGTGTTTTGTTGTCTCTCGATCTCTAAGACAGTAGCACGGATCTGCTCTCCATGTGCTGAGATGCTCCTTTACTGTGACTGAACTGAGCTGAGCTGAGTTTTCACATTAAAAGTCCAGGCTTCTCGTTTTCACTCTCCTTATTAAAATGTGTCTATCATGTCAGGGCCTGCAGCTGAACCCGCGTTTGATTTGTGAGTTAAAGGACTAAAGATAATCACAGTGCATCTGTCTTACATGACCAAAGCACTTTGTGTTTATAGGCTTGTGATGCAAACCAGTGCAGCAGGCTAAACTGTTTTTAATTTGACCAACAAGGTTTTAGTTAGTCAGTAGGCAAGAGGAGGGGAGGAAGAGGAGGTGAAAACTGGGCAGCAATGAATCAAACTGAAACTTGTTGCCACAGGAGCCTCGAGTTGCCCAAGTGGAGTCGATTACTCAGTGTTTTTGAACTGGCCAGCGGGGGCCTGGGGTGTTAAGGTTGGATCAGCAGACAGAGTGTGAAATAAAAGATGATGATGGTTAAAGACAAAGAAAAAGAGACAAAACACATCCTCCTGAATCAGTGGAGCACCAGCTGCTTGGCCCAGAGGGAAACTAAGTTTATTTGGATTTAGGTTTCCTTCATCTATCAGTGCCAATTATCAAAACGAGGTCTAATTGCCTTGTTATAAATGCATCTCTTTCCTCTCTTCTTTGTTTTACTGGCTCAAGGGTCCATGACAGACAACAAAGACACTGTAGTTGTTCTTCCTCCTGACAGTGACCTCATGATTATTCTGCCATTAGAACAAGAACCTTGAGGGCAAAACAAATTTGGTTTTGATTCTATTGCCCTGGCTTAAGCCTTACAACAACAAGTTTAAATATCACTTTTCATTTCTTAACATCTCTATGCCCTACACTTGAGAACTGTAGCCAAGTAGGTCCAAATGTAAAGTGACGGTTCAGCATAACACGTCAATAACAGCAATAATGTTTAACATTCTTCTCATTCTTCGTGTATAGTTTGATATTGGACACTGAACAAAGCACTTGACCTCCAGCGATTCAGTCTCCAACAGTGAAAGACTGTGCAACTAACTGTGAAATAGGCCATTGCTGAAAAAATATACTCACTCTACTTTTCATGGCTGAGTAAATGTTTTAAAAAATACTCTGAACCAACATGTGCTGCTATAATTGGATTAAACCCATCCCACCCCTTCCTGACAGAGGAAAGAAGCAGCAGTAGCCTAAGAACAGAACAGAGTGTCTCAGCAGTTAGAGAACAGGATTGCGTGTCAAAAAGCCAACCTTAAGGCTACAGTTGGTGCAGAGCCACCAGAAGACATGATCGTCTCTGACTGGAGCCTTAAAGCTTTGAACATTGGATGGTACCAAAACATCCAAGAGCTGCCAAAGAAAGACACAGAATTGACTGATCATAAGATTGAATTATAATGAAACCCATGTAAATGTGCTTTAAGGAATAGTTGGATGTGATTTGGATAAAAGTGCTTGTTGGTGAGAGTTGAATAAGACTGATACCACACATATCTCTGTGTGCCAAATATAAACCACTAGCAGCTGATTGGGTTAGCATTGCTTTGTTGTGTCACTGTTACACAGTGGTTTCTGTACAGTGGAGATCCCCAACTATTATTCCAAACGGGACCAGATTCAGTGCTGTCAACAAATGTGCTGCGTTTCACACATATAACTTCACAACACACATATTCCACACCGTCTTCATTCATCAAGGTCCTAACAGAGACGTCCCAACCGGTGGAACCACTGCCGTACACGGCAAACAAAGAAGGTTCATTAGCGAAATAAAGGATGGCAAGAAGGCAAGTAAACGTATTTTCATCCATCCATTATCCAAACCGCTTTTTCCTGTTACGGGTCACATGGGGGCTGGAACCAAACCCAGCTGTCACTGAGTGAGAGGGCAGGTCACCGGTCTGTCACAGGGCTGACATATAGAGACAGCTTTACACCTACTGTATGTTCAGTTTAGAGTCACCACGTAACCCTAACTACACATCCCCCATACTGTGGGACGAAACCAGAGTATCTAGTGATACTTAATAGCATCTAAAATATTTAGTTTATTTATACAGTGATTTTAATAAAAGACACAAAATCTAAGCTGAACTCATCAGTTGGTGCCTGTAGTGTGTAGTGGTTAATCAAGCAATTGACCAAGAATGGTAAACACAGTTTTTTAATAACGGTCCTTTTTCTTAATATTATTATTCACTGACAGATATATAGTTTTGACAAAATTATATTATTTTAATGCTTCATGTTTTCCCTCCATTGTGGTGAAAGGTGATATCATCAACGAAGGGTTAGACCGCATGTGCTGTGCATTTATTCAGACTATTTTATGCCTTCTATTAATGACTGATATTCTTCTTTTCATTGGCTGGAAACTGAATATCAGCTACTTGATGTGACAGAGCAGGAAAGTGTGATTTATGTTTCAAAGGTCTAATTGGCTGCATTTCGTCTGTCTCCAGGCTGCACTAGTCAGATTTCTGACATATCTGAAAACCTAGTGAGATATATACTTGGCCTTAAACTGCGCTGGCTGGTCTCAGATAATTTATCTCTGTCTCGTGCTACCACTGAATAAAGAGCAGACCTGCTTCTGTGGCTAACTGTATTTCTCTGTGGAAATATCGATTTACACAGTTCAGCAGAACAATGTCTTGATGGAATTAGTTTTACAGAGAAAAAATAATAAAAAGGGTTATAGATGCAGGCAGTTTAGGAACAGCTCATATAATCTTACAGCAAACTATATATTTTTTCCAGCCATTTTATCATAAAATTCAAATAAATTATGCTTTAAAATGTTATGTACTGCAATATGATACTGCTGTCATTTAATAACGGGACTAAACTAAACGTTGATAGTTTAGACGACTCTAAAATAGCACTGTTGGCTTGTTGACTGGTCTCTTAGTACATTTATCTGACAGCTACTGGACAGCTTGCCATGAAATTAGGAAGAGACATTCATGTCCCCCTGAATTACAGTGATGTCAGATCAAAAGGAGAGCTGGAACATTGCAAAGTGATAGTGATAATTAGTAAATGTTAGCATAGACTGGCTTTGGCTCACTCTGTTACCTGTAAAGTCAACAGTGGCAAGACAAGTTACTCTCTGTGAAGGCCAGTCTGAACCAAAATTGATTTTTTGATCACTGTGTCTTCTTTTGATTGAACTGAATGTTCTGCTTTTTCTTTTCCACTTTTAAATTTGGCTATAACCTTATTATAATAAAAAAATATATAATTCCCATTAAAATGTGACTTATTTAGTACTGTTAATGCATTAAAACAGAATGTTTCAGTAAATTAGACATTTTATTGAAAAATATTCACATAAAACTAAATGTGTCTTTGTTCTGTGTCCTCTTTAGTGACTTTTAACATGTCTTTGTGATTGAGGGTTAGAAAGTTTCACAGCTGTAAAATCCTATATTTGCATTTTAAATAATAGTACTTCACTAACATTAAAATTATTCATATGTGCCTCTTTTTTACTCCGTTTAACTTTATTGTTTTACACACACTTCCTGACAATAAAAAGTCCCTCCTGAGTGACCTCATGTAAACAGCATTAGCGGTTAATACATCCTGAGCTGTAACTTCTGCAGCCTTAATCAGAATTATTCATAGTTCTGTCATTGCTATGTTATGCAAACATACAACACATGTCTGCTTCATAAATCTTCATGGAGTATGTGAAGTTGGGATTTATCTTAACACAGCAAGAAAACAAGCAAAACCTTTTAGCTGTTAAGTCAGTATTGATTTGATTTGCTCCCTTAAAGAGGAAAATTATAGATGCACGCTGTCTTCTCCAGAGAGTGATATTAGTTTCCCTCAGGAGGAAGGGAGCCTGTCTGAGCGAGGCATGAAGAATTAGGTCCAGATTCTGCAGGAGCATGGGCCCCTCTGTGAACGTATAACATGTTATTAAAGGAGAGAAAGTTGTTACAGTGCTGTTTCTCTTGAAGGTAACCCAAAGTTACACACTTCTGTGTTCGCAGAAGGAAAATTTATTTCTCGCAGTACACTGAGCTCAAAGACAGCTGACGACACTAAACCCTCATCTCAGTTTCTCTGCCTTCATCTCTGTTCTCCATGGTGTTTCTCCTTCACTCACTCGGAGCTGCTGCCTCAGCTGCTCTTATTTTTTACATACCTCACAGTCTCACTCTGAGAACAGTTTGTTCTGTTTGCTTAAGCTGGAGGGTTGGCCGTGTTCAGCTGCATGTTTTCAGGTGGCAATAAGCAAATTATTGATCAACTACCGATCCAGCAGGTTGGATTTTACTCCCTTTAATCTGTCATCTCACGGATGACAACACCGACAAAAAAAAAGCCCTGAAAAATCCTTTGTAATTTCATGTTGACTGGACAACTCCGTATGCTGAGATACATCAGTTTTGTAGCAGTTGCAGTCACACAGTTTATCCTCGCAAGCTGTGTTTGTTTGTTTTTTACATCTACCCAGTTGTTTATTGCTATTTGTTTATGACTATTTCGATTATTTAAAAAATACTTTGATTCATTATTATTTCCAAATACATAAAGTTGTGTATTTGGTATTTCTTTACTTTATTACAAACACATTATATATATTTACTATATCCAAGCAAAGTTTTTCCAAGTGTATCCCATTCTTCGAGTGTGTCTGGTCACCCCATTAAACATTTTCTAGAGCTACCGCTGGTAACAGACTGGTGATGTTGGCTCCAGCCCTGCTGTGAATAAACAGTTACAGCTGATGGATTCGGTAAACCACATTTTTGTTAATCCTGTCCTAAAGCATAATTTATATGCAATCGTAAACAATCGGCTAAACTCCATGAACGTCCAGTTGACACTTAAACTTGTATGACCTATTCTATTTCAGTCTATTTTTCTGTGCAATTATCTTTACAAACACACCACATGTATGTATATGAGCACGTGCACTGGTAATCTCTCATAAATTGCTGAATGTTTGTCTCATTCTCACTTGATAAAACGCTCCATCTGCAGACAGGTCAGTCCAGTGTCCTGGCACAACTGATGCATCTGTGGAACAACCAGTTTTTCCCAACTACTGTACAGTCACATTGGATGCTGATAACAGAGTTCCTCAGGTTCAGTGTAATGTGTGTTTGGGTCGCCAGACAGGCTGAGGAGGTATAAGAGGGCTGCTCTGAACTGAGAGGGTGTGTGTGTGTGTGTGTGTGTGTGTACTCCACAGACTGACAGCATGCTGCAGACACTGGTCCTCCTGCTGCTTCAGGCAGTATATGGTGAGTATTGTAGTGTACTGTGAATGGCTTGGTTGCAGAAGTCAAACAGCGTAAAGAAGCAATTCTTCCAAAACACGGATAGACATTAGAAAATGAGATTAAACACTAAATTAATTTCAGCTTCAGAATCTATTATTGTGTGCTTATAGTTTTTGGATGTGGTACACCTGCTGTCAAGCCTGATATTAACAGGGTGGTGAATGGAGTGGATGCTCGCCCACATAGCTGGCCTTGGCAGGTAATCCTAATGCTTTGAATTCACATTTTGCTTGTTACTCATGCTATTCTCAACCTATTCTCTAATTTATCATATCATTCGTGTTTTTCCTCAGATCTCCCTGCAGGTGAAGCACGGCAGCCGTTACCATCACACCTGTGGAGGCACTCTGATTGGACCTCGCTGGGTGCTGACTGCCGGACACTGTATCTGGTGACTAAAATTAAGACAAGATAGCTACTGTGTGATTCACATGATATCAAGCATGAACCAGTCACGGAGGCCATGAATGTGCTGTTATGCAGTGTGATGCAAATGAGATCCAGAGGTGTAGAAATATACAATATGAGGAAAATGATGAATGAAATGAAATGATACTGACTGACTGTACAGGCCAGGAGATGTGTACCGCGTGGTGCTAGGAGAGCACGATATAAGCCAGCAGGAGGGTACTGAGCAGGTTAGAGATATTCTACGCATCGTTGTCCATCCCAACTGGGACATTGACCACGTGGCAAATGGGTGAGTATATTCTGAGAAAACCAAGTATAACAAGCATAAATAATACTGTTCATTTACATCTGTGAGCAAATAAACATGTACACTGTAATTTCAAATAGTAAAGTAACCTACTGTATTAGACATAGACTAAATAGTGCATATTCTTCTGTTAATATTATCAAAAAATATCATTACAAACAGACTTTCTAGTGTAACCCTCACAACTATAACCCTTTTATAATGTCACTGCATTAACTATTATGATTTTTTTCACAGTAATGATCTTGCCCTGCTGAAATTGGATAAAAGCCCCATCATGAATGACAGTGTTGGTGTAGCTTGTCTTCCGGAGGCTGAAGAGATCCTCGCCCATGGGACACCGTGTTATATCTCCGGCTGGGGAAACCTTTACAGTACTGTCACTAAGTCCTCATCTGTCATCTCATCTTTCAGCTGCCGAATACTGCAGTATTTCATATACAGTATAAGGAAGATTAATGGCTGATTTGAGCATGGTTGATACAATCAACTGCAATCTGCACTTTCTGCCAGAGTTGGGCAGTGACATTGATCCACTAGTAGCTGTGTTACGTAATTAATCATATATGCTGCTGAGTAATTATACATATTTACTTTTTTAGTGAGTAATTGATAGCGTTTTTGGCATTTCCCCATCGCTACTCTGCCTGCTACACACAATATATGATGTATTTATATGTTTCTGAGCAGCTCTGTTCTCTCTGCCTCAGCCCATGGCCCCATGCCTGATAAGCTACAGCAGGCCTTGCTGCCTGTGGTGGAGCACAGTGTGTGCAGCCGCAGCGACTGGTGGGGCATCAACGTCAAGAGCACTATGATCTGCGCAGGAGGAGACGTCGTAGCCGGCTGCAATGTGTGTGAGGAAACAAAAGCAAAGCAACTTATACTACTGTCAGAAGTGAACTACCTGCTGTGAATAAGGTC
This sequence comes from Ctenopoma kingsleyae, assembly GCA_032353495.1. Lineage (NCBI taxonomy): Eukaryota > Metazoa > Chordata > Actinopteri > Anabantiformes > Anabantidae > Ctenopoma > Ctenopoma kingsleyae. The sequence continues at coordinate 5,588,960 of JAUBNQ010000020.1, read as the reverse complement.
AGCTACTTTACAGTTCTCCTGTCTGTGTGTCTCTCTCAGGGAGACTCTGGTGGTCCTCTGAACTGTCTGGGTAAGGATGATAGGTGGTATGTCCAAGGTGTAACCAGCTTTGTTTCCTCCCGTGTCTGCAATGAAATGAAGAAGCCCACTGTCTTCACCCGCATATCTGCCTTCACCAGCTGGCTCAATGAAGTAAGTTAATCAGTATATTTTACCTCCCGTACCTCTTCACCTGCCTGTGTGTAGAGACACAGAGATGTACTGAAGCCAGCGTCACTAATAAATAATAAATTTCATCTATCATTAATGTCTCTTTAGGTCATGGTGAAATACTAAGGATCTACAATACTGGACAATGATTAATGAGTATTAAAGATTCACATCAGTGTCAGACACAGAGGGATATGTCCATCAATGAAAGCAGCTGAAAAAAAAAGCAACATATTTAAGTAATTTATTAACAAATCAGCTATAAATGTATCTGTCTGTCATCCAAATGTGAATGTTAAACTTGTATTTTATTTGTTATCAGCTAACTGGTGAGTGCCTAATTTGCATCCCATTCACTGTATCAAAGAAACAAAAGCCTTACAGCAGCAAGAATTAAACAAGATCTGCACTTTTTTATGTTTTTAAAATCATGAGATAAAAGTGAAAGAGTCCCTGTGTTCTTCTGTAAAAAGGAAAAAAAAATGCACAGTAGAGCTTCATATTTCACCCCTCCCACTGTGTGATGAGAAGAATGAGAAATGGCTGCCCATCAGCGCAGTTGGAGGACTTATGAATCAGTTTTGCCTATCAATCATCACCAAGGTCGACCGAGTGTCAGCACTGGTGAACATACTGTCAGATCCACCCAGATGGGAGCTGTGCTGGATATAAGATATAAGCTCACCTCAGATAAATGGCAGCAATAGGTTACCTTCATGAAGCACCTCACATTCTGCTGTATCTGATAACGGGAGCATTTTGAAACACTGTTGACTGACTGAATACTGTTTACACCCAGGCTGTACTGTGCTGTACTTTTTGCACAGATGGAATATGATACACAGTGTACAAAAACAAAGAAGCTCACAACTTTGTTTAGATCTTGTTTGAAAAGGGCTGCCTTGACTCACACTGAGGTGGTGGTGGGAACAGTATTCAGTACAAATAAATCAAATTTTTATTGAACATAAAAAGTATTACCTTCAACATGGATCCAAAATACTAAATGTAGAAATATGCATAATGCAGAATGTTTGACTTTATATTCTGCTGGGTAGCTCGTGCAGGGATCCTTAAAAACGCATCTGTAATATTACATAATTTGTTATTTGTTGATTATATTTAGCGTGTTTCTAACCTATGGAATCAAGCTATACAATACAGACAGTACCAAATAAAAAATGTAGCAGTTTTGCTTTGCATGCCTTTTATTTCTTTTTCTTTTTTTTGTATTCTTATCCCCAAACAGTTTTCAGATGACCGTGTGTCTCAGGAATTCTGATGCACAGAGCCATAATTTGGCTTTATGACTTATGCTGCAGGAGAAATTCTATTACATTATGATTCTATTACATATAACAAAAAATCATTAGAGTAAACACTGTTTGACACAACAGTCCCCAGCTAGAATGATTTTAAAATAAGCTGAGTTCAAATTCCAGTCAATACAGAAGCAAAAACAAATCATTTATTATCTGGCTTTAGCCTTCTGAGAAGTGATCTCAGCTTCATAAAAATACTGTTTTAACTGTGTAAAACAAAACAAGAGCAGTTCTGATACGAACATAAACCTTTTGACATTTACCTGTCACCATCTGCTGGAAGATGTGGGAACTTGTTCAATCAGCAGCTCCGTTCAGTGGAAACAAGAGGAGCTAAGCAGCCCAAACAGCAGCGGTCAGTGCTGTGAGCTCTGCTGCAAACCTAAGACATAACCCTAACACATATGGTCTTCCCACTTTCCATCCATTGTATCCCAGATGTAAGATAGAAATACTTACTGAGTTACTGTTACTGCAGCTTCATGGGCTGCAGAAAGTGCTGCGGTGAGTGGTTGGCGACTTTGCCTGCCCCAGGTTTTGCCTCTCAGGCTACATCCAGTTGGGCCCTTGTGGAGCCTGAAGATAAAACTTGTATACACAACTGACAAAGTATTGCATGTCTACATGTTTATCTGGGTTAAAAAGTAATGTGTAGTTTTAGTTAAAGTTAATAGTCTTAACAATATTAATCATTATAAAGGCCTCAAAAGATGTTTTGAACTATATTATCAATGGTATCAAAGGTAAAGCCTTAATACTGTATTGTAAATCAGTTTGTGCCTAGGAAACTAAGTATGACATTAAGATGAATTTTTAAAATGTATAATACGGTAAATGTTGACATTTTTATTATTATATCATCAAGGAAGCACAATAAAATATTAGAACAATATAAGCTAACAAACTCTATATAACATAGAAAACATGGCAGATTGAGCATACTGTGTACGCTCTACCAACAAATGAAGCATTGATTTCAGAATAATGCACTATTCTGGCCATGTGGAGGCAGCAGGGTCTCACTCAACAACAAAAGCAGTGTATTTTACAAGACACTCAATGTGGCTTGGTCTTCTGTATTATGCAGTATTATGTTTATATAAAACATATCAAATGTAGTTTTGTG
>JAUBNQ010000020.1:5569556-5586202 GCA_032353495.1 Ctenopoma kingsleyae | reverse complement strand
TTTGCAAAAGTCTTTCCATGCTGATCAAGGGTCAAGGTGGATTATGTCATCAGTCATTAATGACATAATGCAAGTACATATGAACATTCAAATTAAATATGATCTTTGTTCCGATTCTTCAAACTGTATCTTTAGACTACACATATTTTCTATCACATCCAATTTAGGTGCCTCTACTATTGTAACCTTGATACTGTGACTGCTCAGTGCCTCCGCCCTCGGGGACTCAGTTTGGACGAGTTTCAACAGCTGGTTTTTATGGTTTTATGGCTTATAGCACAGCTTACTACAGGGTGGCCCCTAGCAGTAACAAGAGGGTGAACCGTTTGACCCTCTGTGGATTGTGCCAGCATGGCAGATAGGTGGCATCTACTCAGGCCCTGCAGGCAGTGACTGACTCAGATATAATAGCAAATCTCATAAAGAAAGTAAAACATTTAAAATAGATTATATGAGTCAGAGAAGAGTACTGTTTACTGCTTTGTGCGGAGAGAGCAGCAGTAATACGATTTTGAAGCAGCTTGCAATTAGTTAAAAAATGTATTTGTAGAGTAAGTAAAGCTTAAAGTAAAGTAAAGATCCCTAAAAAAAGCTACTGATAACTGCAGACTACAAAGTGTTTTGATTAGTGTGTGGGTGGAAATAGCACTCCAAAGGTTAAAGGTAGTTTAATTCAGTTCAAGTCGCTTTATTTAGCAAGCGCCAAATCACAACAATAATTTTCTCAAAGCACTTTACATAGTAAAGTTAAGAGCTTACAAAAAAGTAGATGGTAAACATAAACAACTCTTTAGAATTATGTGGAAAACTCATTAAATCCCCTCGAGCAAGAACAAGTTGGACAGTGGAGGAAAATCTCCCTTTAACTGAAGAAACTTCCAGCAGAACAAGACTGAAGGTGGGCAATCATCTGCCTTGACTGGTTGAGGTGAGTGAAAAGTGGAGAGACAGAACAACGGAAAGGCTGGAAACATACAGCTCTGAGGCTGAGAGAAAGAGAGACGAAGACACATAATCCTCAGCTGATTTCATTGTATTTGGGTCTCCTGAAGTCACATGGAAAACATCAAACCTACAACATTAGTCAATAAATAACAGTAATGAGTTATTTTACTGGTCACTTAGTTGTAGTTGTTGACTTCCATTTGAACGTCCGTTAAGGAAATTGCACAGTTTAAGTCCCCAGGGGATGTTTATTACTCATTCATTTATCATTACAAACTTGTTTGGGACACATTTCACTTTCAGCTGACCTGGTACTCTGTGAATACAATTGTCAAGGTTACCATTAGCTAGCTTACCATTAAATAATTGGGGTATGCCGACAAATCACTCAGAGCTTTAGTTGAAATTAGCAACAAATTCTATGGTTCTTTCCAGGATTATTTGGAAATAAATTTACATTACCTACAAACGTACGTAGGTGAATTGTAAATTTCTACACTTTAAGATCCTTAATTACTCTTCACTCTGCACTAAACTTTGAGTCTTTATTTGAGCTTGTCTCGCGCAGAGATTGTCTCATGTTACTGTGCAGAAGTGCAAAGTCAGAACTACAAAAAATCTAATCAAATATAATGTTCCTGGTCATAACTGCACAGAAGCTAAGGCTCATGGGCGTCGGCACAAGCAGCCAATTATCAGGCACTAAACAGACTGATAATCAGTTATATGCTGCACATGGCTCTTATGTTGTTTACCTGTAAATTAATTAGTGGCTAATGATTACTCCTGGTGAAATGCTGTTAGGCAATTTTTACTGTTTTGCAAAACTAAAATCACATTTATATTCAGAGTGGAAATTAATTTTAAATTTCCATTAGAGGAAACAAATAATTACTACTTTCAATATGTATTTCTGAGCTATTCATGGTTTGTTCAGCTTTTTCATGTGGTGCAGCTTGTCTCCTGGCATAGCTGTGGCTCCAGTGGTAATTAAAAAAAGAAAAAGAGAAAACAGAATAAAAGGTAATTTTTAAAAAGTCTGTTCAAATTATAAATAGGATAAGCGGATTTTGAAAGAAAAAATCCTAACATTCTATAAGCTTTGTTTAATTTACATTTTTATTTAAAGTCATGTATTTTCTAAAGTTTCAACTAATAAATAGAAAATACCTTTAGGTGTACTGTGAATTTTAGAACTCTATCCTTGCCAGATACACCGGCCTTTCACTCCCCGTCCTTCTCTGCAGTGCACGAGCCAGAGTGCTCTTTGTGCAGATGGGCTGTAATCATCCACTTTCTTTCTTGCCCATTTGTACTGTTTGCAACCACGGCAGTTTATTGAGCACATTACGTGAACATCACAGCTAGACGAAGCTGAGGAAAATGTAACTGAATTTGACAAAAAGTGTAATGAATGATCAGTGCTGGGGAGCAGGCAAGTCCTTGTAATTAAATACCAGTTTAATTACATTATGAAGTAGCGTGCGGGTAGATAAACTACAGTCATATTTTAACAGTGACTGTGTAGTTAACAATTTTGGGCCATAAAAGTTTAAATATATAAAATTTAAAAACTCCCTTTTTCTTCATCCTGACTGCTGTGAAGACATGCCCGGGCAATGCATTGTTCTGGTAGACACCACCACACATTTGACCTTTGTGTGGCGCATGTGCAAAAGTGTGGGAGTTGATCGGTGCTCACATAGTGATGTCATCACACACAAAGATGTTGTTTGCATGCTGTTGTAGAAGTTATCTGGCTAAATAAGTAACCCTGCTCAGTATAAAACCCCCGTCTGACTGACTGATGGACATTGCTCACACTGTCAAAGCTGATATTCCTGCACTTTCCAATGAACAGAGATGTGTTTCATGTTCTTTGGTTATACCCTGTGAACAGGTGTTTTTTACAATAAAGTCAGTCTGGTATGTGACTTTTTTGTTATCATTTTTAACACATGTCCATTATCAATTTGATTATTTTTTTACAAAGTAGTTTGAGATACTAAAGTCACTTTAGTTCACCAAATTAGATTTCTCCTTATTTTAACTTCACAAAGTAGCCTCCCAAACATTATGTATTACATGATAATCAGCATGTGTTTTTATGTTTTATTTTTTCATTTAAATCGATGGTGTCAAATAGAGATGTAGTCTCTCCTCTGAACAACATATTGTGCACACAAACCTTTTACTGCCACAGGCTCACTTAAAGTGTGCTGCAAACATGACATGAACACCTGACCATAGCTGAGTGGGAAAGTGAAATTTACAACACAGGTCTCAAAAAAGATATATGTGATAAGTGTGAAAAATAAAATAAATATATTTTACACAGTGCTTATTTAACACTGTGTAGGTTATATAAAATTAATTGTATGAATCACTATATCAGATACTGGCACAATACCCTTGTGCACATGCTATTCCTTGGTCAGAAAATATATTGTGTTTTGGCCCAGTGTAATTAATTACCATACATTACAGTGTTAAATGCACGGGTTCCTTATTGTAAAACAGCTTGTGGGTGTAAACAAAAGCAAATACTGCTGCAATTTAGCAGTAAAAATGACCTGAAAAATACAGAAAATCTACTGTTTTTATTGTCTTTTTGTTGCTTTTAAAAATAAATCAAACACTGTGTGTCTGGTAATGTGTGCACCTGTAATCAAATTCTTGGTTGTGTAGCAGTGAAGTACACAAAATATAGCATTAAAGCCAGATATTAAACATAATGAGTGTAGAAAAGCAGGTGGCAACCAGCCCTTGAGACGAGAAGACGTAAGTTCCATTATTTTTCTATTAATTTTATTTATGGAAGATGCTACTAAGGAATGCACAGCTATGTTTTTTACTTGTAAGCTTTAGTCTTACAGTGATAAAAGGGGTAGAAGGAGAGGATGACAGGCTTTTCATGTGCTACTAATGACCTAAAAAAGCCTTCCAAACATCTAGAGGGATCAAAATCTAGAGAGCGTACCACACATAAAACTAACTCTGGTGGCTAAAGTAGATTAAATGCATCATGAGGGACTCTTAAGGCTGCTTTTGGAGTCCATTTTCAGAGGCTGGAGTCATTAGAGTTCCATTTCAGAGCAAAACATCATCACCAAAGTGAGTCTCACTGAAACACACATTTTGCATTAATTCAGACACTGCTCTCAGGCCTTACATGGCTAAACAAAGCGAGTGTACACTTCCATAAGAATAATAATGATAATGATAATGACAATTATCATCCATCATCAGAGATGTTAATTATTTACTGATAACATATTAAAAGGTATATAGCAGATATCTTTCTTCAAAAGTGATTATTTTCCATTAACTCAGTGAACTCTTTTTATAAGTACAACATTAAATCTGTCTTGATTATTTTACTGCACTTTGGGAGTAACTGGAAAATGACTGTAGCTTAATCATTTACTCACATTCACACCATTTATTTTCAGTGTAATATACTGTGCTGTTACAGTCATATATCAGCCATATCTCTCATAATAAACATATAACCAAACTAATAAGCAATAAATACGCGCATGGACAAGCAAGTGTGTATGTGTGTGTTATCTAAGAAGCTATACTGTGTGTATGCACGGGTGAGTGCATGGTCAGACCCGTGTGTGTGGTAATGCATACAACTAGAGGTTAACACAGTACATTAGTTGCATGTTATTAGTTTTCTATCAGCTGAAATTACAAGAAAATTCAAAAAGAAATAAATGCACCACATGAAGCAGATACTGACTTATAACCAATAAATAGAATTTCATGTATCATTTAACAACAGCGTGTAAAACATTTGCTAACACCAAAAAAAAGTATGAATATAATGTGGTTAAACCCCCTCATTACTGTTTATGTTTGTTTGTTTTGTTTGGTGGTTTTGCAGGTTTTCTACCAGTAAATAGAAATCAGAAGAAATTCGGTTTAGTGTTACTTGTGCCAACACCAGGGGGCAAATTCCTTCATTTCATTGTTGTATTTTCTACAACAACCTTACACCTGTGGTCAAGACCATCACATAATATCAGTTTTATACGTAATTGTCTTATATTATTCTGCTATTTTAGACATAACATACAGACGTCTGCCAACAGTGTCAATGTGCATTAAAGCAGTAAAGAGAGAATTCTACTGCACTATAATGTAAAGTTATCCTACGTCTAAAACTGCAGGATATGATGCATTTCAGTGCAACTCTGTAAACAAATTCCGAATATAAAAACGATTTGATCGCTTATGTTCGGTTTTTTATCAAACGATGATCCGCGCACACACACACACACACACACACACACGGATGAACCTGACAGTCACATCTACTCTGCACATGTGTGTGCACGACCTTTGCACGGAGTGTGCTCGGCGCGGCGCTATAAAAGCGGCGCTCAGCCTCGACGTGAGCAACAGGTAACTCAGGTGAAGCCTCGGAGCTCCGGACACGCGATCTGCTGCAGGTGCGTATATCACCGTCTCTCATATGGACGCATGAGCACGAGGGAAAAGTTTCAAGAAACTTCATTCATTCAGGATCCAGGGGTTGAGAGATGGTCAGAGCGTCCTTTTTATTCAGATTGTGCTGGAGAGGAGTTACAGTGATGAGACTGCGTTGTTGAAGAAGATGTAGCCTAAAGATGTGTGTGTTGTCTGTACATAGACAAGATTTGGTATTTAGAAAAGTTGAACAACACAAGTAAAATATGGACTCTCCAGCTACTGCTACATTATTAAAACTGTTAAAATAATACACTACATGTAATGACATGAATTCATTCTTTATGTTTCCATATAGCCATGGCTCCAAGACCAGAAGTGACAACTGATGCACCACCAACTCTTGGTATGTCCTTCTCTTTTGGATTTTTTTTAAAAAATCTCTTCAGACTGTGTGGTATAGTAACTTCTTCTAACATCCATTCATCCCTGCACTCCATTAGATGACAACACTCCGACTAAAGACTCGGCCATCCTGCCGGCTTATTCCACTGTAGACCTGATGAATGAGGAACCAGCTGAAGAAGATCCCTGGGATCTCCCGGAGCTCAAAGACACCGGTGTCAAGTGGTCAGGTGAGGCACCTCTGCATTGTCAACACGCACTTGTGGATGCCTTTACAAAACCTGACTCTGATTCAGTATTTTTCTTTTCCTTCAGATCTGGATACAAAGGGAAAGATTAAGAGAGTGCTGACTGGTATACTGAAGCTCGTTCTGCTTCTTGGACTTCTCTACCTGTTTATTTGCTCTCTGGATGTTCTCAGTTCTGCTTTCCAGCTGGTCGGAGGTAAAAGGAATTCACAGGAATTTAATATTAACGGGATCATTATCACCACCCATCACTGTACATTTAGTGTATTTACTTGAAAATGCCAAGTCCGACAAAGTGCAGCTAATGTTATGTGTATGGAGTGTTTTTTACATGAGGCTCTGTGTGTGTTTGTGTTTGTGTTTGTGTGTGTGTGTGTGTGCACAGGCAAAGCTGCTGGTGACATCTTCAAGGACAATGTTGTGTTGTCCAACCCTGTGGCCGGGCTGGTGATCGGGGTGTTAGTCACAGTGCTGGTGCAGAGCTCCAGCACCTCCTCCTCTATTGTGGTCAGCATGGTGTCCTCTGGATGTAAGTGACCATACAGACGCACACTGATGCCTGCACATGGATGATGTATGCGAACACACAAATAACAGAGCTGGATATTATTTATGAATTAATGATATGAAAATGGGTCAAGCTCACTGATGTGTTTTTGTGAATGAGTGAATAAGAGGCAAACTGTGTAGAACGGTTACTACTGCTTGGAGCAGCAGAACTACACATCCATGACTGTTAACTAACTAGTTAGATAAATTATCTTCTACCTGAGACTGTTCCTATTTTCTTCAGTGCTGAGTGTCCAGTCTGCAGTGCCGATCATCATGGGAGCCAACATTGGAACATCCGTCACCAACACTATTGTGGCTATGATGCAGGCAGGAGACCGAAATGAGTTCCGCAGGTAAATCTGAGCACGTAAACACCAGTAACACTAGAAATAGTTTGTGGTACACGTTCAGCAATGTTTTCCTTTGCTTTCAGGGCATTTGCTGGTGCTACAGTCCACGACTTCTTCAACTGGCTGTCGGTGCTGATTCTGCTGCCGCTGGAAGTAGCCACAGGTGTTCTGTACAAACTCACCCAACTCATAATTGACTCCTTCAATATCCAGAGTGGAGAGAATGCCCCCGACCTGCTCAACGTCATCACAGACCCTCTCACAGACTCCATCATCGAGGTAAAGACGGTGACATTAAGATGCCGCGTTAAAATTAGGAAGAAATGTCCCTTTTTACAAGAGAAAACTGTGTTTCTTCTTTAAGCTGGACAAATCTGTGATCACTGGAATTGCCACCGGAGACCCAGCAGCAAGAAACAAGAGTCTGATCAAAATATGGTGTAAAAAAAAGACCAACACGGTAAGCAATTCACAAGCGCTGCATCACAAGCAGAAATGATTACTTTGCCACCCAATGAGCAAAACACAGTGAAAGACATAATAAAGCCGTTGTTACCACAGCTTTTTTTCTTTTAATGACTGATATTGTCCTTCTTGTAAAGTGACCACAAATGTGCTTTTGTTAGATCACACTTTGAAAATGTGTTGCGTAGAGCCATTACAGTAGCTACATTAACTTCTTAATTATAGCACTGTCACATTGTTTTTGCCATTTCTTTAAGACTTTCTGGAATGAAACAGTGGGGACCTGCCCTGTCGGTGCTGTCTGTTGGGAGGAAGGGAACCAGACCTGGGCTGAGATGAACACAACTTGGACCGATTACCAAGAGAAATGTGAGCATGCAGAAACAAAAAGGACATTTACAAAGCAATTAGGAATACCTGATCCACTATAGCTGAGTGAAATATGAGAGAGGTATTCCACCACAACAACCTCCTTCATGCAGACCCTCTGATGTTTGGACAATGACTACCTTTGAGATGTTATAGTGACTCAGCTAATACCCTCCCATGACCCATCTACCTGCTCAATAGGTCTATTCATGTTGTCTCGCTGAGTGCCACGTGACCATGGAATGGATCACTTCTTCAAAGTGTTCTGCTCGCAATTAAAAAAGCAAAATTAAACATTAATCTCTTAAGTTGATAACATCACAGACTGATCTTGGGTAATGTAGTGCTGTCACTGTTTTCTAATACAAATAGAAATAAAAAAAATTAAATGGACATTTCAGTGCCAAACATTTCTTTGACTGTTCATTGCAGGCAAACACCTCTTCGCCAGTACTACATTGCCGGACCTGGCAGTGGGCCTCATTCTCCTGGCTGCGTCTTTGCTCGTCCTCTGCACCTGCCTCATCCTCATCGTCAAGCTGCTCAACTCCATGCTGAAGGGCCAGGTGGCTGTGGTCATCAAGAAGATCCTCAACACAGGTATGAAAAGGAAAGGAAAGTAATTCTGTTCATCACGCTCTCTCCAGCCTGTTTGATAGTCAGCACATCTGCTTCCATGGTGATGCTTGAAGAGCAACACAGGTACAGCCTCCCTGTTGCTTCTGGCTCACCTTCAGGTTCAGCAGTCCTGTTGTGTGATGGAGAAAGCTCAGACACAAATGCTATTATGATAAAAGAAGAAAATCCTTGTTTGCTTTCATCTTAGGCAGCAGTGCACAGAGTCTCACTGTTCATCAGGTTTTTTCTTCCTCCTTGTTTCTGTTTAACTACAGACTTCCCCTTCCCCTTCGCTTGGGTTACTGGCTATATTGCAATTTTGGTGGGAGCAGGGATGACTTTTATTGTTCAGAGCAGCTCCGTCTTCACCTCAGCTATAACACCTCTTGTTGGTAAGCACACATGTTGACTTCACTCTAGCTGTTTAAAGTTTTTCTTTAAATTCACACCAGGACTCATATCTTGCCAATCTGCTGTCACCAGGTATTGGCGTCATTAGCCTTGAGAGAGCTTACCCTCTCACACTGGGCTCAAATATTGGTACAACAACCACTGCTATACTTGCTGCTATGGCTAGTCCTGGAGAAACGCTTGCCAACTCCCTGCAGGTAAGACGCCATAACCACACCTGCTTCACAGATAAATAAGTGGTACAGACATTCATTTTATTGTAGTGCCACAATGAGCTTGACATTTGTTTGTTTGGGTGGTTGTATAACTACTATCTAACTAACTACTGTCAACTACCAATGAATTGCTGTGAAATTTGACACAAACATTTCTGAATAGCATGCATTTAGTCTAATATTGAATAGACTAAATGGCTAGAGAATAATCATAAACATAAACCATCATAAAAATAATGCTTTTTTAACATGTGGAAATAAATACATTGAAAAAGGGTTTACAGATAATTTGTTACCCACAAAATGATGCATCACAAGTTTGCATAAAAGCTTGACGGATAATGAGCAAATGTTAGCATGTTAACACTCCAAACTACAAAGGCGAACACTATAACTACAGCTGCTAAACATCAACGTGCAAGCACTGTTAGTATGCTTAGCATTTAGCTCAAAGTACTGCTATGCTTAAGTACAGGCTAATAGAGTCTATAGCATGACTGTAAAACCCGCTGTTACATTAATAACCTTTTCTCCGTGTTTCTGTTTTCTAGATTGCACTTTGCCATTTCTTCTTCAACATCATGGGTATCCTCCTGTGGTATCCAATTCCCTTCACGCGGGTCCCCATCAGGTTGGCCAGAGGGCTGGGGAACCGTACAGCCAAATACCGCTGGTTTGCCGGCCTCTACCTCTTCCTGTGCTTCCTGGTTTTACCTGTGTCTGTTTTCGGCCTGTCACTGGCTGGCTGGAAAGTCCTAGTCGGCGTTGGCGTGCCCATCGTTGCGCTGACTGTCTTTGCAATCATCATCAATATGATGCAGTCTCGATGCCCCCGCTTCCTTCCCAAGGTCCTGCGCAACTGGGAATTTTTGCCTAGACCCCTACACTCCATGGCACCCTGGGACAGAGTGGTGACCTCAACATTCAACTTCTGCGGCAAATTCTGCTGCTGCTGCTGCAAATGCTGCAAGTGCTGCAAGTGCTGCAAAAAAGATGAGGATGAAAAGATAACGGGAAACAGTAACAAGAATCTGGAGATGTATGATAACCCAGCCATGTCAAAGGATGAGGACATAAAGGAGTCAACACCTTTTTAAGTTAAATATGTATCTGCAGTAGACAAGAAACCTGAGTACAACCCTGTGCAATATCACTATCATTTAGCACATGTTAAATGTTCTAATTATTGTCTTATTTCATTAACTTAAGTGTAGGGTATTTGATCTTACATACACTGATGTTAAATAGATAATATAGATATACGCTCCAACGAAACATAACAAAAGTGATCACACCTCTGAATTCCAACTGAGGCTGTTTGCATTAATAAGAATATTAAAAAAAACCTTTTGACACTACAGCTTTCTCTGCTGTGGTCCTGGGTTGTGTTGAATGCAAAAGTTGCCCCACATGTTAAAGAATTGGCTGAGCAAGTAAAAAAAAAAAAAAAAGAAAAACAGATTGTGAGTCTTCATAAACGTAGGAGAGGGCACAAGTACATAAGTAGCTACTGATCATAAGCTGAAACACAGTTGCAGCAAGAGTTAGAAGGAACAGGAAGGGCCATACTACCTAGAAATAGAAGGTGTGCGCACGAATGACAGGATGCACAATCTCGTTTACGCTAACTTGCATTAATAATCACAAGAATCAATAAGTGTTTCTGTCTTGGCACAAGACTAATCTGTGGAACTGGTGTTTCAGTCACTGATCAGTGTGATGAACATTGCATGAAGTCAACATCTATGGACGATGTCTCAAAAAGAAAACTCACACAAAAACTGCGAGGCTGCCAAATAACTTGAAAAGAAGCCAGGAGAAGATTGGCAGCAAGTTCTTCGGTCAGATAACTAGAAACTATAAGAAATTTGAGTAAATCACGTGGACCCGGCCAGAAATAAAACTGTTATATGGACAGGATTTGATACTGATCAGGCTTCTACTCAGTTTTCTTGTAATTGTTTATCACTTCTCAAGCTGTGGTATGTTGATGATTCCCCTTTATGAGATTATATTTTAAGCACGATAACACTGTCTATCATCATCATAGTGGAGATTATGGAGAGAAGTGTTGGACATATTATTATGAACCTGCTGTTTCTGAACATGTGATGTTTATTTTATGATGTTTCAATTTATTGTTCAGACTTACTGTCTATGTGTCTATGACGTAACTATGGGTGGTTCTGAACATTATGACTTATTTTTATATTTTTATGACATGTGTGAGTGGCCTTTGGTTTTATTTGCAACTTCAGATGTTTTAATGTAGCATTTACAATATTTGTTGTTGTTGTCCATCAGTATTTAAGATGATATAATGTTTGTAAATAAAAAATTGCTATTTTTAAAGTACAATATTGTCTCTTTATCCTGTTATCATCATTTTTATGTACATAGCAGAGGCTTTGCATGCATGGCCTGTAGTTATGCTTCATGTGATAGAGCAGAAAATTTTCTGCCTTCCTGTAAGAAAATTGCAAAAGAAAAAAAGAAAGAAAGAAAATGATGCCTTTGAACAGCAAATTTGTGACTTCAGACTGAAACAGGCTAATTAGAAGAACATAATCCAGGTGACCCTAAATTCAACTTGTAAATATAATTTTTTTTTTTACTCATAAGCACTTTTGGAATGGAAACAAACAATAAATTTATCAGTTGTTGAGTAGTTAAAAATGACATAATTTAGGTCAAAGTTTCTTCTCCTTCCACTGACGCTCCTGTGCCTGTACCCTTCCTGTACTTACGAGGTCCAGGAGCAACAGTAGACTTTGACCACATCTTTTATTGTTTTATTTATTTTACTTTATTTAATCAATCATTATTAACAAGCAGGTGTCATTTATTAGTGCAATGTACGATGCCGACAAAGTTAGGAAACTGATTTCAGGACAATAATTTCAGGAGGAATGTTTAGTGTTTTTACAACCTTAACCACAATTTTCCATGGTCATTTTAAATATTTCTTTTATTTTATTTAGTTAGACCTTGCTTTAAAGAGCAGCTTAGATATAGATCTTGATATTTTATGCAAAACTCTACACTGCTCTGTGAGTTAGATGTATAGCTAACGACCCACTGAAAGCTGACTGTTTAATGTGTGCCACGTGCTTTAGCTGCTATTCACATTGTTTGTTATGTGACTGTTTGGTTCTGGAGTTCATCTAATGCATGACCCAGTTTCATCTTCACTTCTCCCGAATTTATTTCTACCTCAGCCACAGACATGTATCACGCAGTTACACAATTCAAAAGGCAAAGGTGGAGAAAAGCAGAGCACTGGAAGCACAGATTTAAATACAAAGATAAAATATTAAACTGTATAAAAGAGTAAATATAAGTATCAAACCATGTTATAGAGCAGAAATGTGTCACAAAAGTAAGGTACAGCATATTTAAATTAAGAGGTTTACTTTAAATATAAAACAATGCCTCTAGTTTCACCTTCTGTCATAATGTTCATTTAAAAATGTTGATCCACAAAAACTGTGAGCATGTGGCATTTATCATAATATAACATTTTGCAACAGAATGATTGTCCACAAAGATATCAGCAGTGTAAGTACAGAAGAACGGGCTTTTGTTACTGCTGGCCGCTGTGGGTAGATTGTTCTGGAGAAACTCTCTGCACATACAGTACGTTTACAACGACAGCTGATACATATGAATAGATTTGTATCAGGAGCATATTTCTGATGTTGCCACAGAATTACTGCACAGTGCGCAGAGATTATTTCATTCCACAGAAAAGTCTATTATGTGGCAAAAGGGTGAACTAAACATCAGCTTCAGCTCTTTCAGCAAGTGTAATTATGGATTTGTCATAGTAAAATAAGAACAAAATAAGCTTTTCTCATGGTGAAAAACACACAGTATAAAATATTTTAAAACTCTAGCATTTAAAATGTAATCCCAATTACGATCTTAAATAATTTTATTTAGGACCTGCCGGCAACCCACGTAACATGCAATAAACTAAATTACCACCATTCAAGGTTACATTTCTCACTAGGCAATAAACAAATTTAAAAATCAAAAAATTAACCAAAGATAATAACAGCTTTCAAGAACTAAATCTATTATTATATTATTATTTATTTATATTTTTTCACTGAAAAAGCATTAGAAGGCCTCAACCTAAGGTGATGATATGTTTTTTGTAGGTTATCTAAAACATTTTGACCTGCATGATATGAAAGGACTGTAACTTATCAGTTTCCCATGACATACGGTCCACTCATGTCTTTCCAAGAAGGAACTGGTTAGTTTCTTGGTTATCTAGTAAATGTGAGATTGAGAAGTGAGAAGAGATTAAATCTAACTCTCTAACAAAATGTTGGAACCATTACTGGCTTGTTTTAGAGAAATAAGGTTTAAACAGAAGAATGTCATCATCATTCATCAGTCATTTTTGTTAATTAAGTTAGTTAAGGTAGGAAACAGTTGTTCCTTCACACATCCCTCAGATCAAGTGCAGTATTATCACTTTTAAAGTTGTGTATTTGACCACTTGACTTGAATCCAGTCTCCTTTTAGCTCTATTTTTGGTCTCCACCATCTCCTCTGAACAATATCAAGCTCCAGTGTTCACCAGCTAAGCTGCTTGGAGCTGGTTTAGTAGTGCACAGCTGGTTTTTAAGGCTTTTTGCTGATAACAGTTAATTATTAGTGTTGGGGAATGTAAAACTAAAACGTGATGAAAGATGCTGAAACAACTGTGGAACTTCAATTATAATTTTTAAATATAATTACTGCATCTGTGAGTTCATCACTACTAGTAGCACCTTTCACATTACATGTAGTTGCCTCAGCCAATATTAACAAAGAATTATATGTTAGTTATTAGTTATCTTCTTTCTGTAGCAGCTCTCTGCCGTTCTGCTTCTTTGCACTCTTTTTAAAAAGGTTATTCAGCTTTTAAAAAAATTATGGCCACTCTTGACTTGTTTATAACAGTTTTCACAGTACTGCCAGGAAAAACCCTACAAATTATTAACAGCGCCACTGTGATGAACAGTAAAACAAATCCATGACTTCATATTAAAAGTCTTGTACAACCACACAGGCGTCTGCTCAGTTACTAGACATGAGAAGCTAAAAATGCAATAAGAATAATACAGTCGTACCCTATCCCATTGAAACAGGTGCAATAAATTCAAAAGAGGGTTATTAAACATGGCCAGTAAGTGAAATGATCTGTGTAGAAAAATGGGTGCACCCAAAGCAAGGTCATAGGTAAATGTAGCATATACTGAAAAAACACCACAAAAATGTAAAACTTTTTTTGTTATTTTGTTTGTTATTTCATACATATGGAATATTAAATCCAACCATTAATGCAACAAGTCAGGGTGGTCATGGTGAAGCTCAGTCGGGATGTCGAAAAGATAAATGGGCTTGATAGTGTAGGCTGCAGGACAGGTAAGAGTGGCTGATGGGTGAAGGTCAACAGACGATACATACTGGTTAAAAATAAACTACATATATGGCCTCATTTTAAATGCCCTGTACACCCACACAGTGTTTCCATTTGCTGCATCTGATTAGACCTATGCTCAGGTGGAAGCTGGGTGGAGCTACACTGGGATTAAATTAGGTCAACAGGCAATAAAAATAACACAATTGTACCTTCTCCCATTTAAACCATGCCAAAAAAACCCCCCCAACAAATAAGATGGTCAGAGTGATTTCAAAAAGCATGTGACTGCAGTTGAACAAAAACGCAAAGGTTATTAAAGCTGAAATACAAGAGCTGTGTTTTTAGCTTCACCAGTGGCTCTAAGTGCAATATTTGTAGTGTTTTGAGGACTTTGCAATGGTCAATATTTTGATATTTCATAAAAAAATAAAGAACATGCATAATTAACACTATTAATGCCTGCACTCAATTTAGGTCTGTGTTTTTTGGCTTGTGCATGTTGGGTCACTGGCAAGACTTGCTGGGACAATTCCATTAAAAACATCTATTAGAATTACATAATTAGGATTAGAAAATACAATTTTGTATTCAAAATTCACATTTGTAGCCAATGCACTGTACTACAACAAATAAAGCAGTGTTGTGAGACATATTCTCACTAAAATGTGTACACAGGTTAAGTGTCCTGGTGTCGCACATATTCAAAGTAGCATCAGCTAGACCCACATACCTCAAATGAAGTTATTTTATTTCATAAATTACTTCATGATGTCCAGTATCAGTATGAATAACATTATATTAAGTCACCAGTCACCAGTGTTGTGTTGTTTGTGCTGCTGAGCACAACCAGGTTGTCAGTCTTATCAGTTCTGTTTCAGATCCATTGATCAGATTTCATTTGAATCGCTCTACTCCCTTGCTGCCAACACTCATGCTAATGTAAAACATACTTAAACACTGCAGAAAAAATGTAATATTCCCTGCACACCAGCCTTTAACACCGTGACCTGTGCATGTGACATTTTTGAGCTTTAAGGGTTGCTCTCTCAACTACCATCACCTGTCATCTTAAGTTGAGTGTCAAGGTTGTCGCACTTTGCACACTGGGTAGAGTAAAAGCTGTTGTTGCATCCTTAACCATGTCCAAAAGTGATGTCACACGTCAGTTAAGTCAAGACAGTTACATTTATAACTATTATTATATCATTGTTTACTTAAATCGGTTAGTTTTTTTTATTGCCATTAAATATTTTTTGGCAATTTTTATTGGATATCACAATTCCTTAAAGTTCCTCATGTCCATTTTAAGTGATAATTATTACTTTCCAGAAAGTAAAATCCACCAACACGTTTAGTATCGTATAATGACATAAATGAGAATAATGATATTTATATAATGGAGGAAAAAATGAAAATCTAATGGATGCCAAAGTACTGCTCACACACCCCACAAAACAATTACCCTGCCAATCAACTGTGCTGCAATCCTTTCTTCACCAAACCCTGCAGGTGCAGTATCTGTGGGCTGCCATGATACAATTATCATCAATACGGAATCACAAAACAAACTCAGAGCACAATAACACCTGAATGCGTGCCAGCTATGCTGTGGTATGTACTGGGTCCAGTAAATAACAGCTTCCCTGTGAGTCAGAACAACTTCTAAGTAGCTGTTTTTTTTATAATTCAAAGTAAGTTAACTACTGTACCCACTGCCAAAAACTGCAGTGGAAGCTTTACAGTGAGTGTGAGTTACTGTGACAAAGTGTAGCTTTCTTTTAACAGTGTGGGTGGTGACATGTTTTCCCTTTGAGGCTTCTCATAAAAACTCAGATGCTCAGATGCACTCAGTCTCTCAGAGTGCATTATGACTGTGTGCGCTGAAAATATTCAGTACTGTTTTTAGCTGATGACATTTTTTGGGCTAAGTGATATTCTGACCTTGAATCAGTTTGGACTTTGGGTGTGTATCGTTTTAAACTGTTGACACTACAAGAGCTTGTTCCTCAGTGCACCAGAAACCCTGATACCAGTCCTGAATTATTTCACATTACACTGTCATTCACTCACAGTCTAGTATTGCACACATATTTTTTCAGATTTATGAAATTCATCCCTCCACCCTCTGGTCAACCAAGGCTAAGGGCCAATCGTCACACTGACTGGGAGCCTGGCCTGAGGGCTGCCCGTGGCCAATGATGTCTATTATCAC
>JAUBNQ010000020.1:5557941-5569456 GCA_032353495.1 Ctenopoma kingsleyae | reverse complement strand
AAGGCTAAGGGCCAATCGTCACACTGACTGGGAGCCTGGCCTGAGGGCTGCCCGTGGCCAATGATGTCTATTATCACTAATGTGTGTGTGTGTGTGTGTGTGCACGCAGAGGTAAATTATTTGGGTTATAGTGTGCTGTGTACAGTACAGTGGTCCCAAATAACAAACAAAATAAAAAACACAGTTAATGTTGATAGTTTTGCCAACAACAAAAATCCCTCGATTGAAGTCCTGCACCTCTCACACTCACAGCCACCATACTGCATCTGACTACTACTAGTTATAGACTTATATGCCAGTTTATTAAGTACACCTTGCTAAAATGAATACAGTCTAATTCAATAGTCTTGCAATAAATCTTTCTTCATGAATGAGATCATGTTCACGTTCTTTTGTTGAAATCATTTCACAGAGGTGTTAACTGTGGTCATTTTTGGAGGTGGTAGTTTGTGGTGCAGTCAAACTGTATTTGAAAGCAGACAGGCCTCATTAGTGGGATGAACCTGAACTAAAGGGAGTGTAATAACATTACATCAGTAGCCGCTAATTAAATTTATGATTTAATTTTTACCTCCTTTTATCACTGGTTGTTAGATGCAGATCTTGTTAAAGTCCAGCTAAGGTTGCATAGGTATACAGGTTATTTTAGGCATGTAACAGCTGAGAAGAGCAATATGTAGTACTCCTTATCTTATCTTACTGTATCTCTTTAGTGCTTTAGAGTTGGTGTGGAAAGGTGTGGCAGGTGGTCAGTGGATGGAAAATGTCCCCATATAATAACCAAAAAAACACTGATTTGGCTGTTGTTGCTGTTGCTGTTGTTACTGGATCCAGTTCATTGCTTTCGGGGGCCACAAGTGCAGGAATTGAAAAGCTGAGATAAACAATCAAGTGTCTGGCTACATGCAGCCACCTGTGTGTAAGCGCACACATGCTCACATCACATGAAAAAGCAGTGCTTATAATTGTAGAAATGTCAATTTTACTGCTGGATTTTTAATAGCATGTTACAGCAGTCATTTACAAACAAGTGACATTAAATTATACGCTTACAGAAGGTATCATCAAACTCTTTAATTAATAATTACAGAAGAGACTAAAACAGAAGAGAGCTGTGAAAAAATAAATGGTGAACGCAAGATTGTGAGTTTTTCTGATCTGAACATGTGGACCCAGTTAGTTTGAAACCGCAGGACTCTGAAACATGTACAAATCAAATATTAGGTTTGTGTGAATAGAAATTTCTACTGGCTAACCTTTTTTATCCCTCAGTGTTAACCAAATATTCCACAGAGTTCAGTAAGAGTTTAATTCGCGAGTAAATCAACTGAGAGATTCCATCAGTGTGGTGTAGTAACGTAGTTCATGTTAACCATGAACTGCAGGATAGTGCAGCAGTGCAAGGTCGCATTAATCAACGTGTTATCTCTTATCAACGTGAAAAGAAAACAACATTTAAGACAGTATTTTACATTTGTAATGCACAGATCATGGTGATAATACATGTCTGCAATTTCACCCAGGATTATGGGATTTCGTTTTTATATAGTTTCACAAATGTTTTACTGCAAGAAACATTTCTTTTTTTTTAATGTTGTAACATCATGATTACAGTCTCTTCAAGATGATTTATGTAGTTTGTTTTTTATCATGCATGATGATCGCGGAAACTAACAAAATGTTTCTATTCAGATGACCTTCCCCTTTAAAGAAAGAGACAGAGACAGATGACATAAGCGACACAGATAGAAGAAAGACGGAGCATTAGTCCAGTCCCAAATTACACACAGACTTCACCCTAAACTAAAGGCTGCTGTTTACACTGTGAAACTGCTTATTTAACTAATGACAACTCGTGAATACAAGGCAACATCACTCACTGTTATAAGCCCCACATCGTCACAAGTCAGTCTGAGCTGTAAATAACTGTTAAGAACTGAGTAACACTGCCGATTCCGCATATGTGTTGGCAGCCAGAGAAATGAAATCCCTCAGACGACTTAGCCAATTATGTTATTTTTATGAACACAGTAACAACAGGACCACAGAGAAGCATTACTTTTTATGAATACCTCAACGAGGGCTCTAAAGGTGTGTTTTCTTCCTGCTGTATCTCCCATAGCGATGCTAAAATTGATATTCTCCTATCTTTTGTATTGACCAGAAGCAGCTGCCAAGTCAGTGACTAAATCAATAACCTGTGAAATTCCATTGCTCTGGCCTTGGACAAAATGTGTAAGTGCCCTGCATGTTGCTGTTGCATGTCTTCTCTCTGTTGAAACACTTATCATCAACATGTCACTGATAGGGCCGGGAACAAGGCTTAATAGCTGACCTATTACAGCGCATCTTCCGGCACATCTCCCAACACATCCATCACAGAGGCCGTAGCTGAGCCTTTGTGCTTTTAAATGCCCAGCCGTCGGAGTCTTTGTCTATCAGTTTTAATAACGCTACGCCTCACAAGATAAATGACTAATTAATCACAGAAAGATCTAGTGTTGAAATATTTTTTAATAGACTTACACATTGTGTAACAGAGGGTTCACTCTACCTGTTTGGCACCACTTCCCCAAGACATAAACTGTAAGCTGGATCTGGCATTAATTAAATGAACTGAATGAATAGTGTTTTATTTTCTGTGATCAAAAAAAAATTAATTAACTAATAAACTGGTTATTGAGGAAACATTATCAACACTCTGATAAAGTAGCACACTCACATCCTGATCAGCACCTTTCTTCTTCCTGTCTTAAAATGAGTCACATGCCTCCCAAACACAAATGTGTCCTATGAATAATGCTGTAACTCATCTGCTAAATGTATGCTCTTACAATATGTACTGTCTGGGGCTTTTGCTGTGGCTATTGGATCACTGTGCTGGGTATTGTATGTCACAGTAGATGATAGAGGAGTGTGGTCCAGAAAGCACACAGGCACACGCCCGACAGTGTCACGGCCAAATCACTGGTCTGCCCAAGCCAATGCCCACCATTCAGGATGGTAAGCCATGCATTCCCTGCCATTCTGTAGGTTCCTCCCGCAATGCCGTCTTGCTCTCTATTCAAGGGGACTCCATCTTGGCCGACAGATGATGTCCTTCTTGTTGCTTGTTGATGATCTCCTTGGTGACCAGGAACCTTTTGTTCTGTGTTAATTTGCAGACGAGAAGGACGAGAGGGGCTGAGGACACTTTTCACGGCAAAGCAAACATGAGTCGTCTAAAGCAAGCGCTAAGAAACCAATACGTGGGGAAACTGCGCCATCTTGTGGTAAAAACATACATGGATAGCACAATTACTCACCAGCGCAGCTCTGAAATGTCAAAACGACAGCGATGACACAAACAGAAAGAAGAGATGCATATGTCTGTAGAGAAATAAGCAGAGTGATTTAAATAAATTATCACATTTTCTCTCTCAAAATAGCAAGCTATAGTGGCTTTAATGTTCTATCCATTATTAATGTTTAATTTGCATTTTCACATATTTCAATAATTAAAGGTAGATCAAATTATCAAAGGAGGAGAATAATGCACGGTAGGTGTCCAGCTTGCAGCGTGTTGAATTTTTCTCTTATTACATACAGTACGAGTTGATTGCCTTATGCTTACCAAGAGGAGCTGTGCACCGTTCTGAGTCATTTTCCTCAAGGCTTTTCCCATCTGGATTCCAAGCAGAGCTAAAGAACAGGGTGTTACTTCCTTTTCATTCCCAGACTCTGAACATCTTACAAGAGGAGACAACACAAACTGTGTTACTGTGGTATAATAGTGAAATCAATCTATCATATTTTTATTAGATGACAGTATTTTCAAAATGCCAAATTATTCTACAAAGCAAATCAATCTCCCTCATATACATCAGTAATATGACTAACTAACTCTACTTTTATCTACTAAGTGCTGCTGACATAACACAGAGTGTCAGTTTATGAATTCGCACCTTCTTAAGATCTTCTCCACTACAATGTCCACTTCATCGCCATCGGTCACATTGAACGAGCTGAGGGTGCTCAGTGGAAGAACGTGCCCTTGTCGTGCTAAAACAACCAGGTTGTACATTCCCTGTGAATCGGTGAGAATAAGTAAATAAATCAATAAAATCATAATGTGAGGCTGATGAGCAAATCACAGAGAAAGTCTCCAAATAATAACACTGTATAATTCTGTTTGTTGTTTTTATTGCGGTGGGCCTGAGCCCCTGGAATTTTAATTTAAGTTTATCATTGGGTGATGAGATTACAGCCAAGTAAATCTGTCACCTGAGGGCTTCCGGCTAGTGCCGCTCTGCTATACATTGATACAGCCTGACCAACCAAGGATAATGAGTTTTCCAGTTGTGTGCTGGAGGAATAGTAGTAGTGGTCTCCCATTTTCAGCAGAGCTATAAAAGAAGATAAATGCTTGCTGTTCATCGACCAGATTGACAGGGCGAGAGAGAGGTTAAAGCAAAATGAAATGAGAGGAACTCACCGGACGGATGGGGATCATAGCCTAATATAGAGTAGTTATGATACCTCCACTGACAGTCATAACTGAGATTCAGCTCCTGCATTTGGGAGAATGAGCGTGGGGTGAGAAAGAGCAGAGCAGCGATAAAGGTTATGTTATCAGCTACTAATAATGTGTGCTTCAAAACTTCAATCACGAGACAACCAATTTCAGAATAAAATTGCACTGAAAGACTAGACAGCGTTTTGTTAAAAGGACAGACACAAAGGGTTAAAACCAGAGAAACAACACACTGTATACCTCGCACAGGTGAGCCACATTGCTCTGGGCCAAACCCAAACCAGTTTCAGCTGCCAAAATATATTTCACAAGTGCTTCCTGCCTGTTGTCAACACAGAACAACACACATGAAGAGGGGGAGACAAACAGTGAGGACCAGAGAAAATGATGAAATGAGAACAATTGAAAAGTAACTGAAGTGAATGTTCCCACCAAGAGCCCTTTAGGTAGGCCTGGAGAGCCTCTCTGATCATAAATCCAAGGTGTCCATTCTGTTCGCAGACCTTTTTTAGCATTCTGCACAGAGGGTGAAGGATGGCTGATGAATTATGGAATATAATTTACTCCACATAAATGGAAAATATTTTAACATAATCTAAAAATAGTTTCCGATTTGTTGGGAGTCATTCTAAAAAAAGCCTCAACAGCTGCCGCAGGAGCTTCTTTAAATTCATAAGATACCAGAGGAACATTGGTAAGCAGAATCTCTCTGTGCCAGACAATAATGCGGTGACAGAGGCTCTTATTTTTAGATATGCAAATGCTAGGTTCTGACCTTGAATTAGCCACTGTCATTGAAATGAGATGCCACTGAGCTGCAGGCTACAGTGCAACAGCCCATAACAAAACATTTTTTTTTATCAAGCTACAGTAATGAAAGCCTCTTACATCACAGCCCTCTCCGCATCCTGAGACACCCCTTCCAGGGTTCCTGTCGAAAGGTACCAAGATGCTTCTACCAATGCACCGACATGACCGAAGCGGGATGCATTCAGAAAGTGCTGGAAAGCAGCCACCTGTGGATCATACTGGAATGTACATCAGCTCATTGATCACACCACATGAGTGATAAGACTAAATTCTGACAGACACACAAACCTCATTCCTCAATGGGCTTTCTGGGATTTTTCCATTAAGATGATAAAGTCCGAGGTTAAACATGGCATCACCACTTCCATTTAGCGCAGCTTGTTCGAAGTATTTAACTGCATTTTTGTGGTCGTTTAGTCTAGTCCCATGGTACCAGCCTAAACCATTCAAGGCGTTAATTGAGCCCTGAAGCAAGGAAACAGACACTGCTATTGATAGAGAAGGTACAAAATGTAAACACAGAGATTGATTACTACACACGCACCATCTCGGCAGCTTTCTTCAGCAGCCGAAAACCTCGGGTGTAGTTTCTTTTCACTCCTTGGCCCTGAAGAAATCAACATCAGTCAGTGAATCAATAACTGTCAAAACACATAGACACACACACACACACACAAAAACGCACAGAAAATAACCAGTGTTCTTCAATCTGATCAGAAAATAGGTTGAGCCTTTATACTGTAATCTTACAGCACCTTCATCAGCAGCATGGCGTAGTCATACATCGCTGAGGGATCCCTCATTTGCATAGCACTTCTTTCAAACCACTTCACTGCACTTGCTATGTCTTTTGAGACTCCCTTTTGTCCCCAGTAAAGCATTGTTCCCAGGCGTTTCTAAAGATAATAGTTGTTAGGTTTTTATTAGCCTTAAAACTGACTCATTCTGTCTACTGACCACACAGGAGAAATAAAAGTAGGATTTAACAAGGGTTTTTATGCTTCCTCCTGATAGAATCATTGTTATACAGTTCATGTTTGTGTGGTACACCACAGACAGTCAAAGATTTGCACTGTATAGCACACCTACCTGAGACTTTAAGTCTCCTCTCTGTGCTTGCAGCTTCAGATACTGAAAGACGTCACTCGCCTCATGTGTCAGGCTGCTTAAATCGTCTGGGTTGCTTAGATAGATGTGTTCAGGTGTGCATTGCTTTAGAAAAATAGAAACATTAACATAGTCTACAGTACAAATAGTGTGATGTATGATCTATCAGTATTAACTAAAAATAACTGAATAACCTTAGATATTAATGAAATATGCAACAATCACACTTTGCTTAAGATATTATCTGTTTGAAGTTTAGCACTGAAAATCTTAACTAATGTGACTCATCTGGACTGTGTGGGTGTGGCTTGATTGACAGAACTGGCAACACAAGCAAACAAAGCCATGACAGTCATCACACTGTGATTCAAATATAGCAAAATCCTGATCAGCGCTCAGACGTACGTGACATCACATTGTTGCAACTGAGCACCGCCCACTTTAAAGCAGCCAGAAGAGTTCAGATAAAACTGCACAGACAGAATCACTCATGTGAAATAACCAAAGTGTTGGCAAGACATTTCGTGGTCATGTAGAAAAGGACTTTCATTCAGATTGGATCAAGATAGATTGGCATTTACCGTGTTCTACTCTGGACCTCAGAATAAACTTGACCACAAACAGTTTCTCAGTTCATTAGAAGCCTATTCAAGCAAACAAGTGAGCAAACAGCAAGGACCCTCTCCCCATTAAACGCAGCTTATTTGAATATTCCAAGTTAGTCTGTAGACTTTTCTCACAGTGGGGTCCTTATCTTTGGAGGACTCTCCCTCAGGGCGGCTACCTCATTCACATTTTAAATTAAGATTAAAGAGCCACCTATTCACAACTCTCATCCAGCTGGCAGGACCAGCAAACACACTATTAATCATATTTTTGAGTCAGTACATTTTGCATTGCTGTTGTCAAGCACAAACAAATACACACAGTATGTATTTGAGTTCTGTCTCCACATAACAAACAAACAACTACAAGCGGCTCTAAAACTCACTAATTAACATGCTACATCCTATTTGTTTAATCTGCACAAAAAAACCCATTTTGTTATTTTATCTTATGGACTGTTTCTTGGCCAGGCACGGTGGCTACATTTGGCCAGAGACAAGCTAGTGCTTTTCACCCCTGTTTACAGTCTTCACACTGAGCTTGGCAAACTGGCTTTTGGCTCTAGTTTTGTATGCAACTGATAAACATCTAACAGCTGTCAGAACAAGCACATTTTTCTAAATGTCAGTTGCTCTTTTTTTAATATGTATTGACATCAAAAATGTGTTAAAGTGCTGCCTAAACTTACTTACTTACAGTTGCCTTAAATACTTAAACCTCATTACCAATGTAGAACTACATGTGTTACTACTGGGGGCAGCAACATGAAGGTGGTGGAGACCAGCAGACTGAACAGTTAATGAGGTGGGCTGGCTCTGTTCTGGGTGTGGAGCTGGACTCTCTACATGTTGTGTCTGAGAGGAGGATGATGTCCAAACTCCTCTCAATCTTGAACAATCCCTCCCACCCACTGCACAGTGTGCTGTCTGGACAGAGGAGCACAATCAGCCACAATGATCGATATCTGCACAAGCTATCCTTTCTCTCAGTGGCCATTAAACGCTTCATTATTTATGTCATTGTGCATGTCATCATTGTTCATTTTATTTCACACCAGACCTGTCTCTGAGTTAGTTTGTATTTGTGTTGGTGTGATTCTTTCCTTTCCTATTGATCAGAGAGCAGCTGTAACAAGGCAGAGCAATTTTCCTCTGGGATTAATAAAGTTTCTCATTTTCTATCACTTCCATTATTACTACTAAGACAAGAACAATGACAGTGCTGGCATACTGTTAAGCACGTATAATATTCACCATGTTCACCATCATAGTTTACCTTGTTGTGCATGGTCACTTCCTAAAACATGTAATTTAGTGCACTGTTTAAACAAGTTCAACTTTGTCACACAAAACTCAGTGAGCCTGTCAGATTTAAGGCCAGTTCATAATGTCCACATCAGACATCCGTAGAAATACTCTGTCTGAACTGATTGTCTTAACCAGCAGCTAGTTTCGCACGTCAACTTAACATTTATTTCAAAATTCTTAACACTGTTTTTGTGAAGCAGTTACACATGCTGCTTTATTTACAACAAACAGATTAATGATCTGTCTCTCTGTAGCTACCGTTCGAGAGTTGCCCTCTTGTTCTGTAGCGCACATGTGTAGGACGTGTCCATATCCCAGGTTGTAGAGTGAAGAGAAGCGTGTGCATTTATGTAGTGTGAGTATAAAATACATCTATTTACTTGAGGGACAAAACTTAGCTATGAATGATTTATCTTATTTCAGACGCTTCAACATACCTTTCTTTCATGTATCCTGAAGCTGTCAATGCTGCTCTGTGCTCCAGCATTGGAATAGTAACTATATGCTATGTCCATGTCTTTAGGAAACCCATCGATTCCTTGAGTGTGTTTGTACCCTGCATGCATCAGGGCAAAACGATTATCGCCTGATGCACCAATCAGACTGTAGACATGGCCCTGAAACACACAGGAGTCAATATTATCAGTTATCATTATAGAAGCAACTTTACACATGATAAAGTAGTAATTAAGGTACAAGGACAGAACTGACTCTACCTGTTGTTGATTGACTGAGTGTCCCAGGTTGGAGAAGTGGATAGAGGCCAACAAGAGAGACGCTTTGTGATTTCCAAAGCAGGAGGACAGTTGTAGTAGAGCAGTTGATTTGGATGTGATTTTAATTTGTCCTACAGGGAACATTGTACCAACTGCCTCCTCAAACAAAACCGTCCTAAGCTGCTTCCTGCCCACAGATCCTACATAAAAGAGTTGCTGTGTGAATTACTGTATATGATATATCCTTTACACAATAAAATGATCATTGTGATAAACAATGAAAACACCTGCTATGATTTCTGCCTCTTTTGTTTTCAAGAAATGAAAAAGTGTGCTGTATTTAAGTTGTGTTTCCCAGGTCCAGGTTTGTGTGCAGGTTTTCTCTTCAAACTGACCCCATAGTCTTATGAAGTGTGGGGTACAGACACCTGACGTGAAACACAAAAAGAATCCTGTTAACATTGATCTTCCCACACTTAATACGTGCGCAGTTGTTGTACTGACACCTTTGGTATTAGTTTTATATAAGGTTGCTTGTAGAGTGGTTGCAACACTGCTTTATAGAACTTGTCAAAAAATATTTCACCTGTGTTCATTAGTGACGGGAGGTGACTTTCAGTTGCTTCTTGCAGAAAAGCTTTTGTCAGTTTTTTTACTTCCTGACACTCTTGATGAGCTCTATCGAGTTCTTGTAATGCTGACTTGGGGTGAAGTTCATTCTTTATCTGTGAATAATGAATGAATAAATTTCACACTTAGATTAACAGAAATGAATAAAAAAGCAATGCTTTTTAACTTGTAATTAGAAAGTAGGCACTTTACTTCCTCAGTCCCAAAACGGTAGTATTTAATAGGCCCAAAATACCCGTGGATGCTCAAGAGGTATTTGTTTCCTCCGATCCCAAAGTATCCATCAGTGTCGTCATAATGGATACTGCTCCGAAATCTGTAAGATATTTAACACAACTCAAACATGATCACTGCGCACATCTCATTTGTTCCTACACTAAGTTGTCTGTACAAATGCTTTGTTAAGGCAACAATTTTGTTTTGCTTATTTCACAAAATAACAACATACAGCAAAGCATCTTAAAAAATAATTCATAAAATGTCTTACTCATAAACATATCTGCGAGTTTTATCATCCCATGTTACATCCAGCAGCACCTGAAAGTCAGACGTAATAATGCATGAGCTCCCGACATACAGAAAAAACCCTACTCATCCATGACTGTAGCGCACCTTGCAATCGCCTGGAGTTTCCCAGCTGGAAAGGAACCATCTTTTAAGATCTTATAGCTGTTCCAAAAGGAAATCAAACGCTGCAAAGCCACAACACCAAACTCAAAAGAGAAAAACATGCCTACAAGATGTTGCTCCAAGCTGTATTTTAATTTTTGTTCTTTATCACCCAAGCACATGCTGAGTTTCCATACCTTTGAGTCCTGTATGTAACAATCTAATCTAATCCATTTCCACAGGGGCAACACAACACTGGCTCGGAAAGCTTCATCTTCTCCAGTTGTGACACGTGCCTGAATTACGACATTCCCTACACAAGAGATATGACGGTCATATATTTCACCACAGGACATCCAAAGCTCTTTATAAATACATAACAGAGTTTGCTCCACAGTTCCACTAAACACATATCATCACTCCCAATCACCTCATGGTACCTCAGTCTAAACTGCTACCAGGTGTTATGACCCACCTGTGTCTGTAAGCTGCATCACAACAGAGTTGTACGAAATGTTTCTATCGACATGATGGATGATTCCACAGTACTTCTTGTGGCACCAATTCAGTAGGTAGATCCACACAGATAAAGTGACGCTGGAAAGTAAACGAGAAAACGTGATTTGACAAATCATTTGTTCAGTCGCTGAAGCGTGAGGTTCATTTTTGAAACGCCACGCTAGCTTCTAAAAGCAACTGACCTCGCTGTCTTTCAGTGACTGTAAATAAAAAGCTTATATGCTCTGGTGAAGAGGCTTCATGAAGCTTGTAAAAGCATTCGTAATAGCAGAGAAATAAAACTAAAAGTGGAGTGTGGTCTAACAGCTGCCAGCACTGAAAAGGAAAAAGTCACTGACCTGTAACTCATCAATCTGCTGATATATACGAAAGAAGATTAAGGTCACCCTAAAAATATTATTTGAGTTCTGACTTTAATATCTACGGAGCCCTGGAGGGGACATGGGAGGAAAAAAAAATTACTGGTGGGAAAAATTTTTTTTTAACATTTGTGAGATCTCGCAAAACTTTTGGGCAACTGCCCAAAAGTTGGTCACCATAGATATGACAACAACGGAGCGTATACAAATGCATTCATAGAGTTTTCTATTGAACTTGGCCGCCACTGCAGTTCTCCAGGTACCGATGGATGTGTGCTAACTGCCGGGAGCATCCCAGAGGAGTGTTGTTATTATTAAGGCAGGCAAGACGTCTCAGAT
>JAUBNQ010000020.1:5522891-5537569 GCA_032353495.1 Ctenopoma kingsleyae | reverse complement strand
TGCTGCAAAGATTCATTTTATTTTGGTCATTAAAATGTTTACAGTATAGTGAATATATCCACCCCAGATACCAAACTGTCAATTAATTGCTTGTTCTGTCTTCAAAACCCACAGATATTCAGTTTACAGCTTAATCATGTTCATCCAGCTCAAAACGAAGAGAAAACGTCTGTGAGAAAATGTCACATTTTAGAGAACACAGTTTAATAGCAGTATGAGGTATTCATGCAGGACAAAGAATAGTTGCTCATAACTATTAAGATCTTCTGTATTAAAATGTGCCCACAAATCTTTGAACACCTCAAAGAGTTATTGGTCTGTACTGCTATTGTTTCCCTTCTCCTGACTGTCCATTAAGCGCTCTCCCCCTAAAGCAATTCCAGGGTAAGTGACAGGGGACAAAATCCACCTTCCTCATGCTGTATGAAAATGCATTCTGAAATTCAAAGCTAAAATGAGGCTTCAGAAGTCTGAGCATTTGGAAGTGGGTATCTTCCAAATGCTGTTTCTAATACAAAATTCCCTCTTTGTGCTACTGTTTCAACACCGCAGCTCTGTAAAGGAGAAATGTACATGCAAACGAAAGGAGGGAATTTTATTGTAAAATAACTCTGAAAGACACCTACTTCATTTGACTAATTCTTGCACAATCGGAGCACTGTGTATTTTTATTCCGCGTCACTTTTTTTTTTTCCATCATCAACATGCATTGCCAGTTTTCAGAACCATTATATTCATTGTTTGCCTGTGTGCAGGTGCGTGGTCCTTCTCTATATCGGAGCTAGCAGCACCAGGTGTGGAGGTGGGCCGTCTTACTGCCACTGATCCTGATCTGGGAGAAAACTCACAGCTGGAGTTTACAATCCTCGACGCTGAGGAGGCTGAAATATTCAATGTAAGCGGAAGAGACAGAGAGGCTGTCATAGTGTTGAACAAGGTGAGTGGTGAGACACAGGTACACATACGGAGATAAACTGTGTGAGGCAGCTTGAGTTTGTTACTAACTAAGTGTTCAGTAATTACAGAGGATCTGAAACTATGTGTAGCTTAAATGGCCACATAATGAGAAAAGTATCCAGCATGCAACATCCCAGGAGATTAAACAAATTAGCTTCAGCCCGGTATTGCAAATTAATTTTATTTAGTCAGTTAAACACTTCAGTACTCCACTCAAATACCCTCTGTTGCTGACAGGTTCAGACTCCCAAGGCTCTACACAGAGCAATTAATGAGAAACAATGAACTAATAAGCAGCTGGTGAAAAATTGCAGCACATTTGAAGCGGGGTAGACCACGTGAAAGGCACCCAGTGTCTTTTTTACTTTTAAGGGCCTCAACAGCATTGGACGTTTAAGATAATTATTGTGCAGTGAAATCTTTAATGAAGGGGCTGTGGAGGGTGAGTTCAGAAGACAGCCTGATGAGTAATTACCCAAAAATGTATTACATGGAGATAAAAGAAAGTCCAAAATGGAGGGGTAAAGAAAAGTGAGTATCTTACATGAATTATGAAGTAACGTATATAGTCAGAAATACACAGCACACATATATATGAATGATACATGAAAGGTCTTAAGTAAAGTGCAGCCCTGCTTTCTCCTTCACCCAACAGCTGCTGGATTATGAGGCTCGCAATTCGTACACTTTCTCAGTGGAAGTTGCCAACCCTATAGTGGATGCCCGGTACCTAAGGAAAGGTCCCTTTAAGGACCAGGCAACAGTCCGGGTCATGGTGCTTAATGCTGATGAGCCGCCGCGATTCTCCCAGGCTCGGTACCATCTGGACGTGTCTGAGAACTGCCCTCCTGTCTGCTCTGTTGGCCGGGTCTACGCTGTGGACCCTGACACAGGGCAAAGCACCAATATCAGGTGGTTGTTAAACCTTCACTTTAGTTGCTCGCTCTCTCTCACTCAGGACCCTCTCTTTACTATCTTTTTCCATCCTATTCTTGCTCATGTCCTGTTTCTGCACATCAGGTACTCCATCGATCCCCAGTCAGACCCAGAGGCTCTGTTCCGCATCGCCTCCGACACGGGCTTTATAAGCACAGTGATGGAGTTGGACCGTGAGCAGGAGCAGTGGCATAATATCACTGTCATCGCCACACAGAGGGGTATGTCAGCCCTTCTGCCCTCAGGCGTTACGAGCAGCAAACCCCACCAGAGTCATATTTCACTGGAAACACCACCTGGAGTTGGGGATACAAAGTGTGGAGTAAAAATGATAGAGGATCAGCATTAATGTCAATTTCCTTTTCTTTCAGACAATCCAAATCTTGTGTCAAGGGTTGTGGTTGCCATAGAGACACTAGACCAGAATGACAATGCGCCAGAGTTGGACAGGCAGTACACAACGTCTGTATGTGACTCCAGCGCCCCTGGCCAGGTCCATACTTTTTGTTTTTTCCCTTATATTACATTCAACCTTAGATTGTGTTCTTGTTTTTATCCATTCTCTCTCAAGCCCTTACAAATACCATAATAATAATGTTTTTGAAAGCATGTGCCATTTTTTCTTTTTCATTGCCGACTTCACTTTTTTTTCCCTACTTTGTTAAAACCATAATGACAAATGGGTCGGAGGCAAAGTCATCTCATGTCTGTTCACTCATGCTTGTTTACTATTTCCAAGTAATATATAATGAATGAAAAAGTCAGAATAATCAGACATGATGGATATTAATAATGTAGGGGTTTGGCGTACAAAAAAAAAAAGCTCATAAAAGTGTCTAAACGTACACTGTGTCTTTTCAGGTTAAGAGACTGAGATGAAGCACAAGAAAGCACAAACAAGTTCCATGTTAGGTGCTCACACGTTTATAGTAATACTGATACTGGTTTCTGCGTTTAGTGACATGCTGACACTAAACGCAGAAAGTAGCACAAAACAAATATACAAAAGGAAAAGGGGGATAAAAATACATGGCAAGACCTAAAAACAAATGAAACCACTTTTTGAGGCAGCGAGTCAAATCAACGACACAACAGCGCATTTGTGAGTTAATTAAAATTTTAAATGATAAAAGCACCGGGGTTTAAGAACGTTGAATGGAGGTTTTGGTGGAATACTTGCATGTGTTCATCTCATTTGGTCCAAATAAACACGATGAATCTGTGTTGTGCTGAGGGAGAATATGAAGCTGAAGGGTGATAAATGAGGCGACGTAGATGGAGACGGTCTTAATGTAGAGAGCTTATTGTTGTTGACCTTGTGTCTTTGGAATAGAATAAAAGATGGTCAGTGTACATGCAAATATCTTAAAAAACTTGAATTTATTAAATAGTAAGAATTTATTCATAAGGCACAATGATGCATAAAAAATGTATAATTATAAGTATAAAGTACATAGATTTCAGGAGTTATTACACATAATGTGGCTGAGGGGCTTGAGGATTTGATGTTGGAGGGGAATGTGGAAGATGCTGTTGGATATGTGGAGGACGTGTGATCTGTCCTCCAGTGATGGTAGCGTGGTTTATGAGTCTCTGGAGAGCTGTCTCGTTGGCCGCTAGTTAGCATACCACAGCGTGATGAAAGATATTCTCAGTGGAGCAGTGAAAGACACAAGCACCCAAGTGAACAGATCAGTTCATCAGAAAGTAGAGCTGCATTTGTGCCTTCTTCACCAATGCAGTGGTGTTGGTCGTCCATGTTGTGTCCTCTGTGATGTAAGTTCCCAGAAATTTAAAACTGCCAGTTTGTCATTCCATGTCTTAATTGCTCATAGCAAACTTTACAGAGTCCCTGGATGAACTTGTATTCTAATAACACCCATATAACATCAAACATGCATTTATTACGTACAGTGCATTTAGTACGTAACAAACAATTCCATGATTTTTCCTGTTGTTTGTCCTCTTTTTGTTTTCTTTTTGTTCAAACTGTTGCAGCATGAGCACTACAGACTTCAGCATTTTAGTTTAGTGGCCACACTAGAAAATAGAGGTCCCTTTGAGGCCTTAGTGTTTGCAGATCATGCTCACGAGTCTGAAGTTTTGGTTCGGTTGAGGGGAAAATCTCCTTCAATAAAATAATGTAGGGATCCTTATTCTTTTAAAGAAATTTAATTCAATAAAATAAATGCATTTAAATAAACAAGAAAAATAATCTTTTTATGTAATTAAAGAAAACAAGCCACCCTTTGTTTCACCAATTTAATGCTTTTATTGTGAAGCAGCAGCTACTGTTGAAAATATTGGGTCAGAATTAAAACTGAAGTAAAACTGCCCAAAATATTATCAAATATGGAGCTGACTGACTATAACTTTTGATTGTTTCTACCTGTCTTCTTTATGACTTATGATATATATATTTATGACTATATACTTTTATAGCAGATTCTTTCATTTTGATAATTTTTAGAGGTCCAATCAAATATTAATAGAATAAATAGTATTACAGTTCCATGCAGAAACAGGCTTTTTCTTGTTTTCCATCCTGTCAAACAGCTTGCAATCAGTGAAATAAAGCTCTCTGTTCTTTGTTCTGCAGGTGGTTCAGGTTCTGCGAGCCATTGACAGGGATCAGGAAGGGCAGGAGACCCCGGTCCACTTCAGCATCCCTCCAGAGTCAAGCTCTGCCCTCAACCTCAGCATCAGAGAAACTGGAGGTAGTACCATTTGGCATTTGGTTCTGTTTAGTATCTGACACCAGCCAAAACTGGGACATGCTTGTTGTGCAGTGACCGTGTTTGATATGAGGTTGTTTTTTTTTGCCGCGTTATCAGGTGTGACAGCCAGCCTGGTGCTCCAGTCAGCCTTGGAGCCCCTTGCTGGCTCCTCCTCATCCCTACTCACCCTCTACGTGCCAGTTGTGCTACGCGATGGAGCCTCGGGTCTGACCAACACTGGCACAGTTACTGTGACCATTTGTCCCTGTCTGCGGGGGGGCATGCAAACAGAGGATAGGGGGAGACAGAAGGACAGGAGATGGGAGAAACACATGGTTTGTCTGCCTGTGACTTCCACCTCTCCGTCCCTCATATTCAGCTTGGTCACCCTGTTAGCCATGCTGGCTTGTGTCACCACTCTGCTGGGTAGGTCTGGTTGGTTCTTTGAAGTCTCTGAATCACTATGAATATGTTGTTTTTGACTTCTTTGAAAGATGTTGAACAGTTGTGTCAGGTTGCCTCTGCAATGTCTAAAGAGTATGTGGTCATGTGTCTCTTTTTTGCCCTTTAGTTGTGTGTGCACTCTCGCTGTCATTGCGCCATCAAAAGCGAGACTCCCACTCCCCCTTCGAGGAAGATGATGTCAGGGAGAACATCATATCCTATGATGATGAAGGGGGAGGGGAAGCAGATACCGCAGCTTTTGACATTACAGCGCTGCAGAGCATGCACAGAATACAGCACATGCACAACAACAGAAACATGTGAGCTGTGCCCAAAAATTGTAAAATAAGTTTCTTATCCGTTCAGTGGTGGCTTATGGGAGTGTGTTCATGTTTGCGTGCAACTGTGTGTTTCTGTGTTTTCTGACATTTATCTCTTGGCACAGATGGTACACCCAGCAGAATCCGCCAAGGGCCAGGACGTGCAGCTGGAGTCGTAACCCGCACTCCGGCCTAGACCCTCAGCAGCGGCCAGGCTCTGCTCCACTCTATGGACGCCTGTGCTACGGCATCCACACACTGCCTGTTGTTAGAGATTATCCAGCAGGGCCACTAGAGTCAGGTCTGCAGCTAACACAGCTGACCCACGGGCTCATCGGAGGTCATGTTGGGAATTCCCGTGTCATCCAGAAACAGAGCACCTTTGAGCCTCTGCTGCGCTCCCCTGAGACGAGCCCTGGTAGTCGTGCAGCGGAACACATGCGGGCGAAAAGCAAAATTACAGACAGGAATGAAGCCAGTGAAGCAAACGCTGTTTGTGCAAAAGAGAATCAGGAACAGGCCAAGGTCAGGTGATTTTAATAGTAACAGATAAACAATTAATGTGTATGGCAAAGAAAACTTGAATCGTATAACTAGATTAATACCTGCTTATAAGAATGAATTGTGAAATGTAATCACTACTGAACACTTCAAATTGAAGTACCACTGAATTCAAAACCCAGAAAGATTTAACTTTACTTTATGTGGCTTGAATTCACCATTTCAGGGGATAATTGTACGTGGTGTGATTTCAAAAACCTGATTATACCTAAGTTGTTGTTTATTTTATTTATTGTTTAAGTAAATCCAGTTCTGTCATTTCCAGATGTAAATTAACAAAACACCTGGTTAAACAACACAAATTCAGATAGATTAATGTCAAATAGAATAAATTCAGTTTTATTTTGTTCATTAGTGATTACATTTCACAACTAGCTATGCAGTTGCTTAAAAATTTTTTTACTTTGCTTCCATACATTTTGTGCCTGCATGTCTTTCTGAATCATCTAATATCTCCCTTCTCTTACAGTTAAACCCAACACAGTCAGAGTCGACACCAGCCAACAACGCTGCGAATCTGACTTACAGTGACCCAAATGAATCTTCGTGCCAAAGTCACACCAACTCCACATCAAACCAGCACGAGGGACGACCGGGGTCATCGCAAACTCAGATCAGCACCGGAGCCACCAGCTTCACAGTAGACGACATCGATACTGATTCCTCCATTCCCTCCCTTTCAGAACTGAATTATTCAAATGGCAGTCAAATCAACACTGTAAACCCTCCTACGTACCTGAAAGGAGACACATACAGCATTGTGGGCTCACTGAATCCAAATAGCAGAGGGACGTGTATGAACGGGACTAGTGGCAGTGGGTTGTACCCAGCGGGGGTGCAGCTACTGAACACGTGCGGACTGCAGAAAAAGGATTTGTCCACGCATCCTTTGCCCTTACCAGGGGGGATGTTTGGCAACAGCAGAGGCTGGGCTCTGGGGGCAGAGCCTGCGAGAACAATAGCCGCCAACCCGCAGCCTCTCCGAATGGAAGACCTCCTGAATTTCCGTCTGGATCAGGTCACCTTTGACCTGTCGCAGCCGCCCTATGACTCACTGCAGACTTACGAGTTCGAGGGCCGTGATTCAAGGGCTGAGTCACTGAGTTCACTGGAGAGCGATGGAGAGAAGGATGATGGGAGTGTGGTGGGAGGGATGGAGGAGTTAAACCAGAAGTTTCAGAGGCTGGTGGAGATCATCCAGGAGAGGGAGAAAGAGAAGGAAGAAGGGGAGACAGCAGCAGCTGGGGGAGTTGAGACTGCACAGGCTTCTCTCAATGAGACCCATAAACAAACCGGGGACAAAGAAACTGAAAAGCAAAAATGGGATTTCTAGACTGCAATAAAAGAAAAAGTTTGGGAGGGAGAACTCACTTGACAGTGATGGATTTTAAACACAGCAGGGGTGGCAACATTCAGCGGCTTTGACAGGAATGGTCTTGTTTTTCCCCCCTACCAGGAAAAATCCTGCAGGCTGACAGTATAGTGAAGATTTGTGCTGAAATCAGTGCACAGTGTATACACACCACTATGTTTAGAAAATGCATATGGAATCTGTCACTTTTCACACTCCTCTTGTAACTGCTATTAATAATGCACTTGGACTTTCAAAGCTAAAGTTATGAAAAATTTACTTTTTTAAAATATTGATTCTGAGCTCAGAAAGCCGCATTGTTAGAAAATGGGCCTCATTAAATATTGACTGAAATTGTGATATTTAATATTGATAGTTTAATAGGGGCACACTCACCAGGAATCCGAGGGATTTTAATGCAACATTTGCATCTGAATTGGAGAGTTTTAAAACCACGCAAGCGAACAGTAGTGTGAGTCTACACTGCCACATGTTCGCAGAGCCTCTTCTCTGACTGTATAAATTCATATTCTGTAGCTCTGTAGGAAGAGTACAACTCCAGCAAGTAGTCACCATTACCGTAGCAGAACCTGCTCACTATGCAATTGCACACAGCTAGAAGTAATTAGATTGTCACTGTCAAAGACTTGTGTACTGTTGTGAAAGTACAGTAAATAATGTGCATATGTAGATAAATATCAACCTCGGCTTTAGTGGTTATTGCTCAAGAATGAACGGGTTTTTTTGTGAGGGGGGTGTTTACTGGAATTTACACACAGGAAATGAAGCATCTGATTCTCTTCTATTAAACTGTTGCAGACATAAGCTTACAATATACAATGTTCTTCTCCTCAAACACACAAGGTTATTTATAATTCACCATTCTGTTTGCGCGATTAGAATTATCTCCAAAAGCGTGTTTATCTTCCACCTTTTAAAGAGACAAAAGTAGGCAAAAGCCATTATACAATGTGGCACATGCATCATTGTTCTTGTGATGAGCCAAGAACACAGAGGCACAAGCAAAATAATCATTTATTTTGAGGTTGTTTAATGTTATTCACACAATCTGTCATTTGACAATGACTCATTTGTGTGGCTATTTCAAAACTCATTTATTATTCAGAAGGTATGAGGATGAGTTATTAAAATAATGACATTATTTTCAATAATGTGATAAAACATATCACACTTCTTTTATTATATATTATATTATTGCAGTCTTCCTCCAGTTTCCTCCACGGTGGAAATTAATTAATCAGCAAACATACTAATAATATTGTGAGAGAAAATCTTTGGCACCCTGACAATGAAAAATGAGATGTAAAAAAAATGGACTCCCCAAGCAAGAGATTCAAGTGCAGAGGAAAAAGAACAATGACAACTAGTCATCACCACATTGAGTATTGCCAGGATACTGTAGATATCTTCTGGTATAATACTACAGGTTCAAAATATTGTTGTACAAATGACAAATAAGACACCCTCCTCACAGATCAGAGGAACTAACAATGAACTAAATATAGACACAAGTTAGAACGTGAAAGACCTAGCGCTTCAAAAGTGTAGTCAGACCAAAATAAGATAACAGTAAATTAAAATATGTTTGAAATTCAAATGTTTAAAGCCATGTTGCCATTCAGACACACTTTAAAGCACACAAAGAAGAGCACTGTGAGGTAGGGGACATCAGGGATGTTTGTAACCACAGTGACTGGCAGTACAATGGTGCCACCTGAAGTTAGAAATATGGACTGCACAGCAGCTGATACAAACAACAGGAAGAGGGGGTTAAAGTGGGCCTGAGTTATTATTAATCCATTAATTGCTGCTACAGTGTGAATGACTCAAATCCCTCAAAAGTCCCTTAGTCTTAAAACAGAAACAAATGAACAATATGAATATGAAAAGGGAGAAGCATATATATTTCATTTTAAGGAAAAGGCCATCTAACCAGTTCTCATCTTTTATTCTAAAAGAAATTAAAAGTTAAAATATTTATATCAAAAACATCAATTTTTAATGCACACCAGTTTGATTTGCCATGTTTGGAAAACAACTGTCACTATGTCCATTTCGAGAAACAGAACACGTGTGGATCTTTGTTAATAGTTACTGAGTGTTATAGAGTGAAAACTCAGTGGGCAGAGGGAAGGGGTTTTTTTGCTGAAAAATCCAGTGTACATAGATTCACCGGACTTAAAGTGTATTAATATATTGGTCTGTGTACTGTACGTGTACAAATGAATAATGTTAGAGAACATCTGTGAAATAAGATATCAGCTGAATCAATGCAGACAGATAAGAAATGTCAGGATATAAAATGTACATGATAATGAATATATTACCCCATTATGCCAAATTGCCTGCAGGAGGCAGTGCATCCAAAGTCTTTGGACATAGCCCATCATCCACAGCAGTGAAGGTCTTATTTTGTACACATATTCAGTAGAATATTTAAAGTTTGGCAATATATGAGAGTTTCAGTTCACTGATTAGCCAAATACTGTGTGTTCTGACTCATACATGGAAATGTGTCAAGCAATATTTCTGCCTGCCATTGTGATAATGAGCTAAGCTCGTCACTGACTCTAGGGGGTTTTCCACTTTCACTGTCAGGAACAAAGAAAGATGATAACAGCGAACATACAGCAAAAGGAATCTACACACAGCAGACATCTGTTCTGGGCAAATCAATCACACTCTTGAAAAGGAAATTCAGATTAAATATAGCAATGAACTCGTCTACGGCCTAACAATTCTTCCCAGCTAGAAAAATAATTCACACAATAACAAACCAATCCTTCAAAATGATTTTGCAGCTCAAACTTTTAAGTGCAGCAACTCAGAGCAGCTTAAAAACATTTTCTCATCTCACTGCTTACATGGAAGAGTTTATATTGAATATTTTTACATCTGTGTCAGTCTATCGTCTGAGAATGACATGTTGTAAACTCCATCATTTGCATTGCCATTTTCCACTCTTTGTCTGTGTGTGTCTCCCTCATGATCTTCTTTCTTTTTGCTAGAATAAGAAAAGCAAAAAACGTGACTAATCAAGCTCAGTGATGACATTTACAAAATCCTTTAAAAAAAAAAAATCTTTAATCAATGCCCACCGTTTTCCTTGGATCTGAGAGGACACAAGCAGAACGATGATGCCGGCAGCCACAATACCCATGACTACCCCAAACACAATGAGCCAAGGCGGGGTGGCAAGGTTGACTGGGGCTGCCAGGGTTGGAGGTATGCCAATAAACTCCAGAGTTTCATCGGTTAGCAGGAAAGCACTGCTGATACGATTCCTGGAGTTTCTAATGAGCAAAAAACGTTTAGATTTAAAATGTATATAATCATTCAGAAAAGAGCACACATTCAGGAGGGGGTGTGTATTTCATGGATTTTCTCTCATGTTATCATTTCATTTCTTTATTATTCTAACATTGTGTAACTTAGTTGAGCTATGTGCTATTTCAGACATTGTCTCAAATCTAATTTGTGTGCCAGTGATGCTTCATATAAACATCCATGATGATCCATAAAGGTTACAGGTGAGCAAAACAATGATGATTCTTAAAAAGAAGGAATTCACCAGAAGCTCAGCAACAGCAAAAGGTCTGGAACAATGACAACTAAAGAGGATGACTGCAAATTCTGTCCATGGTGCTGAAGAACCATTTCACAACATCTGGTCAAGTCAAGAACACTGTTGAGGAGGTAGGTGTGTCACTGTCAAAGTCTACAGTCAAAGAATGCTTTATAAATGTAAATATGGATGCTTCTTAGCAAGGTACAAAACACTGGTAATGCTCAACAACAGAAAGACCAACTTTTAGACTTTGCCAGAAACCACTTAAAGAAGTCTGACGAATTCTGGAATAATATTCTTTGGACTGAAACCAAGTGCACTTGTACCACAATGATGGAAAGAGAGAAGTACAGAGACGCGAGCAGCTCATGATCCAAATCATACATCGTCTGTCAAACATGGTGGAGGCAGTGTTATGGCATGGGCAAGTATGGCTGTCACTGGAGTCATGTCACTGGTGTTTACTGATGACCTGACTGTTGATGAACATATCAGGATGAATTGTCAAGTGTAAGGGCTAAACTCTCTTCCTATGTTTGTAATTCTGTTCATTTCAAAATCAATGTGGTTATGAACAGAGGACAAATTCCAAATATCTTATCGTATCATCAAGATTTATGGACCTAACTGTATATTGACATGTTGGAAAAACACCACATTCACATGAACAACTGAAAGCAAAAATTATACAATCCAATCATAAAACTTTATGTTGTTTAGTTCAGTGCAGTTTACTGCTAACATCTAACTGGGCTTAATATAAGCTAGTGATGGCTAATGTTAGCTCAGTTAACACTTGCACATTAGCATAATAACACATTTTTCTTCATAAAGTCATGAATCAAATACATTTAAATCTACAGCCACTACAACCAGTTCTTGTTTAGTTTTGTTGCACTTTGTCTGCATGAACAGTAGTTTATGGTGGTTTGTGTTTGCTAATGTTATCACACTTCATGTACATACTGCTGTGTGCTCTTTTCAAATTTTTACTGTGCGCTTTTTATTTTTCCATAATTCACACAGTAATACTGTATCATTGCCAGCTGTAGGAGGTAGATCGTGTACCTGAGAGATTAATGCTTGCTGCGTATTAGTCCTCACTGATGTTTCTGAGATCCACATGAGGAAAAACATGTAAGATCTATTCCTGGAAGGGCCAAGGGGCAAATGTCATTTTCAAAGAGGGGCTTTACAATATTATTTACCTCACAGCCTTCTCCACATCTTCCTTATCAATGAGGCGTGTCGTGTTGAGCGGTGATGTCACCACAAACCAGAAGGACACTCTTGGAGTTTCACCACACACAATGATGTTTGACACTCTGGTGTCAGGAGACAATAAACAGCATATCTCTATTACGTTCATAAACCTCAGTCGGTCATGTCATTATTAGGAAATGAGATGTCACATTATACTTTTACAGTCATTGTGCCTATTATAACTAACCGTAAAACAAAACAGGAAAAGAGAGCAGGCAAAACGTTTCTTACTCAAATTTCTGGTCGCTCATGTGTTTCCTCATGGCAAAAGCCAGAGTCGCTCGGAAAAGGAACATTTCATTTTCATTCCAGACATACTGCAACAACAGATCATGTACTGTTTTCAGTAAAGACCTTTAAGGTTAGCTGATCACCACATGGACCTTGTCCTCATAGTAAGCAGTCACATGCACTTTAAGTGAATTCTGGACAATATTGTGCACATTAATAAAGTATTTATATGGGTAATATGTAGAAG
The DNA here is from genome assembly GCA_032353495.1 of Ctenopoma kingsleyae. Lineage (NCBI taxonomy): Eukaryota > Metazoa > Chordata > Actinopteri > Anabantiformes > Anabantidae > Ctenopoma > Ctenopoma kingsleyae. The sequence continues at coordinate 5,524,953 of JAUBNQ010000020.1, read as the reverse complement.
TAGTATAGTAACTCTTTTTTCTACATTTTGTGCAGAAAATATATACGTACAGCTTGATCTCCCAGAGCAGTTACGATGCTGAGTCGAACTTTGTAAGCATCTGAAGCACCTATGTACATAAAACATATTTAAATGTACTCCACATCCCATTATTTCACATCCTAAGTTTCAAAAAGGAGGCTACTGTTGCCTTCCTGATTAAACTGGCCTGTGTACACACGAGACTGATTTAAATCCAGGCACTGATAGGATCATTTTGACGTTATAAGTTATATAGCATACACATATTTTAGTGTCATGGCTGATATCCACTGAATGCATTGTTATGAGGTAAATATTTGAGCTATGTGTTTAATCTGTCTTAAGTTAAGAGATTGGAAGCTGCATTCCACGCTGACTGGAGAAGGAAATACACACAGGCTGGTGGTTTTACAGTAACGACATCTGTATCAGTAAAGCTGATACTGTCTGAAAGTTGAGTCATGGCAACTGGACTTCTTTCTTTAAGGTAGATACGTTTCATTCTGCATCCACAGAACTTTGTCAGTCTTGATTGCCATGACTATAGCTGATACTATATTAGTGGAATTACGATAAGATGAACTATAAGGTATTAAGTATGGACACTTACCAGGTGTGCATATCTGTTCTGCCAGAGAAGATGAGAGCAAACAGAGCAGGAATAAGATTTTTTCAAACATTTCCCCAGAGAACAAGAAGCAAAACAATGAAAAGTTGCAAACGACACAGAGAGCATTCAGTGATTTGAGGAGGTCAGCAGTGAAACATCACTGGATAAAGTCTGGGTTTAATGGTTAAGCCGGGACACACCTGAGTGACCTCGTCGTCTTCTTTGTCTGTCAGAGAGCTAGATCGCCCTCACATGGAAACTGTGAAGTGGGGGGGGGAGCTGTTTGTTCAAGCTTCCAAAGAGCCAGATAGGTTTGCTAATGTGAGAGAGAGAGAGAGAGAGAGAGAGAGGCAGCACTGATGGAGAATTGATGTTTGCTCTGCACAGTGCACGAGTGTGCGACCAGGCCATTCAGTGCAGGTGAGTTTGTATTAACAGAAACATGCACAGACTGACTGGGAAACAATCAAAGTGTCTCACCATATTGACTTATTAGCACACAGGTTACAGGAACTAAACATGGTATTCAATCTAATCTAGTTTTACTGTGCAACGTAGAAATAAATGAGTAATTTCAACCTGTTCTCTCACAAACAGTTAAGATTCACCAGGCATAGTGGAGAAAAACCTTTAACAGTCAATAGAACATCCCAGTGAAAAGTCTTTTCTCTCTCCTATGAGCAATGTGTTTAGGGTTAATCATCCATTCTGCCCTGATGATCATGCTTGAAATGTAGTTAACTGTTCAACCATATGTAGTGAGCAAAGCCTGACACAGCCATTTATGTGGAACTGAGCTGACAGAGGGCACCGTGAGGCAATGTCTGTTCTTCACATTTGCTCTCTCTCTCTTTCACGATAACAGAATAGCATTTTAAATCCACACCACGGCTGTTAAACTGTGCACTTGGCCTACAATAAACGATCTTTTGCTCCCATAAAATGTCATAAGTGTTTTCCCATAAAACAGACAATACCCATGCCAAACCGACATGAAAACATCTGTCACAGCTGAGATTTACAATACAACACAAATCCAGATTTTGCTTCATTTGATTTCTTCATTTTTTTATGCATGTTTACATAAACAAAACATTTTTCTCTTATTTCTTAATGGGAAATGGGAAACTTTGTGAGAAAGAGAAAACTTAATAAACTGAAATAAAACACAATTTTGGTGGGATTTTTAAAAGATCTTCCAGTAATTTATTTGCCTTTTGGCTTGCTCCCAGTTCAGGCTCTTAAAAACTAATTTACATAAACTGCTTTGTGTAATGCCACTGACTGCAGCATTTTTGCTGAACAGATTATGGACTATAGTGGAGAAATGAGGACTTGGATGTGAAAGACGTCTTTTTAAAAAATGTACTATCCTTTCACATTTACAGCACAATGCATCCATTCAAACTGAAACATCACAGTCATTAAAAT
>JAUBNQ010000020.1:5483064-5494203 GCA_032353495.1 Ctenopoma kingsleyae | reverse complement strand
GCCCCACCCCTGACATATGAACAGCGAACATTAACATTTCGAACGTGTATTTAGGCTGTGAGCTGGGAGTGTGTCGACTCTCAGCATGGAGCTGTGGAGCTTCTCATTTGGAACGATTGTGACTTTAAATGTAGTAAAAGTAATCCCTGAGATAAAAAATAATATTTTAGAGTAGAATGAACATGTACAAACACAAATAAACTTCCTTGTTACAGTGATGTACTGTAAATATAACTTAATTGATATAACTTCTAAAGTACAATAGTTTCTGGGTTTAGACTTAAAGTTATTAAAGCTCTATTGATGATGCTCTATTTTATGTCTTATTTTTAGCAGATGCTTCTCCTTATATGATTTGTGTCACTTCAGGCCACACTCCTCCTTCATGGTCTTATCAGCTCCCTGCTGTGTTTGCACCGTCCTGTGGGCCCTCACTTGTCACACTGATTTACACTTTAAGTGCAAGTGGTGGAAAGCACCCTGTAACTGGCTGGTGGAGTGTTTGTGAACGAGCGTCCCTGACCTGGATACAGAGGTTTTTGTGCTCTGCTTTTCATCAAACCAGCATCTTTCCACGAGTGATCGCTTTTAACGAAGGCGTTTCTCAGTCTAATGTTCATTCTGAAGACCACTAGGAGTTCTGTATTTGTGAAATTTAAGTCGTAAACTGACAGGAAACTTTAAGTAGTTCATACCAGATGTGCATCATTTTAATGCTCCAGATAACAATAGAGTGACCCGAGGCCCTCACACACACTCTGCTGGCCAGGTCAGTGTTAGAGGAGGACTTGCCTCCACTCAGCTCATTGTGCTCTGAAGCACATGCAAGTTCACCCTCCTGCACTGGCTTTTGTTCCTGCCTCTTTCATAACCTCCTCCTCTGGGATAGTTCCTCGCCATCCGGATTCGTCTTTTATTCTTGCCAGTAATTTCTGTGCCTGCCCGCTCCCTCAGGCATTTTGTATACTTTGTTCTTCTCTTCTGATTGCAAGCTTTCTCTGAGCTGCTGGGTCTCTCTCTTTCTCTGTCTCTCTCTCTCTCTCTAGCTCTCACTCATCTATCCCAGTTTCCTATTTTGGGATTCAGCCAGTCCCGCTCCCAGCAGCCCCACTGGGGAGAGACCATCCTGTTATAGCAGCATAAAAAAGTGCTTTTCAATAGAAATGGATGACCTGCTCTTTGTTATTTTTGGCTTTGCAGTTAGCAGCTCTCTGAGTCAAACATTTACTGACCACTAATCAACCCAGAACTGATGTTTTGCATTATGGGTACTTGGTTTAATATTTGATACAGTTCCTAACTACTAATGTGTAAATCACTGATGTGAGTGATTAATTTGTAAAACACGTTCTAAGTTCACTGTTCTCTGAGTTTGCCGAACTTCATCACAGTCAGATGAGTAATCAAATGTCCCTTGGCTCAGCCTGAAAGAGTAATAAGATTAATTTGATTTTCCACTAAATCCTTTCAAACACACCAATCTTCCACCGAGTCTGCTGCACACAACTCTTACTATTAGATATTTAATAATGAGTGCACAGGAACTTCTAGCTAACGTCAATGTGTCTGACATGTTTCCAAGACATGGATGACGAAAGCTCCTGTTACCACTGCAGAGGCTACACTGCCAGTGTTCACTGGGGAGTTCAGACTCAGAGGGAATTTCCACTGACATCTGAGAACATGAATTGAATGAGGAGCTGTATTGATGCGTTAAACACTGAAAGTGCAGAAACTCTTTAAATTGTCGTCATTCTAACATACCGTGCCTCATACCTGTCTTACTGTTGGGTAAACTACAACTTTACTGTACACTTCACAAACCAAGAAATAGTTAATCAGTCCACAGTTTCAGTACGAGATCAGCATGTCCATGTTCACACAACACTGAAAGAGAGAAACTGAAAGAAAAAAAGTGAAGTGATCATATTTGGGACAAACCCAGTTTTATATCCTCCATCATGTCTGCCGTAGGGCTTTTGTGGTGATTTGCCCAGTCTGCCTTGGCAACCTCCCTACATCAGGCAGCAAGCCACTGTAGAGCCACTTACTGCAAGAGTTTATGCTTCATTTTTAGTCAGATTATACTGGACAAATCAAAATAGCTTCCACACTCTTGCTGAAAGAAAAATGATAATATAGAGTAACTGACTAGCACGCTTTCAAAAATGCCTTTTTTTTAATCCTGCTGTGGACAAACTGCTCATACTTTGGTCCTTCAAAGCGATGAGAGTGATAAATGGAATCTGCAGTATGGGATGAGAAGTAAATTGCCTGGAAAGCCTTTTCTCCACAGTTATTTTGGTGAAGTTATGAATGCTGTGGGAAGCAGTAAAAACCAGGAATCAGCAGTGATTACCAAAGACTAAATGCAGCCAAAAAGAACAAAAGTGACTACAAACATGAGCCAGTATTTGAATAACCCTGAATAGCAATGATGCCAAAGGTCATTACATCTGGCAAAGACTTTATTTTACATATGAAAGATGACCTTATGGAAAGCTGAGACATTTGCAAAATGTGCTTTAGCAGTGTGGTTTTACAAAACTGTGTAGAGTACGTGTATTTGGGAGCGTGGGTTTTACGTGTACACAGCGTGAGTTTCAGTAACTGCAGTTGTTGTTTTGGCCTTGTCTCACTGTCAGAGCCTGCTGAAATCGTTCCATGAAGTAGCTCTTATGACGAGTCATTTATGGGAAATACGAGTGCTGTTGACCACTATTGCGTCACAGGACTAGTGGAGAGTCAGCCTGCTGTGGATTGATCGGTTTATCTGAAGAGAGTATTCCCTCCCTAGGCTGTATCTGAAATGGAAGCTGGACGTGGTGCACGGGGGAAAGTACCCAAAGGTACTTTTCTTTGTTACCCACTGAGAAGCCCCATCTGTTGGCCGTCAGCCCGGAGCTCTTAGCGCTGTGGAAGGTGTCTTTCATTAGAAGCGCGGACTTTCATTTGGGCCCTGTCCTCCTGCAGGAATACTCTCAGGAATACTGCTAAACTCTAACCAGACATTAGAGTCTGTTTGTGTGTTCCAGTATGTAACTTTCTCTTGTTTTCTCTGTGGGAAACAGAACCATTACAACATGTTAAATTCACCCTTTTTCTAGCTCTCTGCTTGGCCTCCACCATTCACCCAATGCAAGGTTTATTTTATCAAGGGCCAACTTTTCTCAGCGACATCTCATAATAAAAAATATTAGTGGCAAATCTTGCATTGCTGAGGTTTAGTTAAGCCCAGCATGATTCTGAGGGACTCAGCAAGTTAAGTTTGATTTCTAGGGCTGTGGTTGTCACTGGTACTTTTGTTGCTATTTCAAAGAAAATTTCATTAAGTTGTAAAATGTTCAAATTAGTCCTTCCATGGCCATGATGTGTATCAGCCTGTGTGTGGGAAACTGCAGTATAATAAATGGGTCCAAATATGCTCTCAGTCATACAACTAAGGAGGTGGATTGTGGCTATATGGTACCTTGGCACAGGTACAATCCTTAAAACCTTTTCAGAGCTTTGGAAAAGGCAAATCACCCACATCCATCTGTGCTGGAGAGGTTTGCCCTGCTATTCATACGCTACAAATTTGGCTAGATAAGCTTTCAACCCAGTATTGTGATATATTTGCATGCAACTGTGCTATATATGTAGTCACACCTGTGTCTGGCTACCTCCAAATGTGGCTTGACCAGTTGCATCCCAGTGTGTCCTCTGTCCACCTGTATTTAGAGATGACTGCTTCTGATTCAAGCATACAAGGATGATTCTAGATCTAGGCAAGAACAGGACTAGACTAAACGCCTCACCTACTCCTGAGTCCAGCCAGTAAATGGGAGCAAAGTGGAGGTGTGTCAGATGATCCTTCTAGAAAAGGGAAACACAGACACACACACAGAAACACGCCTGACTGAGATTCAGACATAAAAGCACTTTTGCAAATGAAATGGAAAGCAGAGCTTGAATTGCTGCTGTGCTGAAACAGCACTGAGGCGAAGGTCTACCCTCACAGGTCTCTTTGTGTAGACGAGCTGCATGCCAGCTGGCTGCTGGGTGAGTGTTGTCTGACCCATTACCTCTCCATCGAGGGACACAAAGACAAGACGCACTCGCCCATCAGAGCTCGGAGTCACCCAGCCCCTCGTCTTCACCTTAACGTGCGGTCAAGGTCACGGTTTCCACGCTGGGTTGACGTTGGGATAAAACTTCATCATCCCGCCTCTCGGCCACGTGATCTGTTTGAATGCGGCTGTCAGCAGGAAGTCTCTCCATTCACATAATGACTGGACAGTTGCCTTGGCAGCACGCTGTCCAAAGGAAGAAATGTTGTAGTTGAACTCAGTTGGCAGGAAACCATTGATTTGAATTCTTTGACTACATGTGTCTTTAAAGCATACCCTGTTTTATTGGCCCACTGTTTGTTCACTCTCAATTTAAATGCCACAGTGGCTCCAGCTTGTGACAGAAATGCCCCATTCATCACCTTGATTATGCCCTTTCATTCCTGTCATGATGGCATTGTTTATATTTTAGCCAATGAACTTTGATGTTAGTTTGAACAGGGTGGACTCTGCAGTGGGGGACAGTGGGGGATCTGCACTGAGCTGTGTTTTGAATGTGTGTTTTTAGAGGTGCAGTGCCGAAGGGAGTGCGTGAAGGTGGATCAAAGACGACTTCATTCTGACAGAAGAGAATAACACATTGTAATCAGGAGCATATGCTGCATGTTTCAGGCGATCCGGGTTGCACACGGAGAGCTGCTCCACGAAGGCTCAGATACTGTGTGAAAAATAGCTGCGGTGTTATGTTGGACTTATAAACATAATAAATACCCAACTGCATACCGAGGCAGATTATGATGACTTATCAAAATCAGCAACAGTTTCTCTGCTTTTCTTCATCTGTACTTACCCCAAGTCTTTATTGGTTTTGTGTGGATTTTAGTGAGCCACCTCATATCAGGTTAACTCTCTATCTGAATGTGAGAACCTGTGAGACACTGGTGGAGCCATCTGTGACTCTGCAGATGGCCCTGCTTGTTAAAGTGGGCCACGGTGGGACCCTGTCATCTACCGAAGGCAGGACAATGGAGATTACGGGTGTCTGATCTCTTGGTTTAAACACAGTCTGAGGACTGCAGGACATGGGGAGGGGCACGCTGCCCTGATCTTTGAATCACACCACAGTTGTTTTAGCCACAACAAGGAATTATAAGACACTCAGGCTATGTCAGGCATGGATAAAGTTATCCATCCTGTCAGTAAAAGCGACTTGAGATTTATTTGCAGAACACACACAAATAATTTTGAGTTTCTGAGGCTGAGTTGAAAAGTTTAGTTTTAATTGCACCTCTGTCGGCTTTCCTTGTTTTTAAGCCAGTTGTCCTTCACTGGCACTCGTGCTGCCTTTTGTGTTGGTCTTTTTATGGTGGCTTTTTTGTTGGAGTTGAGGCTTGAGAAAGGGTGTATTCAAGAAAATGGTAATCATTTACAGAGGCTAAAACTGGAAAGTTCTAAAAACGTTGGGTTCTTGTGCTTCCTGTATTTTCTAGCCAGCATTGCTTTTGTGTACTGTTTTAAGCACGCATTCCCATTACCCTATTTGGTATTCCTGGTTTCTTCACTGTTGTTGATGTCGGTGCCAAAGAATGATCTGCCCGGTCGACCTGTAGGACTGCCAGAGTGAAATGCTGTTTGGCAAGTGGGAGAGTGTGCACCAGATAGAGTACTGTACAAGCAAGGAAAGAAAGGAATTACATTTTCTTTAGCCAAACTGAATAATTTATGCACACGTGTATAGATGACTTAATCTCATCTCTTGTTCTTACTCCACAGGGGGCCCTACAAATTAAAGGCGCACTGATCCTGATCTTATTAAGGAAGTGTCGACCAGCTAGTGAGAGTTTAAAGTAACAGGTTCAGTCAGACTCACTTGGCTTCCTTATTTAGTGTGTACAGCTGATGTGCTGTGCGTCATTAGAGTGGGAACATGCAAATCCAAGAAATGATCATGGAGGATAGATTCTGTTTTGGCATTTTGTTGAATTCTCAGTTATTGCACAACAATCACTTGACTGGTTCATCTTCCCACCGCTTTTGTTTTCATGACCTTTGTCATGAGAATACTGAAGAAACCTGAGATGTTGGGAATTATCCAAGGCAAAGGTATCCAAGAGTGATTTATCTCCTCCTCATCCGTGAAACACCTTGCAATTTATGACTTCATGTGTGGGAGGGAAAATACCTCAGGGTCCCTTTTGAATCCAAATAATTAAAAAACTCAAATGTGACGTATGACGTATGAAAATTAAACTCAAATATAATTAGAACTATATATCTAAAGTTTCATGTTCCATGTTTCTGTCTGTTGAACAAGGTCTTCACAATAATGGACAATGAACATAGGGTTTCATTGTAAAATATGGTCAGATATAATTTAAGTCAAGCTTGAATGCTTTATTTAATGTATTTTGATCCTCAATTCTAGTACATATAAAGCCAATCATATATGATCCATCCAAGCCGACCCATCTCTGTGCTTCTATTGTGTTATAGACTTCACACTCATCACAGCAGACAATGCATTTCTAATAGCAGTACACAGAGATACATGCCTTTCCAGTGATGTCATGAGTAGCCCGTCATGCCATAAGTAGGAACTATGCCGAGCTTCTTATTTGAAAGGCGCTGGACAGCTGCTTCTTCATTCTCCATCTGTGAAATGTGCATTTTCAACACGAGCCTTTGTTGCTCAGTGCCGACGGCACTGACCCAGGGTCATGGGTTTGAGTCCCACTGTTGCAACCTATTGTGAAAATATATGCACTGGTGGTATTTTAATGCAATTTAATTTGGACCAGGTGCCATCCCAACAGCCGTGTCAGTGGTGATTCAAGTGAAAGTAGAGTTTGAGGTGCAGGTGGAAATGCGCAAAAGGAAGCGGCATCAATGAAGCCATTTGTCTAATTTGAATGTGGGCAAAGTGAGCGTTAAGTACGCAGTGTGTGTTTTCATACTGCTTACTATACTAGAATAGTTTTTCCTCCAAGAATCAAGTGATGGCCCGTACACATCAGACCCTCAGTTGTTCGTCAGCAGATTATTGTTATTTGATTCGTAAGAATTACCTTTGGCTTCCACAGAAACGTTTTTTTGTCTGATCAAACCACTGAAATTCATTTGATCTTCTTGTTTACAGTTAAAATATCATAAAAATCATGAGTAATGACTGAAAAATAAATGTGGTTCATTAAGTCATTTTGGTAAATGTTTAAATGAGGACTGATTAATGATTTATGAATGCAAACACCAGCTCAGGACCCCTCCAAGTCGGTGGAATATTTCTGCATAGCTTGCAACAGACTGTGCAAATGGTTTCTTTCTAACTGGACGTGTATGTGGTAATGGGTTTACGGGAGGTTTTATAGTCTCATTTGCTGCATCACAATGTGGAGAAATACACCTTTTTTAAGCTTAAATAAATTAAGTTGTGTGTTTGGCAGCTGCAGCATGATTCGTGCGGGCAAAGTAAATTTTTATTCCACTCATTGACTCATATTTGCTGACGTCCGTTGGCGGCCGCGTCAGTGGAGCAAACTGAACACGACTTTCGCAGGTATTAATGCTGCATTAGCTTTGGTTCTTCAGAGGATTTAATTTGCAAGTGGTGACAGTGTGAATTGTTGTTGCCTGGTGGTGTAAATGTCAAATGTATGTTGACGTGGAAGGATGTCTGTGGGAGAGGCGCTGATCGCTGACACAAAGAGGCTTTTCAGCGCACCTTCAGAGGAGACACAAGGTTTATGATAAAATGTCAGAAAGGGGGGGGGCAGTCTTCAGCCAGTGGAATTTCACATTGAACATGTGAAAATGTGAGGATTCAGTTCAGTGGGAGTCCTCATTTAAAAATCCTCAGGTAGAACTGCTGGCTTACAAACGAGTCGCCACAATGGCAATGAATTTGCATATTCCCCTGATGCCCTGGATTATGAGGATTTAGTTAATCAGTCTTTTGTGACGCTGTGAGGTCATCAAAATAAGTAGCTTGAAGGCCTGTTTGTTTTTTGGGTTTGTGTCATCCGCAATCAAATGTTGAATGAAATGATGTTTTTCCTCCAGAGTTGTCGCTCACAGACCTACAGTGTCGCACCATATGGCTTGTGTTGGTCACGATCATCAGTGCAAGTCTAGAAAATGAGAATAACCTTACAGTCCCGACATTCCCGACGCCCTCAGGGTGAAGGAGCATACGGGTGATGGAGGAGACATTCCTCTAAGCACAGATGTGAGCTGTTCATGTGGACTTCTGCTTTCTACAAGGTCACTGAACTGATACTGCAACAGAGGAAACTGAGGGTGTGACTGTGTCATTTGTCTTGTGCTTGTTGTCAGATATCACACCACAAAAACACCAGAGACTGAGACTGAGTTCCCTCCATAAACAAATGGTAGAGGACCTCCAGAGGGACCTGTCTGGACCATAGTTAGTCGTTGTTCATTCAGCACACACACAAACATACACGTCAGATTTTAAAAGCCTTGTGACAGGAGTTGTTTTAGTAAAACCTCTCTGTGACGTACAGCTGATTTCTTTACATGTGTTTTGATAATGATCCCAGCAGGCTGTAAGTCAAATTAAGAGAAAAGAGAAAGCATGTAGTGGATAAGAGCTCCAACTCTGATAACCAGACTGCGGTCCAATGGTAGCTGTTTGGCTATCTGACTGCATGGGGAAATTATTATCACCCGCTATGAAAAGTGTTCTCTTAATGTCAATTTAAATCATTTTTAAAATCATTTAGTCAAAAATGTCAGGTGACCATTGAATATGACCATTGGTGAAGCAGATGAGAGCAACAGGATACAGCACATTAGCTTGACTGGCAACATCTGCAGTCCTCACAGATGCCTTATGCTCCGTCCTGTGGCTCATCAGGATGTTTGGGCTCATCGCCGGAGGCGTTTCAGTTTCAGCAGAAAGTGTTCTCCTGTGATTCACTTGCAGTGTGCTCTGAGCAAAGGTCACCTGTTTCACTCAAAGGTCCAACAAGTGAACAAAATGTCGCTAAAGTGCAGCAACATTTTGACATCCAGTCTGCTGTTTCTATAATGACAAAAACAGCGGGTATGTACCTGACCTCAGACAGATCTTTTTAATCTGGCGCCCTGGCTGCCCCTAATCTGATCTTTAAAGGGGGAGTCCCATGTTAGGTGACACACTTCTCTCCCAGTGAAGTTTGGTATCAATGCGGGATACCCTTTACTGGGGCAGAGACAAAGGATGTGGCGAAGCCCTCTTTCTTCTCATTAGCATTCAGTCACAAACACAAGCTCCGCCCACACAGGCGCTGGGGGCATCTGTTGTGTTGTGGGCTGATGTCAGTGTGCCAAGCTGCCTTTTCATCCTGTTTTTATTCAAATATGTACCATCTCTCTGATACAGGTCAGTTTAAGTCCTGCACCTTGATTCAGTCCAAATGCTTAGAACTCAGCCAAGCTAACAGCTACCGTCAAGACAGTGGCTTCTCATCTGACGCCAACTAGAGAGCAAATAAATGTCTTTCCCGAAACAAACTGTTCCATTGGTATTTGTAAGGAGATTATTCCTCAAGTGTACAATCATATGACTGCAAACCCTGCTTACTGTAGGAATTACTTTAATTCTTAATCACCTGGATGGCATCAGCAGTGATGTCCAGATCTGTTCACACTAAGCAGGGTGAACACTGTGTTACTTAACATCTCACAATCCTCTTGCTGATGATTAGAGCGCCTGTGTAGCAGCAGCGAGGCTTTGGACCAGCAAATTTGTTCGCTGCTGTTGGATTTCCATTGGGGGCTGCCAGGTGGGATCAGCTCACAGCTCGCCGCGATGCCACTCTGCCTCAGCTACGAAGTTGACATGATTACCATCTTAGAAATCGCTGTCAGACTGTGGAGACCAAATTACCATGCTTGTTCCTTTGGCTCCCCCCCCCCCCCCACACACACACACTTCTTCTCTCTCTCTCTCTCCCACGAACAGCCCTTCACTCCTCGGCTTGCTCTCTTTCTCCCTCACTGTGTCTTCCTCGTCCCTCTGCGAGTGTTCCTGTTGAGCCAGGTTCGCCCCGCTGTGATATCATGCCCAGTGGAGCCAGACTAATTGCAGTCACTTCACAGGATCATTCCCACACTGTGTTAGCCATTCATTTTCTAGACATGGGGATTCCTGCCCTATTTAGTTAGAAAAGTGGAAAGAAATATTGTTATTCTTGCTGAATGAACAGTTTGCTCGCAGTTTGTTGAAGTTCTTAATCTTTTTTTTGCAGTCTGTATTTGTTTTTCCATTTTTCCTCTCACAAGGGCTGAAACCAGCTGCGTGAAGTGACTTTGCCAATTAAAGTCCCTTATCTTATTGTCCCTCCCCTTCAAAGGGAGCTTATTCTGCGCACACAGAACCACAGTAACTATACAAGTGGCTTGTGTACAAGATTTTGGTGGCTCTAAAAGCATTGTTGGCTTTCCGAGGCGCTCGCATTCCTGCAGCTCTCTTGAGCTGCCTCCTGACCACACAAGAAGGCTAACGCAGAATAGTGGAGGAGCCAGGCAGAGACGGACGAGTTTGCCAGTTATCAAATATTTACTGTTTGCAGTTATTCTTGTGTTTGCACGTTGGCACTGTGAAGATCTGAGGCATCAGGAAGCAGGCTAACAAACGTCTGACAATCTGTTGGCTCTGGGAAGTTTAATTTACAGTTACTGATCAGGGAAGCCAAGAGATATTGTTTAGGGGCTTGAAGAAGCCAACCACACAAAAAAAAAACAACTACGAGTCCTTTCACAAGATGAAAGCTCACTTAATGGGATGGGTTGTTGGTCACGCATAACTGAGTGGCGGCTGCAGAGTCTTCACATGTGGAGAAAGGGCTTTTTTTTTGTAACCCCCCATACACACACACACACACACACACACACACACTCAGTCACTCACTCACTCACTCAAACAGACACATTTCTCCCTCTACTACTTTTGAAAGTAGATCTTTCTTAAATCTCTCTTTTCCCAAAGTCTGCAGCATTATCGTATAGTCGTCCCCCCCACACACACACACACAGACATGTGCTGGGGCGTATACTGTAGGTTACATGTAGAAATGTATTAGTTTTTTTC
>JAUBNQ010000020.1:5468416-5482964 GCA_032353495.1 Ctenopoma kingsleyae | reverse complement strand
CCCCCCACACACACACACACAGACATGTGCTGGGGCGTATACTGTAGGTTACATGTAGAAATGTATTAGTTTTTTTCCTCTTACATTTTAAAATCACCAAGCAATAGAAGTACTTAGATTTTATACATGATCAAGTTTGTCTAATAACTTTAAGAAAGCACTATTTTAATTTAAGTGTGGAGGACATTGCAGGAAAGCTAGGACAAAACTGTAATGCGATACATCCAGATGAGTTTAAAAACTAGACTTTACGGTGCATAAACACCCAGCAGGATCCATGCTGGAGTTAGCAATCATATCGAGCTGGAAGGTCAGTCAAAATTACAGCTGTCCCTTAAAACACATTCATTTTGAAATTAAGGTGGGTGTAATTGTGCCCAGATTGCCTTAGCTGCTACTTTACCCAACCCGCCTTTCGTTTAGTCTGTAAGGTTTGCTCTCTCAGGCAAGTTGCAGGAGTTTTCATGAGGAAGAGGAGAGAAGGAAACTCCGGTCAGGGTTCATGTGGTATCCGGACTGGAGCGGCCACACTGTGTTGAGCTGTGTTGCCAGGCAAGTTGAGCTGAAGCTGCCTTCTTGTGTTTATACTGACCCAGCGTTTGTGCTGAGGGAGGCAGGTAATAGTAGTGTTACTACACATAAACTCAAAAATGAACACTGACTCTTTTTGTTTAGAAAGTCTTAGCTGGTCAGAGTGATATGAGAAAAATGTGCTGATGCACGGGCTGCTCATTATGTCCACTGTGTTTGCAGACAGACGGAAGCAAGGGAGCGAGTCCAGTAGTGAAAGTACTCATGTGATGTGCTACCATAGAGATTGTTTACTTAACAAATGACATCCCTGAGTAGGGGAAGGGCAATGAAAAGCAAAGACAATGAAATCATCTTGCTTGGTTGGCTTCAGCTTTGAGATTGGCCCTGACTTGAGCAGACCTCCTCTCCCCACCCCGGTGCCCCACACACCCCACAGCAGAGGGACAAGGAGGACTTAACGCACACAGTAACAATGCAGAGTAACGCCATTGGCTAAGAGACCACGCATTTTTGACCAATAGCCACACGTGGAGATGATGCTGCATTTGTACCCCAGAGAGCACGAGTACCTATTTACAGCATGTTTCATTTGCACTTGTGTAAAGAGTTTTGCAGTCGCCACAACTAAAATATGCATTGGATTTGCTGATTTCGAATATAATCAATGTGGTCTTGTCTTTGTAACCAGAGTATTTCTCAGTAAAATGGGTTTTTAAGTCCAGAGAACCTTACAGCATTAACGTGTTACAGGGGATGAGGTTTTAATAAACTGTCAGCTTGTTATTGATAACCTGCTGGTATTTCACAGTGAGATCAGATAAAGGGCCGAGAACTGTTTGGATGTTTAAACCCGGCTGCAGATGTGGACTGATGTCATGTGAGTTTTTACTCCGTGTTTTGGTTACATAATGTGACCATGTCAGGCAGGGCTGGGTCTGCGATGACTTCATAGTCTCTTGGCGGAGCGTGTCCATTTCTGAGGTATTTTCTGGAAGGTTATTTGTGTTTTTGAAACTTGAGAGCTGCTGGGGAACGGCCAGCACAAGCCTGTAGAGAAAATAACCCCTAATTGATGAACATAACTCTAACCCGCTTCTTTAGTAACCTCACAGTGTTGAAGATTTCACATAATCCTTTAGAACATTGAAATATAGGGAGGTGCAGCTCGAGTAAGTGCTTGAGTGCGTATTACCTGTCCACGTGAAGTTCAGATGAAAGCGATCAAATGCTGGTGGACAATACAATGTTGTTTCAAAATATATATTAGACTGTTTACTGCATTAGGGATGTCACTCTGAGCTGGGAATGGAGCCTACATCCTGCTGCTTTGTTGAACTTGCCTGCATAGTTTGGGTTGCACTCCATTGCATTTACTCCTACTGTAAAATACTTTACCATCACATAATCATGAGAAACCTGAAAGTGATTTGTGATATCGGCATCAGTTGAGTTTGGAGTGTTTTTTGTGAGTTCTGGGAAGAATCAGGTGCACCTAGACGCATGAATACAAACCTCCACAAATCCTGCTGTTATCCAGGTGTTGTTTTCTGAATCCATCTCATTCAATGTGAAAACACAGGGATTGCATTATAACTCTGTGCGTATAAAGGTACATCATGTTTCATTCCCTTCCATTATGGAGTCAATCCAGAAGAACCCCCATTTTCATAGATCTT
Source organism: Ctenopoma kingsleyae (assembly GCA_032353495.1). Taxonomy (NCBI): domain Eukaryota; kingdom Metazoa; phylum Chordata; class Actinopteri; order Anabantiformes; family Anabantidae; genus Ctenopoma; species Ctenopoma kingsleyae. The sequence continues at coordinate 5,480,754 of JAUBNQ010000020.1, read as the reverse complement.
GTTGAATGCTAACTGCAGCTCTTTTCACCCCCGTACCTCCTGTGCTTGACAATCAAAGGAGTACTGTGAGTTCAGTGAGGGGAATATTAGAGGAAGCAAGTACTTTGGTTTCCAGACCTTAAACAACTCATCACGCCTTTAACAGCTACTGATAAGGAAACGTTTCATACTGTCTGTGAGGGTTCACTTCGGGAACTTTTTAATGGTGTTAAGATGTGGAGTTTAATGTTTCTTATTCAGGTTATTGTCGGCACAGATGAAGTGTTACCTCACTCATTCACTGAAAATAGTCACGGTGAAACGATTGTGGGAGGGGTTTGATTGGACATGTGGATTTGTTTTAGAGGGACTTGCAACGGTACACTCAGATTGTGTGATTGCGGTATTTTCTGGCTTCAGCACTGTCTTAGTGTTTTCTCTGTTCCGGGAATAACTGGAGTAGTCTGCGATCAAAGAGATTAATGGAGATAGGTCAGATCATTGTTTCCCTGTTCAGACGTGGACCAGTGTCTATAAAACAGAAACCATCTGTGAGGGGGGGTTACATCAACACGGTTCAACCTGAGCTTCAGCCCACTTGGGTGGGAAACTTTGCTCCTCCACGCCTCAGAGAGACGCAGTCTGCTTCCTCGCGGTCTCTGCTGCTGTTTATAAAACTGCCCGTCTCTGAAGGGGTTCAAAGCTGAACGTCTGGATGTCGCAAACTGTGAATAACTCTATATTGTGACATGAGTTGTGGCAGCCTCCTTCCAGTCAGGGTTGGTCCTTTTGTTGGGCTTGTATTGCAGAAATCTGTGGCTAGACTGCTGCTGAGCGGTGCAGGCTCTGCCCAGTCGGCGTTAAATCCCAAGGCAAGGAATTCATTATAACGCAGCGTGCGTTTTACAAGAATTCAGCTGTTTGTCAACTAAATGCCATGTGGTTGAGAGATATACGTCTACAGCGGTCGGTGGCGGTTTGCACATTAGAGTTAATGTGTGAATAGTACACAGAGCCACCACATATTCAGCCATGAAAAAGTCAGAGAGGTCAGACAAGTGTGGCAACTTCCTTTGAGCGCAAAGATTATGTGGAGCAGAGCTTAAGAAGCAGTAATGAAGAAATTCCTCTCCTCATGCTGATCTCTCTAGTTGTCTGCCTTTTGTAGATACCCTCCTTCCCCTTTTACTGCCCCCCTGTGCCTAGTTTATCCTAATGCCTGTGTTATGGGAAGGGACAGGCGCTACTGCTGGGAGTGGCTCGTAGAGTGTTATCTATATAAGGTAAAGAAAACACGCACATCATAGAGAGAGAGAGAGAGAGAGAGAGAGAGAGAGAGAGAGCACATCTGATCAGCAGATAAAACAAAAATGAAACATAAACATGAGACCCAGCTTTGATGTGCTACATCCACTGATCTGCTTCTGTCGCTGCCTCTTCTATGCATGAAGGATCCTGCATCAGATCATCTGCAGAGAGGAATCGCTGTAAAAACCCTTGCTGATTCAGAACAACTTCCGTATTTGTTGCAACAACCAAGCATGCACACGTTTCATGCACGCACAAAAGAAACACATGTTACTCACACAGACATTTTCCTCAGGAGTTGGAGGAAACCAAAACAGAGCTTGAAGGAGAGTCGATGTTGGGTTTAGCTTAGTGGCTGCAGCTCCCTTCTGGAGCTCAGTGCTGTCTTATATCATCCCTTTTCTTTATCAGTTCAGTTCAGTCAGTTAATCAGTTAAACTACAATCATAATGTTTATTTTAAGGTAAAAGGGCAGCAACAGAACTTTCCACAGTGAATTAGAAATCAACACTGCCTGTCACCGTGTATGTATTTCCCATAGTGTGATCAGCATGTGCTGAAGTAAGACTACTCAGTGAGGGCGGCAGACATGCCATCAAACATGCGTTTGATTAGAGGGAGCACAGCTCAGCTTGTCATAAACAAAGGCACAGGAACTTCAAACTCAGAATGAAACACTACCACTATGGGAATATTCATCTCAGGAAACTCTATACATGCTCTCTAAGCGCAATGCAGCTGCTCAGATTGGGTTCACTGCTTCAGGAGGACTTGAATCTCAGGCTTCTGGGTGACTTCTGATATTTAGGCAGGCTAGGCAGCCTGATACCAGAGGCCATGTCACTCCAAGACTGAGAGCATCACTCTCAGACACCAGAGACCTTAATGAAAGCGAAGCTGCTGCCTCAGCAGCTCTGTGGCTATACCTACAGCTGAAACATGTAATTTTAATACAGTGTTGGGTGCTCAGTTATGCCAGCTTCCCTTCTAATATGATCTGACAAATGTCGGCTGTGTAGCATTTAAGGCTCTACACCCTCCTCCTCTGCTACACGTGAGAAGTATTTACTACAGCATGAAACAGAGGTGGCCTGTCATGTGTTTCTGGAAGGCAGACATTTATATGTCAGTCACCTTGTAATGGCGTAATGAGTGGCGTGCGTGTTTTTAATACATATACAATAGTTTCATTGTTCCTCCTGATTAAATCTAGCTCTGGTAGGATGCTCCATGGACGATAAATCAAATGACTCATCATTCTTAGTGTTTTTGTTGTGATTAATTGCTGTTTACATGAAACATTAAGCTTGACATCAGATGTTTTCTTACTGTCAAGTGAGTGAACTCCCTTGAAAACCAAACCTAGTGATAAGTGCTATTTGAGTAGACAAAACCTGATAAATGTTATTCTTATGTGCCATAGAGCTGTAAAAACTATTAAAACATACTGATGAGCCACACTGTAGACAGCTTTCATTGTTACAAATCAATGTTTGTACGTTGGTTTGCTTTAAACACTGCAATAAAGTTAAAAAATGCTTCACAAAACTAAAGATTTTGGTAAAGCAGTCTTATTTTATTACCTGAACATGGCATCATTTTTTGCATATACAATATACATATACAGTAACTATATAATACAGCAGAGGTTGAGTTTGGATGAGTCCAGTGTCATAAATGTTAGCTATGACTAATCACTAAGAAACACACTCAGCACAACAGTTTCATTCTGTATATGTTAACTGTGTGTTTCTCTGTCACATTTGTGTGTTGTCTGTGATGCTGGTGTGCAGGAGGTCAGGTCGAGGATCACCTCTGCACGCATGCACAAACCCTCACATGCTCCGACAGACACACCCTGCCGAAACCGCTACATGCTGCAAGAGCTGTTTGTTCAGCTGGAGAGAGAATCCTGCTCTTGTTGCAGCAGAGGAGTAGGGAAGTCCAGCTCCATACCACTCACAGAAACCTCTCCCGGGGTCCGGGGCACCATATTTTTCAGGCCCTTATTTTCTCTTTGGGTTGAGACCTTTGGAGAGATGCAGAGTAGATTTAAGGGCTTGTGTGTTTTTATGACTTGGCTGCTGCTCCCACAGGTGCTTTAGGAGAAAAGAGCTTCACTTGCTTGTTATGACTATGGTCTTACACTTCCTGAAAGTGGACCTGTTTTTCGTTGTAGCTGTGTTTTCAGTCAGGCTGAGACCTGCGTAAAATTACAGGAAGTATACAGAAGTGTTTCCACAGCCCATCAGTGAATCAGTGATAACAGCTCTGGGTCATTTATTATCTTTACTACACAAACTCAGCTTGGTTTTAGTTTGAATTTCGGTGTTGTTGCTGGAAAATGAAATTGTATACCGTAGCTCAGTGTTCACACTGACTTTGCAGAGCAGTGAACACATCTGACATCTGGGTCTGAGCTGTGTTGAAACTGACGTCGATATTTGTTCTCGTGCTGATCTTGGGATTTGTAAATGGCAGGTTTAGTCTCAGTCCGTCGAGAAAAGCCATCTGGGAGAATTTGGACACCGTTCGAAACAGCTTGACTGGATGAAGATAACTTTTTCCTACTCCACCTCTGCTGTGCGCCAGTGGTCTCGTGTGTGCAGCCACGCAAACTGACTGAAGAGCACACGCCCAAAACTCTGTCTCTAAATCCACGTTTCACAAACCAAAAAGACACATTGATGAATAGAGTGTTTGTGGTTCTATCAGCTTTGTAAAGATTAGTTAGATTAGATTAGTAGTGAAAACTCACAGCAGCATGTCTGTGTTAAGTGGTTAGTAGTGCGGTAAGATACAACTTGGCCCCAGGAGCAGGTGATTGATGCATGCGTGCATGTGCAGTGTATTTAATGTCCTCCAGTGACGCTGTGAGGTGAGTTGTTTGCAGGTTTTATAAAGTGCTTTTAAATGATGTCTGCCTGCTTCTGAACGTTTGCTTTGGTAAGAGATGTGTTTTCATATGTCACTCAAGTTGACGTTTACACTGATTTGTAGTTATTTTCATTCACATCACCTCTTTTGTGTTTATTTTTTCTTGGTCGCAAAAGAGCGGACTGAGTTGAAACACTGTGGTATGGATTTCCATGTTTGTCCTGTGCTACATAGTTTTTGCTCAGCTCTGTGACGTGTGTATTTGGAGTTGTAATCACATTACTGTAACTTTATTACGTTGCGTAACAGCACTTGTATTGGCCTTTCTGTTCAGAGTCTCTGTCCTTACACTGCTGCGTGCACTGTATTTTTCTCCTATGTCTCCATGTGTCACAGGGAGAGTTTCCGACATTCTCGCGGGCTCTGACTTGCGTAAAACTGCCACCACATACCCGACGGAGTGTGTCATGAATGCCATGTGTTTGGCTGCACCCACTAATTTTACATCGTGACACAAGAGCAAGACCCATCATTACCAAAATGCTGCTACTGCATTTTATTGGTGGGCACAGTGTAGCAGAGCATCAGCATATGAGAAGGAAACAAGATATAGTGCTTCAGAAATAATGGAAACAAATAAAAACTAGTTGACTTAAGAAAACAGACAAAATACCAAATCTCCAGGGCACAGCTGCTCTTTACCGACTACTTCATAGCCACAAAAACTACTTGTTCTTTCAGCTTGACTGTCCCTCATAGCTTAAGAACCAGTAGCTGCCTTGACTTCATTGCTCACTGGCCTCAACTCCTCATGCCTGCCATTCATGAAGCACTTATATGAGAGAGCCCTACAGGGACATCCTATTTCCTTTGTCCACTCAGGGCCATTCCTTATAATTTCTCAGGGGACTCCCTTGGGAGCCGCATTCAGAGCGAGTCTGCCGACACGTGAGCTGCGCCCCGTCTCAGACTCGAGTCTGGCATCTGTAAAGTCGTGTCAAAGAGAAGCTCTCCAGGGAACGTGCTCGTAGAGATTAGAGTGAGGTGAAGATGTTTCGGTGTCCTGTGTGGGAAATGTCTCACAACATATGCAGCATGATAAGATTTTCTCTGAGGACCAGTAAAACAGGAAATGTAATGAAAAACAGCTCTGCTACTTTCCAGCTAGTCTACTCTCTAGAGACTGATTTGAGCTGAAAAAAAACAACAACCCCACAGTATTAAATCATAACAAGATGTTTTTCTGATCTCCGTCTACAATTAACTCATAATAGTTTTTCTTTCTTTCTTGTTCATGCCCCACAACGTCTTGCTGATTGCTGCTGCTGATCAATAGGTAAGTACTTATCCGATGTATATTCACAGTACATCTGCAACCGATTTGTAAATTTAAACAAATAACTGTTTGTTTTTTCACTTTTCTACATTTGGTAGTTAGTTTTCCCGCTGCTGCTCAGACACACGTGTGCACAGGGCTTATGGTTCACTGCAGGGCTGTTTTCTTTCCACAGCTGAGGCATGATGATCTGTGAGAGAGCACACCCTCACTCGGGCACATGTCTCCATGCATATGTGCCCATTTCCATGGAGACCGTGGAGCAGAGTTTGAAATAATACAGACAATGGCGTCTTTATTGTCATTTGCTGGCATGAGCTGCAGTGCGAGGTCAGCATGACACTAACAGCCCAGCTGTGAATCCCTCAGCTTATACGCTCCAGCTTATGGATGCTTTCTGCACCGTTGTGCTAACGAGTAAACACACACCTCTCTTTTATAGGCTCAGCGAATGGGCCAGCTCACACACAAGCGCGCACACACACTGGCAGTTACACAGCAGGCCACCACTTTAGTGGAATCATCTCCAACAGTGTATGTTTGAATATTTGTATTGTGCTGACTCAGAGAGGCCGACAATAGAAAGGTGCACGTGGTACACTGTCAGTGTGTGTCCTGGGAGAGAGGAGGGGTCCTCACGCTGATTTTCTAAAGCTGTTTCCTGGTTTGTCTGTGTCTCTTCGATGACATAAACGGCCATCACAGGCCTTTATGTCATCCCTGACACCTGAACATACAGTATTTTATTGGTCTTTGTTAATACCAAGCATTGCCAGCCTAAACATCTCATGCACAGTTTGTGTGTTTGGGGATTTTTGGGTGTGGTGTTCGAAGCCACCAGGAACAGTTATAATAACCTGATCCTTTCCATTGTTTCCACTCAAAGGGCTGCTGGGTTTGCTCCCTGCATATCTATCCTTCCTGCCAGGCATTTGGTTTGTGTTGAACCAGCCAGGCCTCCAGTTTATTCTCTCTCCAAACTCAATCCCATCCCATCAGGCAGGGATGTTTGAGGGATGGCTCAGCTCAGCGCAGCTCAGCCCTGCCAGCTCAGCCTAATGCCACTCCCTCCTAATGACTTTCCCACAAACACACACAGGTCACTCGCCTATGAAGCCGACCTCAGCCTGACCATATCTGCCAGTTAAAGAGAGGTTTCCATAGCTGTAGTCTGGCACAAATTCTGCCATCGTTGCCTCTTTCCAAACCACACCTTCCCCCATGTCTGCATTCTGGGTTTCCTTTTTCCCCTCGTTGTGTTTCTCTCCCTTCACAGTCTGACTGCTGTGCTTATTGTGCTTCATGTGAGCGGTGAGTGATGCCAGTAAACTGGTAAAACCAGAGTCTGAGTGTTTACTCAGGAAACTGTGTGGAGAAAACCTTCTGCGATTAAGCTGCCCAGACACTTACATAACAGTCTGCATATTCTTATGTACCTAGAGCCAGGTTACAAAGCCATTGTCCCACGTGTGATGTTTCTCCTCGCTGCATGAACACTCGCGCACACACAGTTAGACACACATTTATAAGCTGGTACATCAGTTAGTTCACTGTCTCTGTAACCTCTCCAGCTGCCTGTGACCCGACACCGGAGTGTCGTACAGACTTGTACCCCCTGAATCCCCCCCCCCATCTGTCACACACTGAATAACAAGTTGATGAATGAGCAGCTGCACAAAACACTGGACATGCTTCTGTTGTTGAGAGGTGGTTTTTGTTTAAAAGGTTGATGGCAAACAACATGTGGTGGGTGTAGTTGTAAGACCAAACACAGCCTTTGGTGGAGTCCTCGGTCTTTAAAGCAGTCTTACTACCCACATCAGGTCAGTCAGCACTGTCTGTGTGTATCGACAGGCCTTTGTCTGATGCCTTTGTCGTGTTGTAGTGCGTGAATCGTGTCTGTCTTTTGTTTTGGTGACACTAACTCTAAAAGCTTCTGCAGCTTCCCCTTCTGGACCTTTTTGTTTTCCTTGTGTCTGCGTGGTTTTCTTCTTGATGCTACATTTTCCTCTTCCTATTTTCTCCCTCTTCCTTTAAGCTTTGAAGTGAACAGCCAGCGCTACATCCCATAGCAAAGACTGTGTCTTTAAAGAGCGAAGCATCGTGATGTGTGTGACCGATCTGATCAGGCCTGCAGTGCAGCGGAGTGGTGCTTCAACTTTTGCGCACACTTTGTAGCTTTTAACACGGCTCGTGTTGCAGTGTCATGTAGATTGTGTTGTTTGGAAATGATATAACATCCACAGTACGGTGACAGCACGATGCACATGTCATTACATAGTGACGTGCAGGAACAAAAAGCTCAGTGAAGCACGTTGGCAGAGAAACAGCCTGATGAAAAATTAATCTCTCCTGCTTTTCTTTTCTTGTTTTTCCTGGCTTTGTAATCATGGAAAGGTAAATTCACTCCTGCACCGGTCATTCTGTTTCACCTTTTTTAACAGCCGCCTTATTACCATAAGCATCAAGTCGACTGTGTAGAGGCTGCTCACGTTACATTTTCTCTTCTCTTTTCACCACTTCTGACGCTGAGGTGTGTCATTATCCTCCACCTCGTGGTTAACGCTGTCCGTACTCCCGGGAACTCATTCTCTTTTTTACACTCCTACTAAGAGTTCCCGCCTTTCTTGAGGCGCCTGCAAGATGGGAGCACAGACTGAACAAAAGCAGGAGGTCAAAGGGCACATGTTTCCATTTGTGAAACTAATAGGCCAGGTGTACCTGGAGGGTATAATATAGAAAAACTTTTTTTTTTTTTTGGCAGGGACCAGCCCAGACACACCCCTTCCTCTTTGACAGAGGTTGAGTATATGTGTGTGTGAGCACTTCAAAGGTCTGGCAAAAGCAGGGACCTGAGCCAAGCTCAGTGGGAGAGCGATTACAGCCCAATAGGAGTCAGCTGTGACCTCAAAGACCGTTAAATGATGTGATATGAGAGGGTGTGCTGCAGCCTCCCAGAGGCCTCTGTTGCAACAGGAGGACGGAGTTGTAAAATGAGCTCCGTGCTGATTTAAGGGGTGAAGGAATTTTAAGTGTACTTAAGAGGATAGGAGTTTTGTTGTTTTTTTCTAACCTATTTCATGTTATGTTCAGTTTTTCCTGTTTGTGATGCATTCACTCCCCTATAGATCAGCTTGTGCCAGGACATTTCATCACATTAATAATTCCACTATAGCTCTCAGAACAGACACAAACTTATTACTTAGTTTAAAGAACTCAATTTGAAAATGAAAGATCAATAAGCCCAATTTCTGTCCAGCATTTACTGTGGTAGAGAAGATGGAAGTGGACTGAATGAGCTGGTGATTTACTGCAGTGTTTACTGATCTCCCCAGTATGTGTGCAGACCTAATAATTAGGTGTCTAGAGGTCACAAGGTAAAAGGTTGCCGACCCCACAGTTCACGTACAACACAGAAAGATGAAGTGAGTGCTCCTGTTAGCTGCGGAGCTGGGAGCTCTCATTCACAGTTTTTGTTGTGCTGTGACCTTTTCATTGCTCAGCAAATGCGAGTGAAAGAGCGAGTGCTGGTAAACACAGGGTCAGGCTGAATGAAGTGGACCGGACAACAAAATATTTGCAGTGTATATGAGCAGAGTTTATTCACAAGTACACATGAATAGCATTGCTTCTTTCTAATATTTGAATCAGCGTGGATCATCTTACAGTAAATTCCAGATGATTTCATCATTGTTTTTACATGTAAATCAAGATTTAATGACAGTAAACTGGGAATTACAGCGGAAACTCCCACTTTTCCTGTTGTAAGTATTCAGCATGACTTACTGTGTGATTTATCACATCGCATAACTAGAGGAACTTAATTCTCTGGGGATGCTGAGAGGCCGATCATGACTGCTGCAATCCTTTAGCAACTTTATTCTGCTAGTTAACTGTTTATAAAGCGGAGACAATTTGTCCTTTTTGAATTTTATTATGAAAACCAATTAATAAAGTGCTAAACACATACTAGTTCCAGCTCTTCTCTTTGATCATTTGCTGATTCAGGCAAAACAAGCAGTTTAAATACATTATCTGTGTTCGATTTTTTGATTAATCAAGAATCTAATCAGCAGATTCATTGATAATCAAAATAGTTATTAACTGCAGCTCTAATTGTTAGTGTAGCCTCCACCAGCTCTGGTCATAAAATAATTATTAGAAGAAAAAAACAGCAGTAAATGATCTTTTTGGTTACTTGAGGGATGTCGTAACTGTAACAAGATGCTTGCTCATTACTGGGCTGAACCACACGATTGAACGTTCCTCATGCTGTAACGTCTTTGAGCACGTCAGACATCATAACATATCCTCCTCCTCCTCTCCTAAAAATCTGCTCTCTCTCCTCCCAGAGTTAGAGATCTTCTCGCTGGCATCACGTCTACCCCGCAATGTGTACCGCTCTGGAGGTTTCATAATGGAAAGTATTTCAAAGTCACCGCAGCCTGCTGTCGGCCTTTGTAGTGGTAATATGAAGCAGCTGAGAAAACAGGTCTCAGTCGTGCACCACTCCTCCAGTGGTGTTCCAGTTCCAGCTCAGAACTCTGGGTGATCTTCAGGAGGATTTCAGAGTCCGACAATGTCCCATGTGCAACAGTGTGATTTCAGATATGATCCAAAATAATTATTTGTCAGAGTGGATTAAGCACTGTGTGTGTGTGTAGGAGCTGGCTAAACATTAGAAATGTTATAGCTCTGTTGGGAAGTGTGTCACAAGGGGGAAGCTTTGAGGTCCGACTTTTGATGTGGGTTTGAAATTATTTTTCCCACTGAAATATATTTTTTGTCTGTCCGAAGTATTTGTATGGAGTCCAGCGTGTGGGTACATTGCCATGTTAGGCTTCAGATGCTGCAGTGAATATGGTGTAACACGTGTCATTATTTGTCATCAGCAGAACGTTGTGTTTATTATGAGGTAATGCATCTTTCACAATGGAGGCTCTGATATTTAGTGGGATTCCCCCACTTCTTCATTTCCACCCTTACTGTACCTCCCGGCAGACTCAGGCAGACAGTCTGATGGTCGAGGCGGTGATCCAACATCTGAACACAGAGCAACATCTCCTGAAGCATAACGATGATTTATTTTCACCACCGTGAAGGTTTCGTGTGTGGGCTTGTGGCACTGCCAGCGCGCGCTGAAGTCCTGACCTCAAGTCAGGAAATACTATCAGGCTTCAGCTCACTGCAATTAAACAAGAACAGTTTCTCACACGCGCATTATTTCTCTTCTAGTGGTGATGTCATACTCGCTCATAAAAGTCACTACTATCTTGAATTAATGAATGAATTAATCGGAATGAGACTGTCAAACAGTTTACGACACTATAAATAGAACCGACTGTCGGGATGGACCTGTTTTTCATTTCTCAGACAGGTAATTAAACGACTGGTAAAGGAAGCAAACCACTGGTTTGATTACAGTTTAGCAGCCCTTTACTGTTGTACCTGCAGGCAGCTGAGAGCAGCATCAGGCTGCAACAATGGCTCATTTAGTGCCCCCCTCCACCGTAGGCCTCCTGGTTCCCAGCATCACATTCCAAGTAGAGGTCACAGGACCCACCTGCTCCCGTACATCAAAGCTCCAGGTGAGGCGAGGGAGAGCCCATTTAAATAGTTGTGGTGGGACAAACATGCAGTTGATAGGAAGAGAAAGACGGAAGGAAAGAATCCCGCTTCCTAAAATTTGCCTGAGTTATGACTGACCTTTGTATCCTGAAGGTACATCTGTGTGTTACAGCAGATTTCCTGAATCTTTCAGAAGCACTCACGCTGACAAATTATTATGTCTCTACTTTGTCTCGTAGTTTGGAATTAATAACACTGACTAATGATTGACACTTTTTGACACACAGTCATACAGACTACAAAATAAACACTGATAAAAAAAAAATAAGGTCACTCCAGTAATCTAGTAGCTCTCCTTAAAGTTTCCTTAAAAGGGAACTTATGGGAAACAGATTGTGAAATGAACACATCAAAACTGCAGAGATTGAGCTATTATCATTTTTGGTCACACTGCACAAACCTTGGATGTTTCCCATAATGCAGCATGATAGCATCTTTCATTAGAACAGCCTTTGCCAAACCAGAACTGAGAGACAAACATTTTATTTTCATTTGATTTTTTCCACAGAAGGCATTGTGCAACTGTTTTGACAGACTTAGTGGAGGTAGGACTCCTCATAACTAAACATTAACATTATGTGTAATGTTGTCCTTTAATCTGTAATAAAGAGAATCAGTTGCAGCCCTACCTAGGATTTACTACAAACTGAGCCTATTTCTTTGTTCTCACTGGTCCTTTAATCTGGCTACAAGTGTCTAAGCCTGTGTGTAATCTCAGTTTGGTGGAGACTCTTAAATGTATCACTAAGGTACCATATTATCTTCTGTCTGTTACAAATACAAAATCAGCGTTCGTGGTTACACATGCTGTAACTATCGTTTCAGCCTTTAAACAACTTGCATCTTAAACACAGTTTAACGGTCTCCATCATCAGAGCATCTCAGCATGGCTGCAGGATTTAGTCTTGTGGACGTAAACACTCCCGCGCCCCACCTGCTGCAGCAGCAGCAGCAGCAGCAACATCACCATCAGCTGGGAGGATGTGAGCTCAGAGAGGATTACCAGGGAGACGAGCATTATTCTGTGCCTCCTGGGATTGGGACTCTACTCTTTGTGTTTTACTAATCGCACGTCAGAGGGGACTTTCTCCAGAGATGGACACTCGGCGGAACAGCAGCGCTGTTTTTGTAGGAGCAACTTTTCTTCACTTACAGTTTGGAGGTGTAGATTTTTGGCAGAAGGACAGAAGAATTATTATCTCAGCAATTT
>JAUBNQ010000020.1:5436382-5467164 GCA_032353495.1 Ctenopoma kingsleyae | reverse complement strand
AGCAGTGGGAGAGATTGATAGGCTGTGTCAGGATGCAGATATTTGAATGCATGATTTCACTTAATGTGGAAAGTTCATATGAGGAATTTAAGTTAAAAAAAAAAGAATTTACTTTTTAAAAACTCTAAAGAAAAGTGTCAGACTGTCCTTAAGGTTTCTGCTACAAGTCCTGTTTGTCTTCTCACCCGAGGCCACGTGGCTCATGTGGCTCAGTGCGTGTTACGTGTGCTCCGTGTCTAAGATCACTCAGCTTGGCTGTGAAAGAAGGAAAAAGCTGCTGAGAGGTCAGTAAGATGATGAAGGCTGATGTGTTTTGTTGGCCTCATTTAGGGCAACAGCTGACCACTGCTGTCCAAATAAAGGGTTTCCCCATATGGTGTCCATGAAAACCTCTTAAAAGGCCTTTCATGGACCCATGCACAGTCTCATTTAAGTAAAAGTCAAGAGATTTCACTGAGCAAGGTGAAAAGACTTACTGATGTGTGTTTTAGCCACGGGAAGATAAAAACAGGCAAAAGCTGAATGGAGTCAGGCACTGAGAGCACAGTCTGTGTCCTAGTTGTTGTTGTTGTTGTTGTCAAGTGGGTGTGTAGTGGTGCTGGAGATGTTGAAAGTGTCAGAGCAGGGCCAAGAGTTCATATCTCAGCAGGGAGGCAGGCTGACAAACAGTGTCAGAGGGCTCATGTTTCGCAACACATCACTGGTTACTCACTTAAGTCAGCACAGTTTACAGCAGAAATGTGTCATAATTTGTTGGATTGTCTCATGTTTGAATAATTGTGGGCTTGTAATAAGTAAGCATTATTCCACATATATTCTACAACCATGCAGATGAGCGATAAACAAAGGGCAAGCTTGAATAAATGACTTTAACTAAGGCATCTTCCACATTCAGGGGTGTCTCTGGCAGAAGCAGAGATGTTGATGTGAGCAATATTAGTTATCTGTGTTCCTTTACTCAGCTCAGTTTTTCAGTTTTTTCAGTCTTTCAATTCCAATGAACTTGCTCAAAATTATTTGTTATCACATATAATCAGAAACAAGTGAAAGTCAGTGAACAGTGATGTTGAATTGTTGGTCTTATTCACACCAAAGAAGTAATGTGAAACTTACGTCTGAGGAGGTCTGAGAGAAGTAAAACATTTCCGTTATGAGGCAGCAAGAAATGCAGCTGCATGTGCAGCTCCACATATGTAAATGTACTCCCTGATGGGTTTACCTCCAGCATCTCCAGCTGAGCAGGAGACAGAGCACAGAGCTTGTTTCAGGTCAACGAGGTCACAGCAGAGAGGTTTTAGATCACTCTGGGGTGCTTTATGGAAAACGTCAAGTTGTCTGTGAGTAAGCGATAAACACACTGCCTCTCCTGGGGACGGTGTGCATGGCACCATGTGTCTTGGGAAGAACCTGTCTGAGAAATTCACTGTAGCTGTGCTGTTGTGCCGCAGATCGATCAGCAGCACACCTTCTTCTGACTTCTAGCGTGATGCCGTGCTCGGGCTTCCTGACCTTTGGTAGCATCGATCACATTTTTTGAGTGAAAAAGACTAAAGTTAGATTCTGGCCAGAATACAAAGCGAACTTAGAGCGTGCTCAGCCAAGGTTGCCTCTCAGCAGACGTAGTGGTGTGTCTGCCAGGTAGGAGAAGGCTCACAGATGTGTTCGTCTGCTAGCGAAGGCTTAGTGGTGTTAATCCACTCAGGATATTCCTTAGATTCCTAAGGGAAGTTTTTGATTAGTCAAAAAGCACATGGTTATTGATCATATTCATTGCACATTGTTGTATAAAACACTTCTACTTTAATTTCAACAATAAAACAAGCAAAAACACGAACATTCAACTTTTAAAACTCAAACTTTTTTCCCATCATCCAGCAGCCCTCTGTCCTGTATGTGTAATTTGAGAGTTGAGTGTCTCTCTCTATAACCTGAGAAGGTGTGAGGAGGGATTAGTGCAGGTACTGGTCACTCTTTAGAGGATGAAAGTCATAGTATCAGGTTGCATTAATACCTGTTGTTTGACGGCAGGTACTAGTATTGCATTAGTAAACAGTCTATTGTCCTGCTGACTTAGTGCCTGATTGTCCTGCTCTTCTTTCTCTTTCTTCTGTCTCTGATATGAGTCTGGTATTTTATCTTCTCAGTAGATCCTATTTCTGTTAAGGCACTGTACTGTTGCCACAATGGAAAGATCATCAGTTTGTGGAGTTCACCTTAATGGAAATTTAAGGAATTCTTAACTATTACCTGTAGAGTTCCTTGTGATGAAAGCAAGTTGCAAAGAGGTCTTGAAGTGTTAGTATGAACTGAGTTTCTGACTTTTTCTCCAGCTACACAGAAATTTCATATTGTCAACAAGCTTCACATCTTTACACTTTTTCTAGATGTTTTTTTTGTCACATTAGACTAGACGTTGGTCCTCTGACTTGCTTCATTTAGCTTGGGCTTTAGTAGTCTGACCTGGTCCGTCTCTCTCTCTCTCTCTGACAGCGGTGTCAAACCTGGATGTGGAGAGTAAGCTGACGTCACATTACCAATCTCCTTGGCACCAGCAGAGGAATGTTTTCCACCCTTCCACACGGCCAGCATGTGTAGAAGAGCTCCACAGGCAAGCCAACCTCAGCCTGTGGGCCCTGCACCGAGGTGAGGCCCTGTGATCACACAGAACAAAAGCCAATCAGCAGTTCTTAAGTTTGTTCTCTGTCATTTCCAGTCAGTCCACTGCAACTTCTTTTATTTTACATGTCATTTAAAACCTTTTCTCTGTTTGCTTTGTTTCTGACATAATTTAAAAGTGCTCTGCTGGGAAGTGTCTTGATTGTATGATATCATTCTGGTGTCACCCTGCCCTCTAGTGAACATGTTGTGCAAGTGCGCCCTGGGTCTGAGAGAAGTGTAGATAATACCATTAGACATCAGATGATACCGTAAATATGATTCTGCGGAGGTTGGTGTGTGATCAAATGATATTATAAATCCCTTCGGGTGCATAATTTAACAGGAACACTTAATGCACTCCAATATGACTATAAAATCAAATCACCACCTCTCTGATTGAATGACTGGACATTAAAAGCTTCACAAATGCAGTATTCATTGCAGGCCTGTTATATTGATTGACTTATGTTTCCCTCTTTATTCCACCACTGTGTTGAATATGTGGGGCTGTCTTAAAACAACCATTGGTCACTTCTAATTATAGAAGGAGGCTGTGAAATTCAGAGCATTTCAGAGTAATAGAGACTCATGGAGTGTCTAGTAGAGTTTTGCATTTGTGTTAGAATAAAAAGTGCCACAATTACAACCTACAGTGACGCTGTCGATGTACATATCGACATGTGGGTACTGTTTCAAGACATACTAGTAAACCTGTTTTCAATGAAGCTCTTTAAAACCTTTCCTCTTTCCTATTTCAAATCAGACTTCCATGTTTTACCTGATTCTTGTTGCAGATCCCCAGAGGAGAGGCAGCAGAAAGAGGAGGGTAACCATCTCTGCCGTGCCCCCGATGCCCATGTACCCCTCCCCTCACGTCATCCACAGACAAGAAAAGAGGGGCACAAATTTGACAACGGTGAGAAGATCAGCATCTCCTCAGCTCCCAGCAGCTTTACTTCTATACGTCTGACATTTGAATGTGACGGTTAATACAGCAAAAGATCAACAGGCGTGTGGGTTCAGAGCTTCTCCAGACTGTTGACTAGTAATCTATATGAATGTTCTGTTTGTCACCATATTCAATCATATGACATAATTTAGTACTTTAGTTGTATATTTTTTAAACACAACTTGTGTTGTACCTTTGAAGTAAAACACACATTTCTTTCCCCAAGCAGCCAGAGAGACATTTTAGAGATGCAACAACACAGTTAGCACAAACACAGGTAAAGAAGGAAGTGGACTGTGTTTGATATTGTCTGTTTGGAGCATGATCGTTTCATCACCTTTTGAATAAATGTGGCATCAGATTTCTTTTTCAGCTCATCAACATGTCCACAGTCTGCCCCACACAAAGATTAGCCCTGTATTGTTGTCTTGTCACTTCGTATCTTTATGTTGAATATCTCCATGTTCATGTCATGTGCTTTTGTTGTCTTTTTTGTTTTTACACTGTAATTCAGTTTGAATCCACCCGCTCCTCCTCTCCTACTGAATGTTGCCACTTCTCTCCCTGGAGCAGAAAGGTATTGGTCCCTCCCTCCCTCACAGCTCCTGTGTGCTCCTACTAACATGCATTTCACAACTCCTTACCTGTTTGACTCACTCTAATCTACATAATGAGCATCTTTTCAAATGCAATTCCGCTGAATGCAGCCTTTCTCACGCAGCGCTAGTGTCCTGCTCCACCCGCTTAGGAGCACGGGGTAACAGGTTTGTCGTGAAACTGAAGACGAGCAGCACTTTCACCCACGGCAACTCGTCGTATGTTCTTTAACGCACTCAGACAGTTGTTGCTGGCGTTCATGTGAAGGCTCCGAGCTGCAGTATGCGAGGAATGTTTGTGTGTGTGTGTGTGCGTGAGGGCAGCAGTCACAGTCGTCCAGCCGCCTGCGTTACTCTAATGATAGGGTCGACTTCTCGAAGCTTGCGCCTGTGATTACCCATGATCCCTCTTTCCCCGAAAGAGCTGATAGCCTCTTGTTTCTCTCTCTGCGCTCACCACATATATCGTGCTTGGTGCCCACTGTGAAAAATAAATTAGTTTGTGGACAGGGGCAAGCACCAAAAACCGCCTTCTTCCCTTTCCTTTACCGTCGCGTTCTTTCACTCGTCTTTCCCCTCAGACAGTCCTAAAACCGCCTTTCTGTTCTTGTAACAAATCAGCTGTAAATGGTCTCCCTTTGATTTATTTTTTTCTACTAGTTGGGTGAAGTTTCCAAGGAAACGGGTTTCTTTTGTGGCTGGGGTTTTGTCAGGGTCTCATTGGTCTGCTGGGAGCAGAGAGCACAAAGGCTTGAGAGCTGACTTTAAATGGGGGTGGGGGGTTGTGTAGGTGGGAACCAGTTGAGCCTGAGAATCACTCCCAGTTTCACATGTGTCTCTCTTTAGCAATCTCAAGGTAAGAACTTATTAGAACAGTTTTATTTAGCATGGAGTTAAAAGTTAGGGAGATCTGGTGCATTTAAGCTGGAGAGCCTGAGGGTACCCATGGAAACAGGATGTGGAGTTGTGGAGTATTCAGAGAGGAGGACCGTGCAGTGATTGATACTCAAGCACAGAGGAATCCAGCAGTGAAGTATAAACTCTCAAATATTTCCAGAGACTCATTATTATGCAGGAGACTCACATAGGTGCCACAGATAGTTGAAGCGTGAGCTAAGAGTTTCCAAAGCAGCACGTTGACTGGAAATGACTATTTACACTGTCACATTTCTGTCCTGTGTTGTAGTTGTTGAGTGAAGGAGGCATCTCTCTTTTTTACCAAAGCTCTTACTGCTCTTAACATTTCCACAAGCCCAGCTGCAGTCATGTAGTAAATGATATTCATCTTTATTCCACAAACAGTTCAACCTTCTTAAATTTCTTTCATTTGTGCACGTTACTTCTTCTTCTTTTCTTTTTTTTTGCATGAAACCTTTGAGAGATTCTTGTGGTTTCTTTTCTCTCTCTCTCTCTTTAAAATGAAAGAATGCTGTTATTTCCATTACTTATTGGATCCTTTGCAGTCCAATATGAAACTGAGCTCCTGGAAGGTCTTGTGTATTGATTTACCTCTGCACAGACAGTGACTACAGATTAATAAGACACCGATCGTTACATCTAACCTTCATGTCTTTCCCAGAGAAGCTTTTTCTTTTAATCCCCGACTTTAATCTCCGTGCTCTACACTGTCTCTTCTCTGAAGCTCAGTTTGGTAGTTTAACTCTGCTGTACCATTTCTCATGTAATACCATCTAACCTTAACATCCTAACCATGCAAATATCCATCTGTTGCAGGCTGCGCCCTCTGACCCCGACACTGACGGGGTGGCTCTAGGTCACCGGTCTAAGTTTCCCATCCGTAACATCCCCTCTACCCTGGACAAGCAGACTAACTGGTCTAAAGCTCTGCCACTGCCCACCCCAGAGGAAAGAATGAAAAACAATTCCCAAGTCATCAGCTCATGTGTCATCCCCATTAATGTGACTGGTAAATTGAAAATATTCACTGTTTTACAGTATGTCTCCATTTGTTTATCATGACAGATTAGATAGATAGCGCTAGCTTTACTTAACTTTTCTTAAAGGATTATTTATTATATTTATTATTATTTATTATTATTATTATACTCTTATGTACGTTTGTTAAATATGAAGCTTCAACTAGCTGACACTTTGCTTAGCATAAAAACTGGAGGCAGTTGGAAACACAAGGCAAAATATACCTACCAGCATGTAATGAAAAAAAAAAGTAATGCCATTTAAGTGTGAAAATGACTGAGGTTATGGTTATGTAGACTTTATTTTACCCACATAACAAAATTAAATATTTTGTAAAACATCTGAAAATTTGGTAACTAATTAGAAGATTTCATTATCAAAGACACTGACACTAACTCTCAATGTGCAAGTCATGCTTTGTGCCCCGTTAACTTCTTTCTCATGCTCAGCGCTATGTGTCTGCGATTGCGAAGAGGCAGGTCGATGTGGCATGAATGCCAATTAGTTCTGTCTAAGTTGTTGAGAGGCCTGCCTGGTGTTATTTACTCACGCTACCATTGACTCAGACGGAGAGTTATGCACCAACACTGTCAGAGTCAGGCACAGTTTAGGGGAAAAAATGCACATTTTAAGCAAAGACCAGTCATTGCTGTGGTGCTGAAAAGCTTGACCTGACTGCAGTCACATGATAGTCATAATGTATGGTGAGGGAGAGGCAGGAAAACAAGATAAACTGATGTAGACTCATTCCTTTTGTCAGTAAAGCCATCAATGTGCTGACCTTAGCTAGTATCTGTCTCTACACACTCAGTTCATGTCGCTGTGGCTTTGAGCTCTCCACTCCTAACTGCTATTTTTGTACGACATGTAACTGATTTCTTTAAATGAGACAGAGTTAGAGAAGGAATGGTTGCAGTTGCCGCTAAACAAAGATTCCTCAGATGTCCTGTCTCCATTGCAGGGGTTGGCTTTGACAGAGATGCTAGTGTGCGCTGCTCGCTCGTTCACTCTCAGTCTGTGCTTCAGAGGAGGAGGAAGCTGAGGAGACGGAGGACTGTCGCCGGCATTCCTAGACAGGTGCAGCAAGATTTGGGTATGTAACTTAATCAGCAGTCGTAAAAAAAATACCTAAAAAACGGGTTTTCAAACTAAATTCAAACTGCTACTGGTGGTGTTTTTGTTATTTGCTCTAATGTTTGACATAATGTATGGTGTCACTTAAAATAGTTGCTCAATTATAATAGTGTAAATTATGTGTGTACATTGTAAAGACAAATGTGCTCATAGTTGCACATATTAATTTAGCATGTTAAACTTTTTTCAGAAGAAACAGTGGAAGACCAGCAATATGTCACAGACACCAACCAGTGATGGTAGACATATTTTTGGTGTTCCTTTGTTCTGTCTTTTAATGTATTTTGGGGCATTTCATGTTTTTATTAGACCATCGTCAGTGGATAGATGACAGGAAATGAATGGGGAGAAAGATTGGGAATGACATGCAATGAAAGTCCCCAGACACAGGCTCGGGATGGATTGTATTTAATACTTTCCTACTTTGTTCTGCTTTGTTCTTCCAGATTCTGATGACTCTCCTGGTTCCAGAGAGCGGACGGTGATAGTTCATGCCAGTCCTGATATCACACCATCCAATGAGGAGCTGGCGAGCCATCTCAGCACCAGAGACTCGGGTTGCCAAACAGAAGACTTTCTGATCTCAGGAGCGCCGTCTCGGAGGAGGATCAGGGCCCAGAGAGGCCAGGGAGTCTCCCTCTCTCTCTCCCAGTCTGCAGGCAACATCTCCTCTCTGCCAGACAACACTGACACCATGTTCACTGCCTCTGTAGGAGCACGCCTGCGCTCTCGTAGTCTGCCCCGAGACAGCAGCCGGATAATGGACAATGGGCATAATGACAGCGATGATGATGAGGAGCTTTCCCCCTTTGACACGGAGGACTTCCTGCCTGGACCAGGGATGTTGATTCTGAAGGATGAAGAAGAGAGCACGGACGACCAGGCCATGCCTGAACACCAGTTGGGCTTGAAGTACAAGCAGCTGTCAGCGAGTCCAGAGCACAGCTGGATGGAGAGAGCCAGATCCCAGCTGCCCAGGAAAGTCGACATGGGCAGCTGTGAGATCTCATCTAGTTCAGACACATTCAGTAGCCCCGTCCACTCCGTCTCAGCTGCAGGGGTGCTGGGAGGCCAGTTGGACCATAAGGAGGACCACCAGTCCTCTAGTGGAAACTGGAGTGGGAGCAGCTCCACCTGCCCTTCGCAGACGTCAGAAACAATCCCCCCTGCAGCCTCTCCACAGCTGACCGGCTCCTCACACTGTGACTCTGAGCTCTCCCTAAACACTGCCACTCACACGAACGACGACCAGACTGGCTTCGTGCTGGACCACTACCAGGGCCCCAGGACACAGCGGGCAGGCTCTTTCTCCTCCACAGCTATGGACATATTAGAGGAAGTAGGGGGCAGCACTCCCACTGAGGGGGAGTGGAGTTACACCCACACAGATCCTTCTCACTCACACGACTTCAGCCCTGAACCAAGCAGAGAGGTTGAGAGCAGCCTGGGCTGCCCCAGCTTCACCAGCATGGCCACCTGTGAGAGCAGCTACTCTGACAAACCGCTGTCGGAGAAGGCAGACACTGTCTCCCACTATTCTGTAGACACTGAAGGGTACTACACCTCCATGCACTTTGACTGCGGTCTGAAAGGCAGCAAAAGCTTCACTTACAACTATGCAGCCTCCAGTTCTGATTGTGGAATGTCTGACATAAGTGGACACATGACCCTCGGGAGACGCTGTCTGTCTTTGAGAAAACCAAAGGTGAAGCCGTGTCCGCCTAAGAGGAGTTCATCCTTACGGAAAATATGCAGTGAGGGAAACATCCCTGACAAGAAAGAACCAAAGAAAACATGCGGGCAGCAACTTCCACTGTCTTCCCAGGAGAGGAAACTGCAGCTGCTTTTGTCTAGCTCACCAGGTCACAGAGAAAGCAGTGCCCATGCCAGAGAGCCACCTGTGGTCTGGGGGGTTGAGGGTTCAGCCGATCTACCTGACTTAGGTGTGTTTAGCTCCACCGATGCACGTTCATTTAAAGATGAGGGGGTTGTACAGTCAGACTACGCAGATTTGTGGCTTCTGAATGATTTAAAATCCAGCGACCCCTATCGGTCTTTATCAAACTCCAGTACAGCCACAGGTACAACTGTTATCGAATGCATAAGGTCGCAGGAAAGCTCTGAGTCGCAGACCTCCCAGTCTGGCTCCAGAGCAACCACCCCCTCACTTCCATCTGTGGAGGGAGACTTCAAGTTAACGTCTCCGGAGAAGCTAGCAGCTCTCGCCAGTCCATCCAGCGGCTATTCCAGTCAGTCAGAAACCCCGACTTCCTCATTCCCGTCTGCTTTCTTTCCCGGGCCGCTGTCACCATCCAGCGGCAAGAGGAAGCCAAAAGTCCCAGAGAGGAAGTCATCTCTTTCATCACTTTCCTTCAGGAATGGGGCCGCGTCGAAGAGAGACCTGGAGCTGCCGATAATTCCTCCCTCCCACCTCGATTTAAGTGGCCTTCCTAGTGTCTGCAACACGGCCTCAACTTACAGGACTCAGAATGAAATCCATCAGCAAACCAAACAAAGAGCGGCAGTGTCAGCCAAACATGCAGCACCCACTAACCCAGAGGTGTTTAATGCCCATTCCATGTCCATCACACCCACAGTGCTGCACTCAGTACAGCTCAGACCCATCAGTAGGGGCCATGAAGGAGGCCAGGAGGACAACACAACGTCCAGACTAAAATGTCCCACTGTGAATTTAACAAGCACACTTTCCAGTAGTAAATCATCAGAGCTCAAGAGTCCACTGTTGCACAACTTAAATCATCATCACATATCCTTGAAGGAGTCGTCTGAATCAGCGTTTACTCTGAAGGAAGAGCTTTCAGGTGGAGAAGCAGCGTGTCAGAATGAGACGAGGTACAAGCAGGACAGAGACGTTCCTTTAGAGTGCGGGGCAGCAGTCAGACTGCAGTCAGAGCCACCAGTAGATGTCACTGACAGGACCACTAGTGAGTCAGTAGAAACACCTGTCTGGTCTGTAGACTGCAGCCCACAGTCAGAGCCTTTACAGCAGCAAAGCGCTGAGCCAACAGAAGAACAAATGTGTTCTTCTCCCTCTGTTCTGCACAGTTTACCCAACAGATCCAACAGTCTTGATAAAGTGCCTGCTACCGACAGTCAGTCAGAGTTGTTTGAAGTGAGTCCAGTCAGCAATGAAAGTAGCAAAGAAGAGGAAAATGAGTCATCAGGTGTTTCAGCCACAAGTGCCTCTCTGGATGACAAAGAGGAGTCCACCCTGGTGACAGAGGATTACTTCAGCAAAGGTATTTTTTTTTCACTCTATATATGTTACAGTGGTGCTTAAATGTCTGTAGAATGTTTTTTTTTTCTATTTCTGTGTAAATATCTTCTAAAATATGATCAGAATCCAAATGTGCCTCCACCATGTTTCAGTGATGGGACAATGCAGTGACAGTTCTCATTCACGCGTGTAGCCTCATCCATCCACAGAAAATTCCTCCAGCTCCCAACTGTAGACAAGCAGTAATGTTCTTACCCTCCTGGGGAGGGTAACAATGGTGTTGAATGTTCTCCATTTGTACACAGGCTGCCTGACTGTCTGGTGGAGTTCAAACTTTTTAGAAATTCTTTTGTAACCCTTTCCAGTGAGCACCAACAACTCCTCTTCAGAAATCTCCATATTTGAGCCATGACAAACCTCGACAAACCTGTGTTGTCAAGATCAGACTTTAATAATGAAGACTCAGATTTCTCTTCTTTCCTGCCTTCCAGACTCACACCTGACCGTCATCCCATCGACTGAAACACCTGACTCTAATTTCCCCTTTACATGGTTATAAATACAAACATACAACATTATTATACTCATTTGTTTAACTGGGGTTCCTTTATCTAATTTTAAAACGTATGTGAACATCTTATAATATTTCATGTTTATGTATAATACAGAAACAATTCAAATTTTTAAACAACACTAAGTTTATCGTGAATTTGACATCTATCTTCATGTGCAGCCGATTCCCCCAATCCCCATGTCACAGACCAGTACTGGGCTTCAGAACATTTCCTGCTGTTAGGAAAGGATATGATTTGAAAAACAAAAAGAAAAAAGTCCGGTTTTGGGTATTTTTGCGATTACCTTGATTTTGGGACAGCCTGTTCCTGGCCAGCCCCCAACAACAATATACTGGTTTCAATTAAAGTAGGTCACTCAAGTAAACCAGCCTGTCATCAACACTTCATGTACAAAGTAACCACTGTGATAAATCGAGCAAATAAACTTAGATTTTGGTTTAGTTTCAGTTTAGTTGTACACCAAATCTTTATCTACTTCTTTTATGTATGTATATATATATATAAGCTATGTCAGTTTTGTCTTTATTGCCAATGTTATTTGCAATTGACGAACCAACAAAAATGTTCAAATGGTCCATGGTGTAAAACAAGTTAGAGCCCCCTGGACTGCAGATGTTCTCTGATCTTACTCTTTTTGCTGAAGAGTTGCTGGATTTTGTTTCTACCTGAAAAGTTGTACATCTTCTAAAAGTCTTATGTACAACTTTTAGTTGCTTCTTTATGCTGAGTGACAAGCTGAAAAGCTGTGTATATGCCACATATTCACATGTTGAGTGGTATGTGTTAACAGACTCAACACCCAGTGATAATGCAGTGTCCCCGCTGAGTGATGAGTCAAGGCCAGAGGATGACAGTGTGTTTCTGTCGCCCACCAAGGCTCGCACCACTGAGGATCTGTTTGCTATGATACACAGGTGAGGATTTTCATTAGCAGATTCTCTGTAGTTATTTATACGTTTATAGAGATGATGATGACCTTTAAGATGCGTGTCTTCATTTTCAGGTCCAAGAGGAAAGTGCTGGGTAGGAAGGACTCCACTGAGTTGGGTGTGAGGAACCGGCTCAGCACTGCATCAGGGAACACACCACCCAGCAGCACTGTGAGCTCCCCAGTCTCATCAGCGTTACCCCCCTCTCCCATGACCTCACCGGGCCTGCAGAGAGTCTCCGGGCCCATCTACAGGAACGCAAAGAGGTCCAGCACATCCAACGAGGAGTTCAAACTGCTGCTGCTTAAAAAGGGGAGCCGCTCAGACTCTAGTTACCGCATGTCAGCTACAGAGATCCTCAAGAGCCCCATCGCTTCTAAATCACCTGGAGATTCACAGATGGACTCACCCAGACAGCCTGACGAGTTTGGCTCCCCTCTGCAACAAATACAGCCTTCTGGACCAGAACAGCTTTCCAGCCCCTATCCCAAAGCCAACACAGAGGGCTTCTCCCCTAAAACCTTCTCCACATCTGCCGCTTCCAGGCAGGGCCGGTCCAGAATCCCACCGCCCGCCAGCAGCAGCCGCTACAGCATGCGTAGCAGACTGTACTCAGCACCCATGCAGGCCATCTCTGAGGGCGAGACAGAGAACTCAGACGGGAGTCCGCATGATGACCGTTCATCACAGGGCTCCATGTAGAAGAGAGAGTGTCAAAAGAAATTATTTTGTTAGTTTGCAGATAAAGCTAATTGACCAGAATAAGATCTAATATATATATATATATATGAGATGAGGTGAGGGCATCAATGAGGCTAATTTGGTAGAAAGGACACTAGGTATAAACCGTGTTATAAAGAAAATGTATTCATTGTGTCTGTTTCCTGTTGTTCTCTTTTGTAGATTTCACAAATGTGTTAAAAAAATATTCTATATAAAATGTATTTTTAAAAGGCCTGTTTTGAACTGAACAGTCTTTAGAAAAGTAGCACCAGATTATTTAATCTGCATTATGTAGAAACAAATATGATTTACGGACATGAATTATAGACAGATCATTATTCTTGTCGAGTTCCAGGATTAATAGCTCTAAAAAAATGTGTTTGGTTAGTTTATGGCACATTACCCAAAGCCACATATGACTGCCTTCCTTCCTCCCTTCTAGTTAATTGTTTAATATTAACTGTTCTGCAGTGGAGTAAAGAAAAATCTCCCAACTGGACATTTTTATCAGCATCCTGTGAAGAATGAATGTATTCTATGAATACCTATGCAACTGCAGACACAGTCTGGTGATTTGTTCAAGTCAGAATAACGTTAACACCCCCAACAGAACATCAAGACTAACACTGTGTGAGAAACAGCAGAAAAAAATGTGAAGCTTCAATGCATCTGTTCAGTTGATGAGTTTGTATATTTTACTCTGTCCTGCAAACTCGCTTACTATTACAACATTTTAAAATTCTGATGCAATAAGATCAGTAGTTAGAGGTGCGACGGGAAATGTTGGAGCAGAGCACTAACATGACAATCTCGAGAGACGAGAACAGAGCAGGTGTTAATGTGGGAGGTGAAAAAGTGATCACGAAGTTGGAGGAGAGCTGTGGAAGAATAAGGAGGTCATATGTTTAAAAAGAAAAAATGTAATAATGGTCTTTTCTGGTTTGCTGACTTGATGTGTTTATGAATTGTCGAAAGAGGCAAGTGGAACGTGTTCAGGAGGATCAAATATGCCTTATTTTACTCAATAAGTGACAAAAGAGAAAGTGGAGTGTTTCTGAGATGTTCCTGTTTTCATGGAGGATGTCGGGTTAAACATGAAGCCAGTTTATCGTCTGTGATGAAAGTTCTGGATTTAGTGATGCGGCATTTGCTGCTATTTTGTCCCAAATGTTTGTCTAATCTATTCCCCCATCAAAACTGTAACAGTCATATTTTCTGTGTCGGAACAATCTATTTATTTTTTAAAGTGACACAGAGAATCTCTGTCCGCTCCCTGACTTGGTTCAAATATCCTAAAATGTTTTAAAGAAAGTATGCAACGAATCACTGGTATTATTACCATATTTTTTATATAGGTTCATGAGAGACACATTTTAAATCTTATTCGAGACGATGGTTGCAGAGACGAATAGAAAAGCAACTAAAATGTCGTTAAAAGATGGCGTAAAC
The DNA here is from genome assembly GCA_032353495.1 of Ctenopoma kingsleyae. Classification (NCBI taxonomy): domain Eukaryota; kingdom Metazoa; phylum Chordata; class Actinopteri; order Anabantiformes; family Anabantidae; genus Ctenopoma; species Ctenopoma kingsleyae. The sequence continues at coordinate 5,452,975 of JAUBNQ010000020.1, read as the reverse complement.
AGTCATAAGCTACACGAGAGGTTATCGTTGAAACCCTGGCACTCTGAAGCTGTTGTTTGTTTTTTGTCCCACACATTTGCAATTATTTTGTAAGTTTTGCAGTGAAGGTATTTAACCATTATGCAAAAGTCTACCATATTAACCATATGACCCTATGAAATAACTGTTTTTCACTATTAGTACATGCTAAATAGTAGCTTAATTTTGGCCTTAATGATACTCCATACTAATGCAATAACACGAAACAGGGTACATAATCGGTTTTGTCTGTGAACCATCATTCCAACCTTTTTAATTGCACTGATAAAGTGATGTTTGTGTAGTTTCTTTAGTCTCTTGCTGTACCTGGATATTTATAGACCTTTACATGGAGCTGTTTGACTTTCCTTGAATAATATTGACGCTCTGAGTGGACTAAATGCTTTCTGCCAAAGGCTAGAACATATACATCATTGGTGGCATTGAACTGTTTTTCTCTTCTTGTTTACTTGACTGAAACACAAACCAATACTAAAGAAGAATTACTGCATAACTTAATGGTACTAAAAGCATTTCACTTCAGATCAGCCTCTATATACTGTAGTTATCTTTTTTTGTACAAAATTGTAAATATAATAACTTTTGAAATTGTCACAGAGGTTGTTGAAATGTTTCTTATGTAAAAAAAAATGTTTCAAAGTTTACATTAATTTTGAACCTTTGTATATTTTTGAGCTGTGGAACATGTTGTCTTGTATTTATTTTTAGTAAGCATTGTGAAAATCTCATAGTAAATCCTTTTAAAGCCAACTGCTAGCACAACAGGCTGCTTAGCAAATGTGTATAAAAAGACAAATAAATGTGACTGCTTTGAAAATGGGTGCTGCTGATATTTTCTTTTTAGTTAGGAGTGTAAAAGCAACAAAAACAACCACTCAATCCATCTTCTCAAACATTTATCAAATATGTTTGTCTTCAGTCTTACCAGTCTGATAATGTATGTGGTCCTTGAACTAACCACTCCAGCAACATGTTAGTGACTCGCTCTCTCTTCCCCACAGGTCCTCCAGCATCCTGTTTGTTTAAGTGCTCGTGTTATAAAATATCTGAACTTCTCTCCAAGTCAGTGACTAGCTTCATTTCCACTATATATCATTTAGGTTTTCCCATTCCTCCTGGGAGAGGAAGGGGCCGCTTTTATTTGAGATGTTTTAAATGTGGACTTCTCAAATACCTTCAGACCTTCCTGTGGCCACTTTTTGAAATTTACGTCTGTCCCGTTTGGGATTAAGCCTGTATCGTAGGTCACGTAGTGGATCAGTCAGTAAGGTTCCACGTTAAACCACAGGTTAGACTTCCAGCCAGTGTTTTAATTCACTGTCTCCAATAACAGTCTGTAGTGGGACCTGCTGAGTGTTCAGAGTTACATACTCCGCACATCAAGGGTTTCATCCGAGCTGCTTGTTAATACATTTTCAAGCAAGTGTCAAGACCCCTTCATCCCTGTGTAGGACGAGGGTCTTCAAGCTAAATCTTGATTTATTTTCCTAACAGGAATTTAGGAAGAAAGTCCTTTTGTCCCATTTTACAAATTAGTTTGAAACAGATTTAACAGTACAGGGAGAATATTCATTTGTTTTATGTCCAGATACTGATCCATACACAGAAAGTTATTCCACTGACTTGTTCATTAGTTATTGTACTTGACAGTGAAGCAGTTTTAGCTTTTACTTTTCCTTGTATAACTGCTTTGCAGCCGGCATCACAAGGAAAAGAACACGTATTATTAATGATCTTTCTCTTCCTCCACCTCTCTGTCCAAGATTAGTGATAAGTCCAGTACTCCTATATTATATGATTGAACCACATGCACATTGTTTTAATGCTTTTACAAAAACTAAAAGTATTTTGTAGAGATGTGATTTTTATTTTATACTGTTCTCACTGTAAAGATCTTACTGTGTAGTTTTTACTCTTTGTTTTTATAATTACTCATAAAGAAGTTAGTATTTCTATCTAATGCAACTTTTACAGGGATATATTGTACTTTTATTAGACTTTTTTTGTAGTTATTTCACAGCAGTAGTTTCTGCTTTCCTCAAATGTTAAGGTTTTACCCAAAAGTACAAACAGAAATAGTAAAATGTCATATTTAAATTATTTTGTTTTGTTTTTTATCAATGTATATCTTAAATTGTCACTACGAGAGCTCAATATTAAGTCACAAAAGCGATAGCTTTCATGGAGTTGTCTGTAATATGAGCTTCGTCTACAGGCCTTTAGGTGGCACCATTTGTTACAACAAAACAAGACAACAACAAAAAATTGATTTATGATGGTAAACTGAGATAAAGGCTAATAGTATTCAAATGCAAATTTTGAGCAGCACCTTACACACTGTTCTTCTCTCTTTGTCTCTCGTGTTGCTCTGCATGTTCATTCCTCTGATCCCTCTACGTGGGTCTCGTGATATTGTAGAATGAGCTGTGGGGTCTCACCACTGTAAACGACACAGTGCCTCCTATTCAGAACGAACACTAGAGGTTGTTCTTCAGCTGAATCCACAGGAGAATGTGCACTGGCTAATTTAAAGCAAATTGAGAGTAAATTTGAATTTGGCCTCTTTCGACTCTCGGCCAGAAAAATAAAACAGCTGTGAACTTGTTTTCTGAGAGCAAATGTGAATATAGTCCCCTCTATACAAAAACTCTTACTTGGAGTAATACACATGTCATTTCTGCGTGTGTTATGTCAGTTTCACGTTCATGCTCTGACATCAAAGTCAGTGTGAATTCTCTTTGTTGCTCTGACTAATGTCAAACGGGGCCTGTGACAGACAAAAACGCCTTGTTCTCAGTTAGTACATGACATGTCAACCGAGCTGAGATTGTAAGTGAAGAACAAAAAAGGTAAACAAAGGCCTTGACTGTTGTGTAACTCAAGTGGGCACCCATCAAAGGGCACAGTGACCATGAACCCTGACCTCAATTAACATCGGAGACAGGGTGACTTGGCATGAGTGTAGAAATCAAGTGCGTTTGTCCTCATGTGAAAAAACGTGACAGTAGTAATGTGCATAATGGGTTCAAATGAAACCTAAATAGGAAATGCGATGACTTATGGTCACTTTACAGCACCTAAACTGTACAGGAATGACGAGTCGTCCTACAAGCTTTGATGGTGTTTTTTGTTGCTTGTCTTTGTGCAAAGCAAGCTTTGTCTCATTATTTGCTCTCCGGCTTCAAAGGCAGTACAGCACATATTGTTTGGACCTTAAAAGCATCTCCTCGGTGCTGGCTCGCTGCACGTTTTTTGCCCATTTACAGAAGTCAACACACCTGTCTCTGTATGTAAAGGTGTGGTCAGAATGTGAAGCAAAGTTTTTCCCTTGTGTCGCTTGTAAAAGTAATTCCCTGATCTGTGCTCTGTGCTCTGTTTCTGTTTCGTTACCATTTATATAGTGAGCAGACGTTTCATACTAGATATACCTCAGCAGGGTGTTTTTACATCCTGTTTGAAATCTGTTGGAAGTCAATAAAACAAAAATGGATGGTTTATCATCGAACATTCACACAGCTGACATACATTTTGAATGACAGGAAAACCCATCCCATGTTGATTTGAGTTTTCTCCAGCTGCAACATGTTTTGTTACAGTTATAAAAATGAATTTTTACTGATTATTTATACTAATACCTTCCAATATAGTGCTATTATATTCAATGCTTCTTTTTGTTCTTGCTGATGTACCCTAGAAGAGTAGTTGCTTGAGGATTCAAATAAATAATCATCAGGGTTTATTACAAAATTAAGATTCAGTACCCATTCAGTTTAGGATCATTCAGCTGTAATGTGATGAACCAATACTGACAGTTGTGATGAGAGTAATATTAATATTTATGATTAAGGAGTATCGTCTGTAGTTATATAGCATGAAAACAACGCTCTGAGTTGTATCTCCACATGTGAGTAATACTGTTTGGGGTAGACAGAGTGGGGGGCAGGGGCACTGAGGAGGTAACCACACCAAAGTCACCACCATGCCACCAGGGTATATTGTGAGGCTCATTATAGTGCATTAAACAACCTCCCTGCGGCACAAAGAGAGGCACTGGGTCCCTGGGGCCCACAGGCGGAGCCTGAGGCTGGCTGGGGCTGATATGGAGACCCAGGGGATTCTGCTCACCCAGGCCTGTCTATACCAGACTCTCGTCCACAGCTGCCAAACCCCATTCTCCTCAGAGTCTGTCATCACACAGTCACTAGCTAATAGTCTTTGAGTACTACAGGATAACGTTTAAAATAACAGAATGAAATATAATAAAAGCCTTTACAACAGTCAGAAAGCATATTTTATTACTATATCAGTTATGGTGATTATAGTTAGGATTATTTTACCAATTACAGCAAATTATTTTGTTCAAATTGATATTCTCCATAATAATAATAATAATAATAATAATAATAATGATAATAATAATAATAATAATAGTAAAATTATTTCAGATTATTACAGAAAACCGTACTCTTCATGTGCTATTTAATTGTGAACTAGCCTGTAGAAAAACTTTTTTTTGAGGGGGGGTTAAAATGGCCAAAGAAAATTGTGACATGTATAGAAGACAGTTAAGACAGTTTAGTTCAGACTAGAAATTAAATTCACATAACTATAATGCTTTACAAATGATATCCATCATTATGTACTTTCTTCAATGAAGCTCAGAAACGTTTGGAAACGACGTGACGTTGTTCGTTCTGGTTTTGTCTTTTTAGTTTTGTGTTGCTGTTGTTTCTACTTTTTGAGCTTTATTATTATTAAGGCGTTAACTGAAATATTGTCTTTTTAATTTATGTATCTGTCTTTTTTTTTTTTTCCATCTGTCCCTGTGAGTCGGAGGAGGAGGAGGGGGGAGGGGGGAGGACCCGCTGACGATGCTGCGTGCGCAGCTTCAGTCTGGAGTCGCTACGACGGCACCGCAATGAAGAGATAAATAGCAGCGTTATCTATTTATTTGAAAGTATTGCGGGCCTGGTTCATTGATAATTCAGACACGGTGCCTGTTCGGGAGGCTGCTGATGCGCTCGTCTGCTTGAAAGGTGAGGAAACGTCGCTGTTTGTAGCGAAACTGGATTTTAATGGAAGAATTACATTAAGGGAAAGGAGATGAAACAGGGTGAGCCAAGGCTTTTTCTGATTTGTACGTAGCGTATACGCGAACGTTATATTGTTTTAACACTTAAATGTGGATTAATTGGGAATTATTTATCTAATGTAGCGGTCTCGGTTAAAAAACGTATTTTTTTCCAGTGTAGAGGCGATGTGCGCAGCTAGCTTGTGTCGTGAATTAGCGTAACAGCGTGTCGTCGCTAGCTCGTTTTAAATATTGTCCAGTTGACGGAGAAACTTTAGACAGAGAAGATCATGGTAGACACCGAGACCAGTCTCTCTGACATTTATTACGGTCTTTATGTCAGCGGAGCCTCACGCGTTAGCGCCGTGTGATGTGTGGAGACGTGCGCACACACGACGCACAGCCTCCCCGCTTTTCATGGCGCATATCTGTCTGGAAGGACGCGGACGATGTCTGTGGGGAAATAGAAATGTCGCCAGTGAAGAAATAAGGAAAATATCCTCCGCTGAAGCCAGCGATGTCCCCCCTCAGGGCTTGTTGTAACAGCCTCGGTTTTAATAGCCTGGACATTTGCTTATACTGGTGACCTGTCACATGTAGTGACAGAACTGGTGTTTATACCGTCTTAACAGTGCTGTTATATATGATAAGTGTGTACAGAAACAATATCATGTGGATCTTAATGGCGGATTTATTTACATAGCAGAAAAACAAGCAACAAAATTCTTCTAATTTCTTCTGTTTCTGGTCTAATTTCTGTTTTTGGATGTTCACTCATCTTGCTGTTGTGTTTAAACATTTCTGTTTGTTGTTTCAGTTTTTTTTTGTTTCGTTTTTTGCACCCATCTATTTACAAATGAGTGCTATTTACTTCATATGTTATATAACAATACTTGACCATGTGGTGTAAGCCCCAGGTATAAACTTAATTTAATATCGTCACTGTTTTAACTGGGTTTCTCATTGATCACAGTGATAATCATTCCCATTATATTAATTAGAAGTGGTGAATTATTCATCAAATTTGACTATTACTGTGGCACATAGGAGATCAGCTGGAGGGATAGCTGCCTGAATAAAAGATAATCGGCACTGATGTCAGAGCAGCATGCATCAGACTAAGAATGTGGAGCTCATGATGAGGCTCCTGTGTGTCTCTCTAATTAGATGTAATTGGCTATTGGAGCAGAGGGGTGTTGAGGGCGATGACCTTTAGATCATCAGCCATGTTCCATCCATCCCCGGTGCTTTGTTCCCTCTGGCTTAAACTCTAAATCAAAGCCATAGCGAGAAAGGAGCAAAGAAAGAGAGTAGTGCATGTAATGTATTTGGACCGCAGTGTAGTTTAATGCAGTTAAAGTTAAGGCGTTGCTGTTTTGTCTCTGCTATCGACTTAGTATGGCGTACATTCCATCAATGAGGCAAGGAAATGTGGAAATCATTACAGTAACGGCGACAGGGGAGGGATTTCATTTGGCTCACTCTTAGGTCTCTTCTTGCCTATTTACTCAATTAGCTGTTACTGGCTAGTGAACACAAACGTCTTACAGATGATGTGCCGAGAGTTACAGCTACCTTTACATGTGTAGCTCCTCTTATTTGTGTTAGAATAATACTGCACACTCATCCAGCAACAAGATTACAGGTTTATTTGTGTTGCATGTTTCTCACATTAGCTCATATATATTGGAAACTGCATCACGCTGCCTTTATTATTACAAACAGTCTAATCTGCAAAAATCAGCCTTCATGTGGCAGTCTGAGTTACCAAGCTAAATGCAGCATGGAATAAGTTTAACCTAACTTAACTTAACCCTTCCTACAATTCTCAGAGCCTGTTGTCGATGTGAGCAGTTCATCATTTCTGTTTGACCACAGGGACGTGGGTTATATACAGTTAAGTTGGCTTTAGCATAAATTTCACTGACTTGTGGCACATCTGCAAGAATCAAGGAGGTTCTTTGACCTTCCCTGTCTGTGATAACACAGAGACAAAGAGGAGTCACAGATAGTGTCACAGTCAGATAATGTAACAGGAAAAAAACAAAGATGGACATGGTCTCTGTGTACTTTGGCTAACTCTAGATTTTGCTGGTTTAGCTTCCTTCTGCAGAGTTTGACATTGTACTCACATGATTCAGTTGAGGAGGAGGTGAAGCAGTGAGCTGTGAACTGCTGTGCTTGCCAGCGGCAGGGGGTAGAGGGGTGGGGTTGACCAACTACATGTCATCCTGGCTGTGATTACTGCCTAGCATCAGATAACCTGAGCTGAAGTCTCAGAATCTCAATACTAATACTATTCTTAGTTCCTCTCAGAAAACATCCAGTTGAAGGATAAAATGTTGTTTCATCCTAACTCGTTTATTGTGTGGGGGTATTTCCTCACTTTGTGCACAAAAGGGTTAAACCATTACAGTCTGTGACACCAAGAAAGACTTCTTTCATATTGGTCAACGAGGCTTTATCGTGTCACAGACCTCATGACCCTGTTATCAAGCAGGAAATGTCTTGCGTCAAACTTCCTGGAATGCAAGTGAGACGGCAGCATCAAAATGGAGGAAAAATAGAATAGATTCAAAATTCCCATTCAGAGTCTTAATACAGGACATTAGAGCCAATTGTCCATCTAGAGAAAGGAATAGAAAAAAAGGTGAGGTACTAATGCTAATACTACTACTAAGTACTTTCATCTGGTCCAAGATCCCATGACTGAGACTTGACTGAGGATGAGGACAAAGCAGCATGTGTGGTACATACAGTAAGTCTATCACATGCCTGTAGACATCTCAGAGAACTGACATCTTCTTCTTTGAACCCGGTTATTTTCAACAACTCCACACATTGCTGGGAAAAATAGAAGCTTCAAAGCCATAAAAGATTTATACATTTTCCTGGGGTTCATGTTTTTGTATTATCAAGACGCAAGCTCTTCCCAGACCTTTCCCACATGTGAAACAGCAACAAGGTTATCAGCCGCTCGTCTGGTTGTAAAATCCTCCATGTAATCCATCAGAGCCCTATTACGATGTCTCATCTATGCTACAATATAAAGTAGCCTGGGGGGATAGAGGGCTCCTCCTCGCTGCTCACTGAGGTAACCCAACACCACATGAAGGCTGCACAGGAAAGAAGAAGTGTCATGTGTTTGGTAGAAAATTGGAACTGCATGTGTGCATTTAATTGAGTTTTTCACTTAAAAGGTACACCATACTTTGTTTCGGGTTATTGAAAGTTTCCCCCCATTCCCAATAATGGGGCGTGTTATGTTTTGGTGCTTCCATCAGTATGAATAATTGACCTCGCTGACATTGGATGCATCCGGTCACCCAAGGGACATTTTATCACTTTTGGTTGGATGAGAGTTGACAGCCAGTATAGGCAGGACATGTGTTGTGTGGAGGTGTCATGTGGTGAAGAGGAAAGAAAACACACAATGGGCTTATAAAAGATAGAAAAACAGCTACTGGGATGGTGGTCTAGCATGATAAATAGATACATAGATGGCTAGTTGATCAGATTTCTGTCTGTAGGTGTCCTGGCAAATGAACAGCTTTATGTGGCTTATTATACTGGGCTTAACCTCTTCAACTGGAGTCCTAAACCAGAGGCACCGTGTGGAGGAGGGGAGGAAGGGATTGATAGCCATATGGGAAAAGAAAGGATTACAGTATGCCTCTAATCAGGAAAACATAAGCACCATAATGGAGCCTGTTGCTCCTCACTATGAGTGGCTGTGTAAGAATGAACGATAAGAGATTAAAGATATGAAAATGTTTCTGTTTGTCGGTGCTGCAATATATAATGTGTTTTCTTTATTGATTAATCTGACAGTAATTTTCTGTAATTGATCAATCAGTCGATTTGTCTAAAAATGTCAGGAAAAAATGTCCAGTTGTGATCACTGATGGTCATTGATGGACATTTCAACAATAGTCGAAAACCTTAAGTTTATTGAAACAGAGAATTATCAGAACAGCTGCCTGTTTTACTACCTTCATGTTATTCTAGTTTCCGTTTGTGTCTGTGGAATAGACAGTAGCTCAGTAATATTCCCAATTTCCTGTGCTACAAAGGCTCAGCTGGTGCTTCAAGATACATATCAGTAGTACGACCCATAAATGCACTTTAACTGTATAATTTATTTGTCATTGTGGACAAGCTGCTGCTACAGAGTAAATATGGATTATTTAAAGAGGCACTCCACCAATTTTACATTTTAATATATGTTTATCAGGAAGTTCCTCAGAGGACATGACAACATTACCTTCATGATGTCATGGTGATGTCATCAGGATCACTGGGGGTGAAGTCCAGTTTTTTTACAGAGAGGGCCTGACAGATTTGTTTACTGTTGCATTATGGGAAATGTAGGAACTAATTTAGCCTTTTTTGCTTCAGCTCTTAAATCTCTCTTTAATCTACATCCCACATGTCCCCCAAATTAATTGAAGTGCAATAATAAGTCATTGGGAGCGTTTTAATTTATTTAGTTGTAATTATTAAAATTCATAAATGCTGTTTGTTATGTTAGATATAAAAAACTAACTTTTCTAATCGTCCTTCCTGAGCTATAATAGATACAAAAAGGAGCACACATTATACATTTTAACAAAGTCTTGAAACCACTGCGCAGCATTAAACTTTCTGTTTCCTGTGTTTCAGGGCTGCCTAAAACAATTATGGATGAGACCTCTCACTAGCGCTTGATAAAGATCTTGACTGACCTCAGGCTAAATTATGGAGGGTAGTGATGATGTATCTGTCACCATTACTCAGCCCCAGACTGATGTGTGCAGCGCTGAGCTGGGACGAGGAGAAATCAGCAGTAAAGTGGAGGATGGAGTAACTTCACTCATTCCTGCTGATTCCTGTGATGACACGACAGGACTGAACAAAGGGGAGCCTTCTGCACCATCAGTGGTGAGTCCCATGGCTGAAACTCCCGGAGGTGTGGCGCTTAAAGTAGCCACAACTGTACTACACCCAATGTGTCTGGGGGAGAGCCCACTGATGCTCCCCATTCACCTCCAGATGGCTGGAGCAGCCGGGCCTCAGCTCGGCCAAATGGGGGCAGCACCTTACCTAATAACCAGCCAAAGCCCGGTTTCGCTGCCCCTGGTCCTAGATCAGCAGGTCATCCAGCACATGAGCCCCTCTGTAATTCCTCAGACTACTAATTGCCCTCAGTTACCGCTCCAGAGCAACGTCCTGTGTCAGAATCCGTTGACGTTTGGTTTACCTCCTGCTTTGGACCAGAAGTCAGCAGGACAAGCGCAGGATGCTAACCTGCTCTCTCTCCTGCAGAATCCAGCTTTTGCAGCCATCTTGCAGGACCTCTTCCCTTCCCAGGCGAGTTCATCAACCTGTCAGTCACCAGGGTCTAACTTCTTCCCTCTCCCTCCCCTCACACCGCCCTACACTTCCCCTCTGGCTCCATTAGTCCCCCCTGCCACACTTCTAGTCCCCTACCCAGTAATCATCCCACTGCCAGTGCCTCTGCCTGTCCCTCTGCCCATCCCCATTCCCGTCCCTCAGGCTGAGGACTCAAAGGGGAACATGCCAAAACCAGTTTGCAGTGTGAGTAAAAGCACTCAAACTTCTCCAAAAGATACTACCTCTCCTTCATTGTCTTCAAGCAGATGCTCGCAACTGTTCCAGCCACAAAACGTGTCTCCATCCTCACTTCCTCTAGATGAAGGACAGGCTTTGGACCTTTCAGTCAGGCCTTGTCCAGTCCAACCAAAACAGGAATATCCCAGCCCGCAGCAAGACAGTGTTCTTGACTTGTCAGTGCCTGGTGTGAGGAAAAAGTGTGTTCAGTCATGTAGCTCCGGCGGCTCAGCAGGACGCAACAGAGAATTAGCTTTCCAGTCAGGTCAGGACACTGGCGGTACTTCTTTGTCTCTGGGTGTTGAGTGCACTCAGAGTTTAGACTCCAAACTGCTGGGCAGTTTGGCTTCACTGGAGTTTAGCCGACAGCACAAGTGGGTGGTTGACAGCAGTGCCGGTGGGCCTAGCTCTCTGGGTCAGGAGGCATCTCTGAGCAGAGCCGGAAACCTGGAAATAGTCAGCACCTCACAGACAGCCAAGGTCATCGTCTCCGTGAAGGACGCCATCCCTGCCATTCTCTGCGGGAAGATCAAAGGCCTATCAGGAGTCTCCACCAAGAACTTCTCCATCAAAAGGGACGGCAGCCAGGGGCCGTCTCTGCAGCAGCTGTACGGAGTGCCGTCTGCGTCCCAGGGGGAGCAGCACGACCCTAACGACCCTCTCAAAAGGGTTCCTAAAAACAGAGCTATCAAACTGAAGAAGGTCAGCTCGCAGGAGATTCACTTCCTTCCCATTAAGAAACAGAGACTTGCAGCGCTGCTTCCCAGGAAGTGAGAGTGCACAGGGGAGGGGGATTAATTGCTGGACCGCTCTCTGGTAATCCCTCCGGAGTGAGTAACATAAAACACATGTGGGGACATAATGTAATCAAACTCATACACTTACATTTCCAATCAAAGCGCAGAGTTTGGCTCCAAATGTTGCTGAATCTGAGGCTCGTGAATGTCGGATAGGGTGACACAGAAGTAGAAATGTTTTCCATTGGAGCTTTCTGAAGTGCTTTTTGTAACGCACTACTCCACAATGTTTTACTAAACCAGACATTTTTTTGTGTATGGCAGCTTAATGGGCTCTCCATGTGGCTTTGGAGATTGTCTTTATAAATCGGAGATGTTGAGGAACTTTATAATTACAGAAGACGCGTGGGTTTTATTTTTCCATTTTGGTCTCTGTTTGTTTCCACATGTATTTTTTTTTTTCGTTAAGTGCACTGAAAATCTAAACAAGAAGATAGTTGAGCTTCTCTGTGTTCGGCGCGCGGCAGGATGTACCGGCAGGATGTGATCGAGACTGTTAAAACGGACGTTCCCATAGTCTTCAGTAGCTCGCCAGATCGTAGGGGTTTAGCATGACAGGCTAAGAATGACTTGGCGAGGCCGGTGCCACAACTTCATTAAAATGAATGCTGGCAGCAGTCGTCAGTCACAACAGAAGACGTATTGTGTGTAACATCAGGGAAACAGGAGATTTCTATATAGTTTTAACATTTAAAGAACTTTCTGCAGCCCTGTCCAAATAGAACTAAAGCATTTCTGAAAAGCACTATTTTTGGCCTCACAGAAAGTATGGAAAATACTATACAACCCCCCTGCTGTTTCCATTAATGAATAAATCTAAGGGAGAGATTCAAGTTTTATTGATTTCACCAGGTAAATCAAGTGAAAATGTGAAGGGAAGATGAAGTTGAAGGGGTCGGATTATTGTGATGTGTGATAATTAGAATGAATCTTCCTCTCTCTTCTGTCAAACATGGTGTAAACATTCATTTCACGTTGTTTGGTGTCATTTTGTGTTGTTTTGTCGAGCCTTGTATTTCCTCTCCTGTGAGTATGATGAGTTGTGAATGTGAGAGTATTGTCGTGTGTCAGTTTATTTATCCTGTTGAGTGCACTTTGTCATAGTTTAGTTGAAACACTTACAGGGTGTCCTTCCTATCCTGCTAAGATTATGTTGCCTCTTTTATGAATATCTGTGAATTATAGGCCAAGAACTAATAACAGCCATATGCAGACTGGTTGAACAGAGGAGGGATGGAAAATACCTAAAGCTCTACTTTTTACCAGTTCTTTATTTATACTGATGTACTTCAACATCCGCAGTACTTCTCACTTTAACTTTAATGTCTGCAGTTGATTCAGCAGAGGTTTAGTAGTTGGAACTCATCACTTTGCCTGTACAGGATTTCACCCTAATTTATTCATTGTCCAACTCTTTATTTATACAGTCTGTATATATATACCGGATGGTTAGTTAGGAGAGAAAGTGTGACTGAATATTAAAAACTGCTTCCTTTGTAACTATCAGTCTCCTGAAGCACTTTTTGCTTCTGGAAAGTGTTGTTTTAATAAAGATGTCAGTGTTGAACTGTACTGGCAGTTACATGTTTGCTTACTGTACAGTATGTGTGCTTTTCTATATGGAATTGAACTAAAATGTCCACTGTTAAAAATGTGTTTGTCTGCCTCGTACTTAAGGCAAAGTCCATTTCTATTTCATGGGCGTGTGTTTTTTGATGAAACTAGTTGCCTTCACTGCTCTGTACTGAGTATGAAAGTGAAGTTTCTTTGGATACAGTGTACATATGTGATCAATCAGAACCATTTTTCAGAACCCCTGAAGTGTTTTCAAACTGTTGTGACACTTATATTCTTGTATTTCATGTCATAAACACAAGCGGGCCTGGATTATTTCTCAAGCTTAAGAGGTGGAATTTAAAAACAAACATCAGATAGTCTGATGTGAGGAGTTACATGATTAAAATATTGGACTTGCAAGTAGTATGTTGAAGTTCTTATTGTGATTTACATGAAATAGACAAATGACTTCCTGAATGAATCCCAAACCAAGTAATTAATTACACTTTTTTAACATAAGATAAATTCAATTCAAACAAGAATTCAGCAGCTTTGTTCTCGCTAAACACAAATGTGTTGTAATCAGTAAGGACAAAGGCACATGATTTTGTTTTGGTAGATTTATAAAAAAGAAAAGAAAATACACAGCATCATAAACACATATTGTTTATCTGGTGTGACATAATGGACAAGTGACGTTTTGCAACACATATTTTTCAAGTAGAAGATGCAAAAAAGGGAAATCAACAGCACTTCGATCTTGTGTTGAATATCATATGGCACAAATCTTAAAAATGAAGAAGGGTATAAGAGGGAAATTCTGTTAAGTATATTATAAACGGTATGCTACAAAAGCTTGTATTAACAAAGATCACATAAACCTGAGAAATGTCATAGATAAAGCAAGGCAGAGTCTAATACTGGGAGTCTCAAAACTAAAAGCGCTGCATTAAGTATTAAAAGCAGAATGGAATCCACTGTGAAATATTCACCCCATCCTTTACCTTCACATTTCTAACTTAGGTATATGATTTCCTTAAAATATTAAAAGTTTCTACAAAATGTACATTCTGTCGCTGATATTCATGGTTAAACCCATAAAACTGTACACATCTGTTTTCATTGCTAACAGTGATTGTAACGGTCAAAAGTGACAACACTGAGGTCACAGACCAACAAGCTTACGTGACTATGACTGAAACAAAATTTTACATCAAAACTAAACACATGAAGCCCTTAGAAATGTCGTATTTGCACTTCCTTAACAAGCTGTCTATTGAAATTCACACGCCCATAACTTCTGAGAGCTTGGGATACAAATGGTTTGACACTGATAACTGCATGGTGACCAGTCAGAGGCAACGCACTGTAGCTCCCGCTAAGACACAATAATACATCAAGCCCCACAGCAGGTGATGATCCTGTAGGACACTCGTGGAAAAGGTGAGGTTCAAATCAAAATGTCAGAACACAACATGATCCCTAAAGCATGATGCCGACAATGTTCAGGCAAATGAAAACGTCTGTCGAGCATTGTGTGAAAGAAGTGGAATGCAATGAAGTTAGCATTCATAGGACAGGCAGACGTACCCATAGTTTAGGCATACATGTGAAAAATAAAAACAGCTATTACAACAGCACAGACGAGAGAGCATCCATAGAGCATGGGGAAGAACACCTGATTTTTTTTTTTCATATACCAACCCTTCCTTATTAACTGGAAATTCAACAATAATAAGAACATTATATAAGAAGAAACATTCTCCATCTTTGGGGATCCAAAACCAGGATCAAAAGGTTTCATCTCCATAAAAAAAAAACGTGTCCACGTGTGCACATGTGCTATGCAATGTAAACACTACAGGGATTATTTTCCTTTGGGATTTCATAAAGTCAATTGTGTCCGTTAGACTTGAACAGCTTGTTGTTCACTGATGAGGGGATGAGGTAATGTGTCAGCACTGCACGGCACACTTTCTCCACTCTGGAAGTCAGGATAAGGTTGTAACATCTATTCAGTCCCTCAATGTGGAGTCTAGAGTAACATACCCCCTTAGTGCCCCGTGAGTCAGTGTCCCAACGCTGGCTCTTTCGGGGCTTATTGCTCATGGGTCTGCCAGGGTTAGCACTGCCCTGGCTCCTGTTACAGTTTGCCTTGTTTCAGCCTCTCTATGTGGTGGCATAACTTCAGTGCAGGCCCCAGCTTTAGACCCATGTACTTCATGATCATGTCACTCCGTAGCAACATTAGAGCTTTTCCATCAATCTCCTGTGGAAACAAATAACGGGACTTGTTATTTGAAGAAAACC
Organism: Ctenopoma kingsleyae; assembly: GCA_032353495.1. Classification (NCBI taxonomy): domain Eukaryota; kingdom Metazoa; phylum Chordata; class Actinopteri; order Anabantiformes; family Anabantidae; genus Ctenopoma; species Ctenopoma kingsleyae. Next base: position 5,437,591 of record JAUBNQ010000020.1, on the reverse strand, counting down.
TGGAGAGAAAGACAAATCATCCACAGCAGCCAAAGCTAATAACACACACAAGAAAAAAGTGATAAACTGTCTTTTAAACATTAACTTACATGTTTTCTGAATAGTTCAGCATGTGGAGCTAATGCTGTGGGGTCAGCATCCCTCACAAACTGCATCACCTCTTCAATCGACCAAGAGGAGGGGTTTTTACTGGGCAGCTGCAGACTCTCTCGGTCAGACGCTAGAGCCTCAGGTCCTGTAGTAGAGCTGGCTGCTGCCAAAGCAGAGCAGAGCAGAGACACTGAGAACAGGAGGCAGAAGTGTAGCAAGCATTTGTATACGGCTACTTCTATACATTCTTTCTGTACCTTCAACTCGTCTGAGAGGCTGAGTGGAGCTGAGCTCTGCAGGATTAGACGAGAGGCGGCGCATGGGTGTGCTGTTGCCAGGATGGTAGTGGCTGCTCGCCTGTGAGTGGTACTCGGAGGAGCTCCGTACTGTTTGAGGTCGAGGGGTCATGGAGTTGGAGGCTGAGTCCATGTAACGCTGCTCCTTTATTAGGCCGTTCTCCTCATGGGGCAGGGTCTCTGCTGGAGAGAGGAAAACACAAGGGACATTCAAATGTCATTGTGTAAGTGCTATTCAGGTCCCATGAAAGTAGCCATAAACACAACATTCATGTGCAGACAGCATCCAAGTGGAGCAACAACAACCTGTTCTGAGTCTGATTAGAAGAAAGCGTGATGTAGTGATGTAGTGTACCGACGTCTGACTTCTCTAGGGAATACTACTGAATATTAAAAAATACATTTAAATAGACATTTCAAGCACAGAGCTATTATGTCAGCACCTTATTACCGTCCAAATGGTCCCATCTGTCGTTCACATCGTTTGTGCATATTTCTGCAATTAAAACAAACAGCTGTGCTTCATTATTTATCAGCTTACCACGATTTATTTATCTCGTGTGTAATTTCCTAACTTCAGAATTAATGAAGCAAACTGTTTGTTTTGCTTGCACAAACAATTCTTTCGTGAACGCACATAAATGTGGGTCTGGAGCTGCTCAACTAAATCCAAGGGGTGCAACACACTCGTTGACTTGATTTATATAATGCAATCTCTAATCTCTCTGTTCATCTGTTTTTTAGTAGGAGATATATTTCAAGACTCATCCAAGTCTCTTCCTCAGTCTCAGCTGACTGCAGGTTTCCCCAAACCTTATAAACA
>JAUBNQ010000020.1:5416750-5430578 GCA_032353495.1 Ctenopoma kingsleyae | reverse complement strand
ACATTTTGAGAGAGAGGAGAAGTAGCTGAAGAGTTTCATGTATAATATGTGCATGGTATGTAAAAGTTGTGTCATTATAGTAAACCGATACCGATAATTTCCGATATCGGTAGGCCAGACATCCCTAAAATATATGTTCTGTTTTTTTTTTAAAAATGTGCTAAATGTGAAGGAAACACAAGCCGGAGAGGTTGGGGTTAAAGTCATAAATACAGAACTTTTGAGTGATGGGACAAACTATTGGTACTGATCTGGTTGCCCCTGAGACATCAGTATTCACAGAACAGAGTTTAAAGAAAAACTGGGGTTATCAGTTTAAACCTTTTCGGATTTGCTAATTGTTGTCAACAATAATGACAAAACATCCCATTTCAGTTTAGAAAAGACTGGATGTACAAAGCAGCGCTTCCAAAAAAAATATAGAAAGGCACATGGATGTCCACTGTTTAAAATCCTCCAAATTGGTCGCCAGTTAGTTTCTATTAACTTAAATTTATGCTAAAGAGTCAGATTAGGTCCGTCTTCAAAAATATCGTCCATGAAAAACCCAAGAGTACATACCTGACGAAAACAGTTCGGTGGAGCTGGTATAGATGATGTTTCTTTCAGATATTCTTCCCAGTTGAAAGCATCTAAAAACAAATCAGAAAAAAATATTTAGCTGTATAAAGCAATAATACTAAATGCAATCTATTGACCTGTCTTGTTTACAAACAAGACATGCTACAACTTACATAATATCCTATTAACACAAAACAGTATGCCACAATTACCTGCATCCAGTAAATGAATTAACAAAATGTATAAAACGTCCTGGTCACAGTTAAAGCCTGTCTTTATTTCATCAGAGTTTGCCAGATGACAGATTCCTATGATTTCATTACCATGTTTGTTCCTAGGTATAATATGAGTATTACCTTTTCAGAAAGACAGAAAATATAAGAGATGACCTGAAGTTGAGCTATTGAGAGATGATAAACAACTATGGGGCTCTTCTGATTATCTAAAAACCCAAACATTAAAGGAATAACACTCGCAAATCATAATCAAACAAAGAGTTCACCTTTTGTTGTTGCAGGGGTTGTACCTGTTGGTGAAACTGTTCTTCCTGGTTTCTCTTTTTTGCCATCTTTCTGATCTAAAAATGACACACATACAAATATTGTATGAATCTATGACAATACAGTGTCCAAACTAAATTAAAGTGAATATTTTTTGAATAATTAATAAAGTGTAACTATACAATTACATTGTGATAATGTTTCACTATGAATTTTTCAGGAATTGCATGTCAGACATTTGTTAAATAATATAGTAAAAAATTTACTATATTCCATGACAATGGATTGTGGGCACTTGTGGGAACTTTAACTGGGCAGATATCTAACTAGAAAGAGTAACTGAAGACATGTGGGTTTGCAAGGTCTTCAATAAAATGTACAGGTATGAACTGAATTTTAATTGAAAATAAAAATTGATCAAAACATTAATTTTCACAGCATTCATAAATCACATTTCTCTATTTTGGACAAGTTTCACCCTTAAATCTCATTCTCTCAAGTCACAAACACAGTGAAGCATATGAGGACTCCGTACCTTTTAGTGGAGTTTTTCCCATGGTGACTGATAACCAACTGTGACACTTGATGACAATTATCAAGGTGCAGGATGTTGATCCAGTATGCGTTTGTGCCGTGTAGTTTTCTCCTAGAAATATAAATGGTAAAAATATGTCAAAGGGATTGTTGCAGATAGAAATACACAACAAAACCGTTCTTAGGATTCATTAGTTAATTTACAAAAAGAAAAATCAAAGTGACACTTTGTAAGCATCACAATATGCAACACAGAGGGTTTAATGACCAGTGCAGATGACACTTCGATAACTGTTCAAAAATCAGTAGTGTTTTTATATGAATGTACTGTACCTGCCACTGACAATATGTTATGCTATTTACATGCTGAGTTACATTCAAAATAGTTCAAGTACAAGAAAGGGTAATAACTGAATGCAATAATGATTTTCCCAGTCAACTGATCTCTTAATTATTATTCAAGATTCAAAAAACTTTATTAATCCCAGAGGGAAATTATTTTGGCATGTTACAGCAGCTCACCATTCAAATAGAAGGAAAAAGAAAGAAAGAACCATAACCAGAAAAGATTAACACCAACACAAATACTCAATTTACGGAACAAAATTGGTAATAAAAATAATAAAAATGAATCAAAAATAATATTACTTATTAAACTAAATATCAACAAAAATGCCCATCACAATCCCCCACAACCCAAGATGACCTGTCTTTATTTTACTTGTTTAGTCTGATAGACTAGTCAAAAACCCAACGACTTTAATAATGATGGCGTTAATAATGATGTAAACAAAGAAATGCTGGAGGAAAAACTAATGTTTGGCATTTTTTTTCTTGATAAACTTAAGTGATCAATTAGTTACTCTCCCAGCTGATTATCTTCTGTTGATCATTAGCTAGACATTTTCGCACTAGTAACAACAACAGGGGTCGTGCAGTAGTTTGGTATTCCAGTAATGGACACTCCCACGGAGACAGGAAAGCTGTAACAGGGTGCGTTTTTTCATGGGTCGTGGGCCCGTAGAGTACTGGGACAGCCCATATGACACTGTATCTAACGTTGTGTACATTCCAACTCTCTGCGAATTTCTAATGTGCCACTCAAGAGAAAAAGAAGACCGAGACACGAATTATAGTTTGAAACCGCGTCTCTTCGGGTGTAAAACGAAGAGTCAGCTGAAATCACCGTTTACAGTGAAAACACAGGCTCAGGCTAACTCAGTAACGTTGACGGTGGAATTAACCAGAGACTATTATAACGAAGCTAACGTTGCCATAACGTAACGTTACGCTTTGGAACTTGGTTATTACCTACAACACGTAACGTTATAACTTAATAAAAATTATACCTTATACCGAGATACATTTTTTTACACTTTGCAATGTTTTTCTCCCCACCTCAAACATTAACCTACCTATCAGCGTTAACTATTAGCTGGTTGTTATGTCACATCACCCTTTTAATGTTAACTTGGTTGTTACTAGCTAGCTAGCTAAATGTCGAGACAGGTATAAAGTACTAGCTAGATAAAACAGTGTTTGTTATTTTAAACGCGTCATATTTCCTCTCATAAGCAGTATCTAGTGTGTAACATTAACGTTATACGGTTCCAGGTAATAGACTGGGCCCAATGTTGACAACGGGGACTGCTTGATTTGCTAGCTACCGCTGCTGGCTAATAACTAGGTTGGCTAACCTTAGCGTTATCGTTAACCCTCTGGGAGCAGTTTCCTCTATATTATCAAAGAGAAATACACATAACCGAGGTCGTTTAGCTTCATCCGACATTCTTCCGAAACTCTATATAATTTCTTATGAAGAACAAACTTACAAGTGCCGTCCTTTATCGACTGAAGATCCACTTTTCTCTATTCGACAGCTGCCATTTTTTCACGAATGTAGTGTATGCTTACACGCATGTAATTTATGCCAAAGATATTGTTGTACTGAGAGCAACAAACAGGCAATGCAAAGAGACAGGCTGGATTCAGTAGGCGCAGTTCAGTGAGCCAATCAGCTCGTGCGCTGCTGGCACTCACAGCCAATCATGTAAAGGTTTGCTCCTTTTATCCAATCAGCGTCTGCACTACTTGGTCTGTAATTTGGGATTCCAGAAAGTCCACTAGCTATCCATCTTACTTTAATTTCCTGTCTACACTGCCTTTCTCGTATAATTCTGCTAATTGTTCAAAACGGACCAAAGATTTTCAGTGAATTCCAGAAAAAAACACGAAAACTGTGTTGAAGTGTAGTCACTGAAACTCCACGACCAGCAAAACCCTCTTATATAAACAAAACGCTAAGTAATGTGACGGAAAAAGACCTACCGCTGAAAAAAACAATATATCAGTGTACAATAACAGAGTACAATATTTATTTATTTTAACAAGCAAACAAATTGTAGTAAACAGGCTATATATCTTAGGTAAAAATAGAATGATAAAATAATAAAAATAGATAATAAAACATTAAAATGTAAATATTTTAGGTCGGGTATTAATCCATTTGTAAAAACAAAAATCTATGTTGGCTAGGTGTCAAAGTTTCACAAGCATTCTCAGTTACAAGAATGTAGTGCATCATCACATTAGCCAATGGGTTGTACATGACTCAGAAGCACATATAGTCCCATGTCGGTCTCAAACTCGGGTTTTTTTCCCCCACCCACATTTTTCCCATACAGTCAGTGTGAGACGTCACTCCGAATATTGAAACAGGTTTCAGCCCACAGAACTCCTTAAGTACCCTGAAGCAACAAAAATATACAATAATACCGTGTAAACACACCTGAATCACACCTGATTTGCATTAGTGAATACAGTTAGAGGTGCACATAAATGTCATAATAACAAATACATAAATACATTTACTCATATATTATTATGTCACAGAACGTTATATATATAGGAAAAACTATAGGTTAAACTTCATATTTCAGAATAGAGGTTTAGGAATATTAAAATAAATTATTTGGAAAAAAATATCTTAATTGTTAATAAATATATGTTAGATTGCTTTAATACTATAAACATAGCAAATATTAATAGTCATCCACTAACGAATAGGTTAATAGTTTGGGTATTCATTCAACTTATAGACGCAACTTACGCAACTTCCCTTTACATTAACCCTAGTGTTAATGTGATCTCTGATACAAGAAAGCAATGGTTATTCGAAATACAGACCATTTTGTAAAGAAGAAAAACAGAAAGATCAAAGCATGTTGCTTTTTTATATTTATTACTATTTTGAGAATGTGTCATAGTTTGGTGCAGGTTAGTAATCCTCAATTGTGATGTAACAAATAACCTACTATTGCTATTATTATAAGATACACGCACATTGTACAGTACTTGCCATGTAAATATATAGTGAAAATGATGGTGTGAAACGTCTGAATATCTGTATCCCCCCTTCAAACCCCTTCATCCTCACTGATAAATAAGGATGAGGGGCACCAGGGCACTGCTATATCAATAATTTTACTGGAAGATTGTATGTTGATTGATTATTAAAGTATAGCTTCAAAGAAATCCTCCAGTTTCAGGTTCATCCTGTGGGTGGCAGCATGGTTTCATATGATAGTGCAAACATGGAAAAAGTTAAATTGATCCTACAAAGTGTTTTGGATGTCAATAATTTGGTCTAAATGGTGGAGGAGTTGTGCATAAATGCACACACAGTCCCCTACCAGCAGTTTTAGTTTTGCTTTTATTCTGTAGAATTGGAGGGAGAGGTGTATAGCTTTTAATTTTTTTAAGTAATAATGTGGGAAAATATGTGTCAACCTAGATATACATAAAATGCAGTTACAAAGTTTAACTGGCATTTAGGTCTGTAGACATGTAATTCAATTTAAACTGCAGAATAAAGAAAACCTCTACACTACATAGCCGCTCATAATCATCTATCTGAGAAGCGTGATAACTTGGAAAACAAATTCATTAGTTAAATAAAATTAATTTGTGCATGACATTTGTGTTTATTATGTGTGAATTAATATGTTTACTGTATGGAGTTTGTTTTTGTACAAAGTTATTTTATATCAAAATTTTCAATTTTCACCCATTCTGGTGAAAAAGCATATTTTTCCTTAAAGATCAGTATGAAAATGTCATAATAACATAGCATAAATTCTTCACACAGCTAAAGACATGAGCTTTGGGTTGCTGATGAGAAGACACTCCACTCTTATTTATATTTTTTATGTATTTTATTTATGTCTGTTGCTTTATAACACCCTCTGTCTAGTTTGACATGATCTTTAGATAAATTACGCCATCGATCATGCTGTGATCATACATATATGACAATATAATTTAGAAGGGTGTGATCTTGTGAATTATGTAATTGGGAAATTAGAACAATAATATCCCACCTCATACGAAACACCCTCAGACCGCAAAACAGTTTCTGCCCCTGCAGCCGTTCTGCCTTCTGATTGGTCCAGAAGAAGGGGCGTTCGAACGAGCAGGCGTTTTAACCGTTTTGATTGGTCGCCCTCACGCCACTCAAACTGTTGCCTGGTGATATCCTTGCAGCTTGTCAACCGCACGATCCAGTTACTGTAGCTGCCTGCTGCAATGAAAATATCTTCGTTGGTGGGTGGATATATGGGCCCAGTTCCATCATTTCTACCAAACACTGCTTGAGTAAGTAGTTTATTTTGTCATATTATAGAGAAGAATATTTACCTTTGAGTATAATACCAATATTTTCTTGTGGAAGCTCACGAGAAAGGCAGCAATAGCAAGGTTGAGGGTTGTTTTTGGCTAATTTGCGGTTTTGTATGTTTTGTGTCAGGCTGAGCACTAAGGCAGCACAACTAGCTTAATTATAACGTAACTTGACAGCCCGGACTAGAAAGCTGTAAACGTGAGGGAATTTGTACTAAGTTGGCTTCAGTATATCTTTATGTTTGACTTGTTGGATTTACTGCTGCTCTGCATTGGAAATGTGGGAGCTACAGTAATTCTGTGGGCAGTCGTACTTAAACGAACAGTACGGGCGAGCTACGGTCCCCGTAATAAACAGGGGTTTGACAGCCACATTTTGTGCTGTCTGTGTTTTGCCGCCGTGTAGGACATGAAAGAATTGTAACAACAAGCAACAGGACAGGTGTGACAGATATTTGCATATGCAGCCAATATTTTTGATTTGTTTTCACAAATCCCAGTGCTACATTTTTAAATCAATGCAAATTTAGATATGCTGGTTGTTCTCTTAGTGTTAGTTATGGGTTGTTCTCAAAAATATGTGGTCAGATAACCTCAAATGGCAGTGACGTTGTAAGCTGGATCCTTCGTTTTTGCAAAATTCTTATCACTATGTTTAATCTTAGAGTTTATAAATTCATTTCAAGCATACATAACAGTGCACTGGTCATATAAAGAGGTTTTAAGGTCCTGTATTGTGAATTCCACAGTACAGGTAGGTCCATTACCACGCATGAGTCATTCTGTTGATAGAGACAAAATATATGATCCACAGCAATGCCCAGTGCATTCTTGATCATATTAGCCCTCTAGGTCTGGGCCCGCAGAGTAGTTGGCTAAAATCTGCTTTGAAAAACAATAGGCTGCATGCCATTGCATGTAGGTTGTGAAACGAGGAGGAGAAGGAAGCACATTTGTACACTCATGTATAAAAAGGCTAAACATTTTCTCTGCAAGGTCAGTGTTTAAGTTATGTCTTGTATCATTCTCCTCAAGTTTGCCCTCAACTGCTAACAATATACCTTTGTTGACGGTGTACACCTAGGGAAGGTAAAGGAGTAGTAGATCACACAGCGATGTTTAGTGTTCTGGGAGACAGCGTTTATTTTGGTGCCAAGGTTTTGCATACTGATGAGCAGCTCCTGTGCCCACAGCACCGTAGGAGACTGGGAGTGTGAGTAAGCTATGCAAGTCCTTGAGCTTTTTGGCAAAAAAAAAAATGAAAAGGAGAAAGTGGTATCTGGAGTCTTGTCTGATTCAATAAGAGTAAAGAGTGTGTGGATACAGAGGAGATCACATTAAGAAATTGTATGGTGTTGTTTCACTCTCCCAAAAAGACTACGGGAACTTTGAAGCATTAATAGTGGGTGTCCTTTTCCATCATTGTGATGAATTATAGTAAACCATATATTATGTATATAGCATGAAATATAACACCTTACTATTTACTTCCTAATTTATGTTAAGGAGCATTCCACTGATTTTACACTCAACCTGTGAAAACAGTTGTTTAATGCGGTCTCTGATGCTCTGGAGTAGCTTTGTAAAGCCTGAGAAAACATCCCTGATGATGTCATGTGGGTTAGGCTTGAAAATTCAACTATTTTACAGAAACCTGATTCATGAACTGAAAGTATGAAGTCTAAAAGCTAAGAACAGATCAGACTGGGAAGGTGTAATCAAAGATACTAATAAATTGCATTATGGGAATAGCAGGAGCCAACATTTTTGAAGCTTGACTCACAAAAGGGACTAAAAGCCAGTGTGTCTCAGCTTTAGCTGCACTGATTTTCTTTTTTAGCACAGCTGTCTATGTCCATTTTTGTGTTCTCACAAACACCAAGGTATTTCACGTGTGGCACTCTGCAGTTTGAATGCACTTTTAAGGGTAAGTGAGGAAAAAACGGTATTTTAATATGAGGTTTTTGTGCAGGTGAAGACGAGCCACAGACGAAGGTATGTGTTGGATATTATGGCTCACAGCCAGTGTACGCCTCCTGGGATCCAACAGCTGGCCGCCTCATGCCATCCTGTAGCCAGGCCCCCCCGCCTGAGCTCCACACACCTCACGCAACATACCTTTTGACTTCATGAAGATCCCTGACATCGGTGATGTAATGAATAAATTTGAAGTCCTTGGGATTGTGGGTGAAGGTGAGAGAACTTGTTTACTTAAAATGAATCAGTGTGAAATATAAATCATATTTTGTACATTTTCAGTCTGCACCAGTGACTACTAGTCCAGTGTAGTCTTCAGCCACAACATTACATGTGAGCAGTTACATTGACAAATCTGTTGTAGGGCTTTTCAGTGAGCATTCATTTGATTGTTTTTATCCAGTTTGCTGTCTGTTAAAAGCCTGATCTGTTGTTCATGGCTGTTTAACTGAGGAAGGTCAAGGAGATTTTTCATAATTAGCCTATTGCTTAGGAAGACTTTAAAAAACTGAATCTAGATTCTGTGACCTGGATTCCCTCTACTATATTGCTGTTATAGTAGACATGAAGTTGATTGCATTTTATTGTTGTAAATGACAATGGGACAGTATGATTTCATAGTTATATTTGCCAAAATACGTCCAGTAGCTTTCTATTTCCTTGAACCACTTGGTTGATATGGCAGAGGACCTGAGGTGAGGCCGCCCACTTGTCCCAATTTTAACACCCTTACTCCCACATGATAGAAGTTTTATAATGTGAGTATAACGTGTCGCTAGAAGACACAGGGACACTTTGAGCTGGATTTTGAAAGCTAAGTGCCTGCCCAGCGATAAGTCAGTCTGGAAGCAAATCAACAATTTTTAAACTGTAAAGTTGTAGAAGTTTTTCAGTTCAGCTCTACTTACTGCCTTTACTGTCATGGCATAGTGCACTCCACTTCATCCAGCATCATAGATTTTTCCTCAGTGATCTTGAGGTCAGTCAATTTTGCTAATGATGTAGGACTGAGTGCTGAATGATTTTTTTTTAGCCTTTTTATAATTAATGAAAACCAAACATAGGTTATTATAAAAAATATTAGCAATAATGTAATGTACATGCAATTTGTAGTTGCTGTGTTAAACCATACAAAACCAATGCTATGTCTTTGTCATGTTTCAGACTTGATCTGTTTATTTATGCTTTTATTTTTGACTGTCATCAGACGGTCATCAGGAAAGTGATAACACCTGTGAAGAAATTATTTAAGAAACCTGTTTAGCCTGTCTCTTTGCCAGATTGTTGCCTTCCCTATGTGGTAACTTACCAGCCAGTTCTCAGTCTGTTTTTGCCAATTGCCTTTTTTATAAGAAGAAACCTGTTGTTCATCAGCAGTCTCCTGACTAGCTACTGTTCAGTTAACCTGAACCCAAAAACCGCAAACAGTTGCAGAGATTTTTGGTTTTGCCAAGATTCATCGAGCTACAGTGTTGCGGTAGCCCCCTACATTGTCTGAGATCTGTTAAAACCAAGTTCTGTTGGACCCCTGAGGCCACTCAAGCATTCTTCCACCTTAAAGAGGTTTTTCGTCCGCTCCTGTCCTGATTCTCCCTTACCCCTCCTAGCAGTTCGTAGTGGAGGTCGACACTTCGGACACTGGAGTGGGAGCCTTCCTGTCTCAGTGCTCAGACAGTTGCCTCCATCCCTGTGCCTTTTTCTCTTGCAGGTTAAGTCCTGCTGAGTGAAACTGCAGCATTGGAGACAGAGAGCATTGGTGCTAGAGGAATGAAAACAATGACTGGAGGGAGCTGAGCATCCTTTCTTTGTGTTAAAGGACCATAAGAACCTGGAGTACCTTTGCTTGGCCAGACGCCTCAATGCCCGTCAAGCTAGGTGGTCTGTCTTTTTCAACTGGTTCCATTTCTGTCTGTCTTGACAGAAATGGAACTACTGCCCTGGGTCCAAAAAACAAAGCAGATGACCTGTTTAGACAATTTGATGAATCTGATGACACCACTTCATCCTTCCTCTTACCTTACGATTACTCAACTTTAAATTGACTGAGAAGTGGAGGACACCCTGCAGATGACTCAGCCCCATCTGTTTGTCCCGAAAGTCTCCCTATCATTCCTGAACTATCATTCCTCTGTTCCGGTGAAATACTCAGAGACACCTCTCTTATCTATGTCATCTGCCTGTGCATAAAATATCCTAGTATCACATATCCCTTGATTTTGTCACTGGTGTGCCATCGTCTGGAGGAATGTCAGTGGTCCTAACAGTGGTGGACAGGTTCTCAAAAATGGTCCCCTTCATCCCCTTGCTGAAGTTGCTCACAGCCAAAGAGAAGGCAGAGGCTCTGATCAACCGGGTCTTCAGGCTGCATGGCATTCTCCGTCACATAGTTTCAGACCGTGGCCCCCAGTTCACCACCAAATTTTGGGTCGAATTTTGTGGGTGTCTCCATCAGTCTGTCTTCAGGGTTTCATCCACAGACCAACAGACAAACAGAACAACTGAATCAAGAGCTTGGGACCTGTACTGCTAGAATGCGCATACAACTCTCCCATCTGCAGCCACGGGTCTCACTGCCTTCCACACCTTATATGGGTATCAGCCTCCCATATTTTCCACTCAAGAAGGGGTGACCCAGGTGGCCTGGAGAAGAGCTCATCAGACTCTCCTGAAGATGGTGAAAACCTATGAATGTTGGGCCAACAAACATCGTTCCCCAGCTCCAACTTACAAGACAGGTCAGTGGGTCTGACTGTGTATGAGAGATCTGCCTGGCTCCTTGGTTTGTTGGTCCGTAACTGTGAGGTAGAAGCTCCCGCATCTAATAAGGATCCAGCCTGCATTCCACGTCTCCACGGCTCAACCGCTATTCCACTCGTGCTGTCGGCCATATTGTCCACCTGCTACTCACCATCTTGTGCTTCTGTCTCCTGCCATCTGGCCCACCTGTTCACCGCTCTCTCAGGATACTCACCTCTCATGCAGCCATTGTCCTATCACTTGCTCCTACAATCACTGCCTCTATACAGTAAGAACTATCCCCTGCAGTACTTACTCCTCAGCTGTTAAGAATTCAACTAATCTATGATTCTGTATGTGCAGAAGCTGATCTCCTCCTCCACCGGTGGGGGCACTACACCCCCAGTACTGGCTCCAGTCATCTCATCATCTCAACAAGCAACTTCTGTTGTCTGTTCAATAAACCTTTTAAACAGATACTGGGTGTAAGGCTGCTTATTGGGTCCAAAACTCTGAAACCTCACAGTCTTCAAGGTATCTAAACTGTGTTGGAAAAAAAACATAATAGAGAAGAGAGAAGATAGCTTCTTGTAGCACTAATGTGCTTGTGAAAGAGCACAGAGCAGTTTGTCATATGCCTGCTCAGTCCAAGAATTCCTCTTGAACCCTCAGGGGATATGAGTGTGACTGCCAGGGTCGATAACATCAGAACTACAGTAGCTTGCCAACACTTGTGTCCTACTTTCCGTGCCACCTGTCCTTTCATAGGGGAGGTTGTTTTTCCTTAATACATTTGAACACATTAGGAGCATTAAAGAGGATTGAAACTCTTTTCATTCTGATATAAAATGGATTAAGTAGTTTCTAAATTTGTTAGTACGAGCCAGCTTAATTTATTGGAGAATGACAAACTTTCTAATTCAAGCTTTGTCTTTGTTTATTTCTGACTATAGATCATGCTGGAATGTTAATTACAAATTGACATTTTAATCTGAGTTAAGTGAAGTTGTTCCACTTGAAATGCAAAAGTAGCGCTTGGGATACATGAATAGTCAGCTGTGGTAAATCTCTGAACATACTGTTTGCTTCTTTTTCAGGTGCTTATGGTGTTGTTTTGAAGTGCAGACACAAGGTAAGATCTTGTGAATTTTGACTGCAATCACCTCAATTTTTTGATTCATTTTGTCAAACTGTTATAATCATTAATTGTTGGACAAATCCTTATCCTTTTGTATTACATATTTCATGTAATGCATTTCAGTGAAGACATTACATTAGAAAGTTATCAATAGCCTTAAAGGATACGTTTGATCATTTTCTCATTTTCATATTTTGTCAACAAATCTCATGTAAGACTAAATACAACAATGAGTTTATTATCCTAACAAATATATTGTCAATATGTCTGATATATTTTATTCCTCTGTGCTACCTAGCTCCATATTTGATAAAAAAAATATTAAAACAGTGAGTGAGCAACAACTCAGACATGTTTCTTAATTATAATAAACACAGGCACTATAGTTTATTTTAACTAAATCCCACATACACCGTCCTGGCACAGTAACTACTCACTAGAGAATCAAATGTGTATTAATCCGCATCTGAAAATAGTACTGTTTGACTAACATTTGATAAAAATGACCCAGCTGTACCCAGCTGTTTTAGAAAATGATTTTTGATCCTCCTATGATGAAACTATATATTTGTGACCTACTTTTGAAGATTAATGTCTTGTGTAGGAACCAGAAAACACAGACAGGCTGAGGAATTTTGTGTCAGACAAATACAGTGTTGTTTGTCACCAGTCTTATTCTTTAAAATTGGAGTGTCCTGTCTGTTTATCTTAAGAAGACAATGCTAGTTGACAATAAGTTTATGTTTGTTGGAGGACAAGAAAGAGCTGCAGATCCCCAGCAATGTGCTTTTTTTCATGCACTGGGTCACTCCACTTGAGTTTACTGCAGCTGTCCTGTACCCTAGAATTACTGCCTTAAGTGGCCTTTACAGACTACTGTATAATTGGTTATAGTCAATTTGTCTCTGCTTGGGTTCTTGAATAAGAGAGATCTTCTTTTGAAGAGTAGCAACGCATCAACTTAAATTCTTCCACTATTCTGCCACTTTATTTGTTTTCATTCATGTAAAAGCTGCTCTGATATGTTGTGTTGAAGCAATTAATTTTTCTGTATAAGAATAAGAAAACCAAAAAACAGCAGGACTATGAAAAGCAGACGACCCACACTGCAATAATAGCCTTGTCATCTCAGTCCATTTAAGGAAGAGGCTGTGCCTGGAATTGACAGCAATCCAGCATGAATAAGAGACTAACTGCCTCCTACTTACTGAGATTTGCAGGAAACAAAAAAACACGTTCTATGCCTTCTTAATCAAAATTCTTCATGTTTTACTTCTCCAAATGCCTTGTAAACTATCTTCATTATAATGTTTATTACAGCAATGACCTTATTCAGTGCATCCAATCAGGTTTCTAATTCCTAGCTCAAGTGGTAGACTTGTAAAAGACAACAGAACAAGACTTGATGTTGAACAAGTGCTCAGAAGTGAGGAAATACAGTTTATAATTACTGGGCTTTATTACTCAGACGGATTGATCCCAGGCCCGAGCAGGTGTGAATGCCAATGTCTCCATTTTATATAACAGAAATCACATCAGTACATCTCAGCTTGGTCCACAGAACAGATGGACACTGGTGATTTGTCTGTGACACTCTCTTTACTGTCTCTTTATTTGTGTGAATACCTATCATCATCATCATCATCATCATCATCATCATCATCACCACCAAAATTGCAGTATTCAAAATGCTTTAATTTATTTC